>CM053509.1:161003540-161037497 GCA_028627145.1 Eidolon dupreanum | reverse complement strand
GCCCACCCCCGCCTCCCGGCGGCGCCCACCAGCGTCCCCCGCAGAGTCTCTTTGTCAGCTGCCGGCCGGTGTCCCTTCCTTAGGGGCTCTCGAGTCTCCTCCGAGGGGGCAGCATTGTCCTGACCAGGACTGGGAAGAGGGACAAGCTGGTCTCTTTAAACTGATGTGAAATGAGGCCGGAAGGATGAGAACGCTGATAGGCTTTTCTGCTAAACGCCTGCAGGGGCAAAAGCCAAAGGCAGCGATGCCCCCCCGGGTTGGGGACACGGGCAGGAAAGCCTCCCCAGAGCCGGAGGGCCTTGCTCATCTCGAGAGGGAAGCTTCTGTGTGTCAGAGGAAACAGGAGTTTTGGGGGGAGGTGTCAGTGAAGTACTTCAGTAACAGGTCACTTCGGCATCTGAAGAAAGAAAGGGTCCATCACATGACCTCGGGCGCAGGTGGGAGTTTCCTGAATTGCAGCAAACCCAGGACCCATGCGTCCAGGGGCAGAAAGGAAACTCGGTTTTGCAGACTCAGATCTGCTCTCTGAGGCCTGCTGGCCGGCACCGCAGCCCCCCGCCCCCACCCCCCAGAGCCAGCGCTGACGGCACCCATCCCAGCTGGCCCATCGGCTGAGCTGATGTGAATGCTGTGGCCTGCCATCCGCTGCTGGCCCTGAACCAGGAGCACGCTCGGTGACACGGCTCCTGGCACCCAAAGCAGGTAACCTCAGCCCCGCCCAGAAACACGCCCCATTCCCCCCTCCCCCAGTCCCACGCGACCACCGGGTCCTGCAAGGCCAGGTGGTCCGAAGGCCAGCTGGGTCTCCGCGCAATCGCCCAGGGGACCCGAAGGGGCAGGCTGTCCTTCCAACTGGCCGTTGGACAGTCGGGCGCGGTTCAAGGGGCCCCTCGGTGTGGCGGCCAGGCTGGCACCGGGGGCGACATCCTTGGACCGCCTTTGGAGCTGTGGTCTGGGCTCAGGGGCAGCGGGCGGCCCCGGAGGTGGGGGACACGGGGCAGGCGAGGAGGCCCAGACTTTGGGGGGGCGGTGCCAGGGTCCCAGCGACCCGGCTACGGGGGATGAGGGGACGGAGAGGGGCCGCGGCGCGGGAGACGGGGTGACCAGCGGCCGGGGAAGGGGTGAGTGCCGCGGGGCGGCGACGTGGGGCTGGGCGGGCTGCGGTGGGGGCGGCGCCGGAGCCGGGTGATCCGCCGGCCCCGGAGGGAGTCGCCCGGCTGGCGGCTGGCGGCTGGCGGCTGGCGGGCGCGCCGCACCTAGCCGCTGCCCTGGCCGGCGCGCTGTCCCCACCCCGCGTCGCCCCGCCCCTCCGGCCTCGCAATAAGGGGCGCGGGCGGGGCGGGGCGGGGCGGAGGGCGAAGCGTCGCCAGCCGCAGGTCGGCCGCGCTCGCTCAGCCGGAGCCCAGGCTGCGAGCCGCGAGCAGCCCGTCGCGGGCCCGAGGGCGCGGCCGGCGAGCGCGCGCGGCCATGGAGCTGTGGCCGTGGCTGAGCGCGGCGCTGCTGCTGCTGCTGCTGCTGCTGCAGCTGAGCCGCGCCGCGCGCTTCCACGCCAAGGTCGCGCTGTACTGCGCGCTGTGCTTCACGGTCTCCATCGTCGCCTCGGCGACCTGCCTGCTGCGCCACGGCGGCCGGACGGTGGAGAACATGAGGCGAGGGCCGCCGCGGGCGCGGGCGCGGGCGCGGGCGCGGGCGGGGACGGAGCGCCGGGCGCGCAGCTTCCGCGTCGCCAACTTTCTTCTCTCCCTTCCCTCCTTCCTGCCCCGCCCCCGCCCGTGCCCGGCTCCCGGGCGGGCGCGGCGGGGGAGGCGGCCTGGGACGGGTCCCCGGGAACCCGCGTCACAATGTCCCCGTGCCCTTGCTTGCCCAGAGCCGGGGCAGGCAGGATCGAAACCGGGCTCGGCCTCGCGCGCCGCCGCGTCCCTGCCGGGGCGGCGCGTGGCGCAGCAGCTTTCGGAGAGGAAGGGGCCCAGGGGCCAGGTCGAGCTGGGAGAGGCTCAGTCCTGCTGCCCCCCGCGGGGAAACCGAGGCTGGGACGCGGAACTGGTCCCCGGAGGGGGGCGGCGGGGGCCGCCCGAGCGCCGCCGCCACTGGGGACTGGGCGTCCCTTTCTCTCCAGGCGCTCGCCGCGTGGCCAGGTGAGGAGTTCACCTGCTCCCCGGCGGCGGGGCGGAGTCCTCCCCTTTGCTTCCTCTGCTCAGAAAGTCGGGAGGCTCCGTCCAGGGAGGGTGGCGTTGGGCGCTTGGGGTTCAGCTTCAGCCCGGGGGGAAGGAAGGGGCTGGTGGCTGGAATTTCCTCTGGAAGTCTCCCAGGTCCCCCGAGCTTGCCGATGGGGTGCGTGCGTGTGCGAGGTGGGGGGTGTGTGTGCGGTGGGGGCCCAGCTGGGGGGACCAGGAACAGGGCTGGTAGGAGCCTGGCTACAGAGAGGGGGCTCTTCCCAGCCCTTCTGCCCGTTCCCGCTGGGGCTGTGGCTGTTGCTGCCCTTTCTCTCCGTGGCCTTGGCTGTGGCCTTGGCAGTGGCCCGGTGTGTGGATACTGTGGTCTCTCAGGCCTCCGCCCATGTCATTACAGAGCAGTGGGTGAAGGTTCCTGGCTTGGGGCCATCTCCCCGCTGCTGCCGGGCGTGGCCCACCCAGGGCCCTGTCTTCGGGGCTCGGTGTGTTTCTGTGGCACTGGGAGCCTCTGTCGAGAGCCAGGGCGGAAGGCCGGTGGCCGCTGGACAAGATTATGCTCCCAGCTCAAAGTGTCCGGGCCAGCGGCCCAGGGAGCTCGGGCCCCGCCGAAGCCCGTCCCTCCGTCCAGCGAGTGCCCTCTGGGGGTGGGGCCTGTTTCAGGAAAGAGCAGTTCCTGGGAGCTGGGCCCCCATCACCCCAGGAGTGGGGCTGGGCTCTCAGCAGGCTTCCCGCAGGAGTGCAGATCCTGGAGGTGACCCCCTCCCGCCCGCTCTGCCTCAGCAGGTGGCCTCTTTACAAGCGGCTTCCTTGCTTTTTAAAAGGCCGCACTGGCTCCACCAGGAGTGGACACCAAGGCCAACTCCCAGGAATCAAATCGAAAGTCACCAACACCGCTTCTGACGTGGTGGTGGAGCGTGGCGGGCTGGCCAGACGAGCACCTGGCCCTCCAGCCCCACCCTGCCCGGCCTCAGCCCTCTGGCCTCAGCTTGCTCCCCTCGGCCCACACGGGGCTTGAGCCCCCAGCTTCATTCCAAGATCCTGGCCGACTAGGGTGTCCTTGTCATGACCCTGGAGGCCCCGATGGTGCTCGGGCGGGAGCTTCCTGTGCTCTTCATTCCCCAGGCTCGGGCTCTGCAAAGGAGCCGCCCAGCACGTAACAGCAGGTGCTCTGTTCTCACCAGGCGCCCCTGGCCTGCACCCCCAGGTCCTACAAGGGCGGGTCACAGCGATGACTCCCAGCGATGGCTGGGATGGCTGGGCTGGGCGTCGGGACGCGGAGGAGGGGCGGGTCGGCTAAACGGAACTTTCCAGAGGGATGTGGCAGCAGGGAGCTGGGACAGGCGGAGGGTGAGGAAGTGCATGTCGCCCGAGGTGCTGTCCAGGGCCAGGACCCAGGATGCAAGGGGACCGAGCTACAGGCTCCCTCCCCGCTCCTGGGCCGGCACAGTTTGTGCGGGACCCCTGGGTTCCCTGGGTGCCCGGCTGTCCGGCCGTCCGGCTGTCCGCATTCCAGCCCCAGCTGCTCTGGGGAAGGACGGCCTAGCGCGCTCAGGGCGTCTCCCCTCCCAGCCCCGAGCACCTGCTGAGCGGCAGCCTTGGGGAGGGAGTATTGTGTTCCCTTGTAAAGATGGAGTCTGAGATTCAGAGAAGCAACTTGACCAAGGCCTCTGGGGCGGGGAGGGGAGGAGGTGGTTGTCCAGGTCCCAGAGCTAGGACACGGCAAGAGCCAGGACACAAACCCACAGAGCGACCCCAAAGGCGTGCCTTTCCCTTTCGCCTGTGCCTCCCAGCTCTGGGGCTGAGGGCAGAGCCATCCGCTCTGCCCCTCCCCACGGGCCCTGAGTGGGCACCCACGGAAGCCTTTCCGTTTAGACTTGAGTCCACGTGTGCCGGGAACGGAGGAGAGGGTGCGGACTCTTCGGACTGGGCGGGGCTGCGATCCAGGACCTCCGCCCAGCAGGCTGGCGGTGTCCTGCGTGAAGGGCTGGGGGAGCCCCAGGAGAATTCCTGGTCCTGGAGGCATGCCCTTATCATACCCACTTGGCAGAGGGAAGTGAAGTCCGGGAGGGCTGCGCGTGAGCATAGGGGTTCGGCTATGGGGTCGGGAAACCCTCATGATAGCGGCTTAACCAGAGTTTACTATTTCGTGTGCCAGGGGAAGCCAGAGCCGGGCAGCCTGGGCCGCGGGAGGCCTCCTGCTCCCTGTCCGGCCATCCCGCTGTCCTCAGGGCCTGGCAGGCTGCCACAGTGGCAGGGTCTCCAGGGACCAGCCCGCACGCTTCGGCATCGTCCTGGGCCGGGACCTCCGGGGACCGGCCCGCACACTTCGGCATCGTCCCGGGCCGGGACCTGTGTGGCGTGGCTCTTGGCCACGGGGAGGCCGGGCCGTGGGGCACGTGGTCTGCAGGCCGTGCCCACGCAGAGCAGCGGGGAGGAGAGGCTGGGGACTGCTCCGGCCATGCAGCTGGGGACTTGTTGCTGCCGACCAGGGTTTGAACCCAGAACGGCCCAGTCTCTTGGCCGGTGGCCAACCGTGTGGCTGGGGGGTGGGGGGGGCATGTGGACAGGGCGCCAGGCGCTGGCCTGGGCCCCTGTTCTGGGACTGGCAAGCGACGGAGTCTCCGGGGCCCGGAGAGTGGACCCCCCGCCGGCCCTGGGGACGTGCACAGGGGTTCGCGTGGAAAGCTTGTCCCTTGGGGACCACCTCTTCCCAAGCCGCCGACATTCACTCCGCTCCTGCACTCGCTGCCTTTGCCCCTCTGGGTGTCCGCAGACCCCCCCATCCCATTCCGGGCACCTCCTTGTGCTCCGGCTTGTAGGATGCTTGTTGGAAACGGCTCCGCTCTACCAGGTGGCCGTGCTGGGGCCGCCCCGAGCAGCTCGGTGGCTGTGTATGCCACCTTCCCGGCAGGGCTGCCCCCAAGACCACCTCGCCGCACCCCTCACTCTGGGGCTGCATCCCGCAGGGTCGGGCTGGGGGCTGGCCCACCTTGGCCAAAACTGCCGCCCAGGTCTCCTGAGAGCCACCCAGACCAAGTCCAGGGGCTGAGGGCGAAGGTCAGCAGGCTGCTGCGCCTGGCCTTGAGCTGCCTCCCTGCCTCCTGGGGTGAGTGGGCTGGCCGAGTTGGGGGGCTCTGTTTTCGTTTGCTTTGGCTGCGCTGGTCGGAAGGTTTCACGGGCATCCTGGCCTCTTCGGGGCTCAGTCCCTCCACACCTCCTGCCCCACAGGCGGAAAGTGAAGCTTAGGGAGGGAGGTTAAGGGCACCACCCAAGGTCACAGCTGGGAATAAGGGAGTCAGGATCCTAATCCAGGTCTGCCTCACCTAGAGCTTGGGAGGGGCCCAGGTGTCCTCCGGCTGAGCGCAGATGGCCCCAGGGGGCTGGCTGCTGCAGGCCAGGTGTGGGCTCCCTTAGGCCTGGGAAGAATCAGACGTTCACGGGGCTCGCCCTTGGCCAGTGGTCCTTGTCTGGGGTGAGTGGAGGGCTCCGGAAAGGTCCAGGGAGGGTGAGGGTGTCTCTGCTTGAGGAGCTGCAGGGGCCACCTGCCCTGCCGTGGAAACGCACAGCGGTCACCCACCTGGCAGCCGGCTGCGGTACTCTGGAACACTGGGCCGGGCACCCAGCCCATCTGCGGGCTGGCTCCTTGGACTTCAGGCGACTTTGGCTCCGCCCCCGCTGGCCTCCCCTGGGGAAGCAGGGTCATGAAATCGGGGACTGGAGGACGTGGGACAGCAGCCAGAGCTGTGTCACCCTCTCCCGGCACCACCGGCCCCAGGCTTTGGGGGAAGGAAGGGCTGGTGGTGAGGAACGAAGCCCTGGAGCGGGCAGCCTGGGGGTGCTTTGAGGTTCCCCCTCGGGGAGGGTGCAGAGCCCCTCCCAGCCCTGCCGGGGGCCTCAGGGAGGCCGTGGGACGAGCACCTGGGACCTGGGACCACGCAGTTCTGAACGCGCGCCGTCCTGGAGCCTCCTTCAGCGTGCCCTCGGCCTGGCGTCCTTCGCCAGGTGTTCAGAAGCCAGGCTGCGAGGTGGATTCCGGCCCACCCTGGCCGCCCCGCTGTGTGGCCCTGGGCCAGTCGCTGAAGCCTGGGAGCCCTCAGCTTCCTTACCTGCAGGGCAGGTGTAATGAGTGTGCCCGACAAAATGGGCTGGTTCGCACAGAGCCCGCTGCTACACACAGTAGGTGTGCGACGGCTGGCAGGCGTGGTGGGGGTGGCGGGGTCCCACGGACCTGCCTTCTCTGCTCGGCGGCGCCGGGCGCCCGGACACGCCCCCGACTGCGGGAGCTCCGTCCAGTCCCCTCTTCCAGGAAACACTGTGAAAGTGGTGAGAGGCTGTCCCTCCACTGTCATAGATGACCTTGAAAATGCGAGCGGGACATTGGGAGGAAAAACCGTGGCGGGCGACCTGTGGAGAACGGCGTGTCCCCTGAGGACGTGCGTGGCTTTCAGCTCCTGGGGTGCGCGTCCTGCAGTTCACCGTGACCGCGTCCTGTCCTGCAGTTCACCGTGACCGCGTCCTGTCCTGCAGCTCACCGTGACCGCGGCCTGTCCTGCAGCTCACCGTGACCACGTCCTGTCCTGCAGCTCACCGTGACCACGGCCTGTCCTGCAGCTCAGTGTGACCGCGTCCTGTCCTGTAGCTCAGTGTGACCGCGTCCTGTCCTGTAGCTCAGTGTGACCGCGTCGCCGCTGTAGTTTTTGGTGTGCGCGATGCGTTGTTTGTGAAAGCGCGGGAGCCGGCTGCCGTGGAGCCTCCGTCTGCCGCAGCCCCCGAGGCGTCGCCGGGGCCCGCCCGTCCCTCCCCGGGCCTTTGGCCCTGGCAGCACGCGTGAGTGGCAGGAAGCCAGGCTGTGGTCCTGCTCAGCTCTGCGGTGGGAGTTGACACACAGTATGTTTCTTAGTTCAGAAACGACAACGGTCTATGATCCGTCCTTTAAATCTGACTCGGAAAGAAATGCACTAGAGAGAGCCCTGAAGAGGGGTGGAGGGCCGGCCACGCGACGACGGAATGTCCCCGACCGCGAACTGCGCTTACACGTGGCTCAGGTGGCGATTTTACCTCGTGTGTATTTTTACCGCGATTAAAGCCCGAGTGTGGCTTTGAGTCAGGCCCTGCCTGTGGAGCCGGCTGTCAGTAACCGGTCGCAGGCTGGAAACCCCCCTCCGACAGGACCGTTGAGAAAGTCAGGTGACCTGGGGGCAGAGATCTTCTGGGAGAAATGCGACAGTTCTGGGACAGGACCCCTTGGGTCAGTGGGTGGCACATCCCCAGCCCCCTGCCACCCACAGTGGGTGGGAGGGACCGAGGGGCTCTGCACGGAGCCACAGAGCAGCGAGCTCGCACGTCGGACGCCGTCACGCCCAGGGCCAGCCCCTAAAGGGAACCTGCCCTGCCTCAGTGTGAGTGAGGTGACCCGCAGAGCAGGGGCCGAGGCCACCCTCCTTCCCCGCGTTCTCCACACCCAGGCAGCCGCCTGCCAGCACAGAGCCTTTGGGCCAGTAGAGCTCAGAAGACACAAGTGTCCCCCGGACACGGCTGGTCACGTCCACTGAGCGTTGCTGGGACGAGTTCACGTTCATGGGTGCCCCAGGCAGCCTCGTGCGGGAGCCGGTCTGGAGGGGCGTGGCGTCCGGTCAGGAGTCCGGGGCGTGCGCCATCCTGACCAACTTTGCCTGTGACCGCGCGAGTCCTTCGACCTTCCGAGGCCCGTGTCCCCATCCGTGGCAGGGAGACGCTGGCCCTGCCCCGCGGGACGGGGGTGAGGCGCGCAGTGGCCTTGGGGTGCCTGGCCGCGCAAGTCCCCTTCGTGGTGGCTCCTCCATTGTTCCAGAAGCTGCGTCGGCTCCTGCCAGAGGTCCCCGCTTGGTACCGATGCCTGTTTCCTCGTGTGGCACGGCCTTGGGACGGCCACTTCCCCGCTGGGTGTGCGGGTGGGGGGTCCAGCCTCCGCAGGGGCACGGGGACCTCAGTCGCTGACGGGGCTGAGAACCAGACCCACCCGGCCCAGGGGGTCTTGGCCTCCCCCGCTGCCAGCTGGGCCCTCACTTGGCTGAGCAAGCAGGGGCGTGGAGTGAGGGCAGGATCCTGGGGTGTAGGCGTGGAAGTGGGCACCCTCCTTTTTGCTGGGCGTCTGTCCCCAGAGGCCGTGCTCCCGTCTGGCTGGTGGGAGGCGGGGCGACCCTCGCCGTCCCCTTGCGGGCCAGGGCCTGAGGGCTCTGGCGGGCACAGCAGCTCAGGGCCACGTGGCCAGCCTGCGAGAGGGGGCGCGGCCCCATCTGCTGCGGGGTCCCTGCGGCGTCTGTGTCTGCGGTCCTGCCCCGTGACGCCCCTCCCCAGGCCTCCAAGCCCAGGGCGGTGGGGCCTCCGCTCACTGGTGCCGTTCTCCCCCCTTAGAATCATCAGCTGGTACATCCGGTCCTTCAAGTACCTGTACGGCCTTCGCTTTGATGTCAAGGGCCGCCGGAAGCTGGAGGTGGACCACCCCTGTGTCATCATCTCCAACCACCAGAGCATCCTGGACATGATGGGTAGGCGGAGGGTCCTGGGCGCAGGCTTGGTCCAGGATGCTGGCCCTGGGCAGGGGGGGTGACGCTGCTTCGGGGAGGTGGAGGCAGGGCCCGGAGGAGCTGGTGGGTGAGGGAGGCTGACGCAGGGCATCTGGGCCTCCCTCCAGCCACGGGCCTCGAGCCGTGTGACGACCGTGCGACGAGCAACGAGGCTGTGTGTGCACCCCGCACCGGGCACAGGGCCCTCTGCTCACCCACAGCTGGGAGCTCCTTTTCAGCCCCGTCTCTTTATAGGAGGGAAACTGAGGCTCAGAGGCTCGTAGCCAGTGGGAAGGTGTGACTCAGTCCAGGCCTGTTGGTGGTCAGGGCTCAGGGCTAGCCGGTCTCCCTCCCCATTGGGGAGGTGGCCGCAGGCTCTGAAGCCTGTCCCCCCCTCTGCCGCTGTCCCTCCCCGGGGACGGGGCGCCCACAGGCCTCATGGAAGTGCTCCCCCGGCGCTGTGTGCAGATTGCCAAGCGTGAGCTGCTCTTCATGGGGCCCGTGGGGCTGGTCATGTACCTCGGGGGCGTCATCTTCATCAACCGCCAGCGCTCCAGTACCGCCATGTCCGTGATGGCCGGCGTGGGCGAGCGCATGGTCGCGGAGAACGTGAGTTCCGGGGGCTCGGGGCCTGGGGCTCGGGGCCTGCCGGCCGGGAGGGCGCTCACACACGCCAGCTCGGTGTGCAACGGCCGGGTGTGAGCGGCCCCGCCGTGCGACTTCCGCTGGTGGGAAAGAGCACGTCCCCCCACCCCCCGCGCTGTGCGCGGCTGGGAACTGCGGGGGTGGGGTCCCTGGGAGGGCCGGGGCCACGGCCCTGCCTCAGCGGCCGCCTCTCCCCCCGCAGCTCAAAGTGTGGGTCTACCCCGAGGGCACACGCAACGACAGCGGCGACCTGCTGCCTTTCAAGAAAGGCGCGTTCCACCTGGCGATCCAGGCCCAGGTACGTGGGAGCCGCCCCCGGGGCGCTGGGGCGGCGGCGGGTCCCGGCCGGCTGCAGGCTGAAGGCGACTGACCCGCCAGGCGGGCGGCAGGGCCTGGGCACCCCCCGCCACCCTCCAGCAGCTGGGCCCTGACCTGCCAGTGAGGGGTCCTTCGGGCCCCTCACCCACTCTGCGTGTTGAGGCCGGAGCCTGGTCGGGCCCAGTGACCAGCTGGTCCCCACTGTACCTGCTCTTGGAGCTCCAGGGCCCCCACTTTGTAGCTGGCCAGGCGAGGGGCTCCCCGAGAAAGCTGAGTTGGTAGCAGAGGTGGCAGGCCTGAGCTGGCCCTCGGGAAGGCTGTGCTGAGTGTCTGTTCAGGGCCCTGGCACCCCTGGCCAGGGCGGAGGTCGGGAGTGGGCTCTGCCCGCGGCGTGGGTGGGCTCAGGCCACAGCTGGACAGGGGTCAGTGCAGCGCGAGCCGAGAGCTCCATATGGGACCATACTTTTCTGGTCCCTGACTTCCAGGGGTGCAGTTTGCTCCCGAGGTGTCCTGGTGTCTGAGGGTGACACCAGGAGAGGCTGGGGGCACATCCGTCCAGGGGCACGGCTTCCTGGTGGGTGCGGGTGCCTGTCCCAGTCCCGGCACCGTGCTGGGGGGTTCGTGTAGGACAGCAGGGCTTTTGTCCTGCTTGGCTGGGGTCTGGGGTCTAAGTGGCAGCTTTTGTCCTGTCTTCCACCTGTGGCAGGTGGCCTCTAGTGGCCCTGGTCCCGGCCCGAGCGAGGCCAGGTGAGCCCTCCTGCCCGAAGCTCCCAGCTAAGGCCTCACGGTGGAGGAGCTGGCAGGGGAGAAGCCCCCAGCTGGGACCCTCCGGAGCCCGGGCTCTGATCCCAGCTTGGCCTGAGCAAGGCTCTCCCCACTCTGGGCCTGTGACCCCTCTAGCCAGCAGGTGGAGACCACCCCGTCATCTGCCTGAGGTTCATGTCACTTCCCTTGGCCAGTGGTGTAGGGGAGGGGTCATGGGCAGGGAGGCAGCTATGTGGGGCTGGGGCAGCGGCCGCCTCAACCAGGAGACTGGACGTCACGTTCTGTCGTCTCCCCTCCCCCTCCTCCCCCTACCAGGACCTGCTCTCCCGGGGGTCCCTGTGCTCCCAGCCCCCTGAGAGGCCCCTGCCAGGGTAATGACCACCCCAGGCACCTCTGGACACTGCAGTCGCCACTGGATTGGACTCTGGTGTCTTGCAGGAAGCCCAGCAGGCTCTGCCCCTTCCCGTGGCCGGAGCGGCCTCTGGCCTCTCGGGGATGGGAGGGAGGGTGGGGAGCGAGGGCGGATGGGAGGACCTTAGCAACCCCCTGAGCTACACTGGACGGAGTCCTGCCTCCCCGGGTAACCTCGGGACCCAGTGGGAGACACATAGATCTGATGGACGTGTGCCAAACCAGGAAGGCTTCCTAGAGGAGGCACTGCTTGAGCGAAGGTGTACAGGATGAGTTTCTGGAACTCTGGGCCGCCCGATCCATGAAGGGTGTCCCAGGCCCGGGGGCAGTGTGTGGAGGGGCCCTGAGGTGGGACAGGCAGCCGTGGGTGCCGCGGACAGGCCCGGGACGGGGCGGGCGGCCAGGGCTGGCTACGTGGTGCCCGCTGACGAGCTGCCCGCGTCTCCCCGTGCACAGGCGCCCATCATCCCCGTGGTGTATTCCAGCTTCTCCTCCTTCTACGATCCCAGGACGAAGCTCTTCACCTCAGGTAGGGCCCCCACCGCCGGCGCACACGGCCTTCCTGTCCCCCGTCACTGGGGCACCCCGGCCCGTTTCTGCTGGTCGCTGTCGGCCTGACCCCCGCCACGCAGTGCCCCTCAGGGGGAGGTGGGGACGCGGTGGTCCCAGCCATGGGCCTGTCCCCAGGTGGGCACGCAGGCCCCCAGAGGGCGGGTGGGTCCCCGAGTTCGCACGCCCTGGTCCAGGCCGTGTGCATGGCTTGGGGCTGGAGCAGGTGCCTCCCGTGCTGAAGGTGGTGCTGAGGGTGGTGCTGAGGGTGGTGCTGAGGGTGGTGCTGAGGATGGGCTTCCCAGCCAGGCCTGACTCCCGGGGACAGCAGCCTCCCAGGCACCCCACGCCCACCACAGAACTCGGGGCCTCTGCCTCCCGCTCCAGGCCCCACACCTGCTGCCCAGGAGGGGTGGTGGGCCCAAGGCTGAAGGGCGGCAGAGGAGGAGCCAAACAGCGGCCCCCCAAACCCTGGGGGGTGGAAGTGGGACGCGGGAGGGGAGGGGCAGGAAGGTACTTTTTCGGGGAGGAAGGGTTCTGTGCCTTGGGGGTGCTTATCGGGGAGCACACGGCTGTCTGAACCCACTAAGACTGCACTTAGGAGCCGTGTGTGATTGTGCCAATTATCAGCCAAAACCCAACCAGCCGCCTGAGACCCGGAGGGGTCTAGGGAAGGACCCACTGGCTGCACCTTCGGGGGTGCTTTGCAGGGAAGGCTGGTCCGTGCCTGAGGGGTGGGGGGCTTCGGCTGGCTGGAGGTGAGGAGAGGCTGCAGTGTGGGGGCTGGGGAAGCAGGCACGGGTGGGGCCCTCACCCCCCTGGGGTTGTTGACACCCATCCCACGTCCCCAACAGGAACCATCAAGGTGGAGGTGCTGGACGCCATCCCCACCAGCGGCCTCACTGTTGCCGATGTCCCCACACTCACGGACACCTGCTACCAAGCCATGAGGACCACGTTCTTCCACTTGTCCAAGATACCCCAGGAGGACAGGGCCACCGCGGAGCCTGCTGCCCAGCTGGCCCAGTAGCCAAGGCCTGGGGTGGGGCAGGGCCTGGCTGGAGGATGGCAGGGGGACCCCGCCCCGCCCTCGCTGCCAGATGGCGATGCCCCGCATCCGCGGCTCCGGCTTTCATTCCGGCCGAAGAGCGGGGAGCCCTTTCCTGCCACTGGCCCGGATCCAGGCCCTGGAAGTCCTTGCGCAGGAGTCAGCCGCAGCCTCCCCAAGCTCGGGGGGCAGGGCCTCGCCCACCCTGGGCCTCCAGCACCCCTCGATGGTCGGGCTGAGGCCTACACCACCCTGCGACCGGGGGCGTGGCCTGCGCCGGGGGCGTGGCCTGCGCGTGGGGTTCCCAGGGAGAGGCGGCCTCTGGGACTGTGTGCACCCCCGCCGGCCCTGGGGGGCCCTGGGGGCGAGTGCCCAACAGGACTGCACTCAGTGCTGGTTTTTTTATAAACGAGCTCTTGGAAGTGTCTGGTAAGTTGTGGTTACTTGGTGGGGGAGGGGCAGGGCTGCCTCCGCCTCGGTCCGAACGAAGGGCAGTGGGGGCGGATCGGCCTGGGCAGCGCGAGGGACTTCCAGGCTGCCTGGCCTCCTCCCTGGGGGCCCTGGGGAAGGCCCCCCCGCCCCCCCGCAGTGTTCCCTTCTGGGGACTGGGCCCACGGTCATCCTATAATGCTCCTTCCGATGGGTGAGGTTGTCCATGGGCCTCGGGGCAGCCCGCACGCCCAGGGGTCTGGTGGGCACTGGTCAAGGGGGCTGAAGATTTGCTCTTTGGCCACTGGCTGGGGCTGAGGCCAGCCTGTCACAGGAAGCTGTCTCTGGCCAGCGTCACCTTCCCAGAGGCCACCCGCTCCAGCCCCTTTTGGAGAGAGGGGACCCAGAGCCCATCTGGGGGTGCCCGTGGGGCTGGAGCGACCCTCTGTGCTCCGTGGCTGTTCTCCCCACCAGCCAGCGTGTGGTGGGGGGCCCGGGGCCGCGTCAGCTTCTGAGTGCCCCCTGAAATGCAGCCGTGGACACAGCTTCTGAAGCCTCATTTTATTCTGACAGAGAAGTGCAGGCTCCGGGCAGGGAACCCTCATACCTCCCCTCAGCCCCGACAGCGGCTGGGGGTGCAGGGCGCTGGCCGGGCCAGGGCTGGATTCACACGGGGACCCCGCAGCCCACCCTGCTCCGCTTCTTTGGCAGGGAGAAGAGGGGTGCCCTCTCCTGCCTCGGCTCGCAGCCCCTCCCGTCCTGCCCTGCATGGCGGGCAGCTGGGGTGAGGACACAGGCCTGGGGCTCATAGCTCCTTCTTGCAGGAACCTATGGGTGGGGAAGGCTGGGGTCAGAGGTCACCAGTCCCTGCTCCCCACCAGCTTCCAGTCTGCCAGATGCGTCTCAGCCTGTGGCTGCCCTGCCCCACCCTCTGGCCTCACTAGGCGCAGACTGGCCCCAGCCACCAGGGAGCCCTGTGGGGGTGGGGGTGGGGGCTGCACTCACAGGACCCCAGCTGCTCCTCCAGGAAGGAGATCTGCTCGCTCAGGGAGTCGATGCGGTCCAGCTGCTGGAAGGAGTGGACCAGCAGGCTGCCGGGGTCCGGGAGCCCTCGCTCCAGGGCCCGCGAGGCCAGGCTGTGCAGGGGGACCAGCACCAGCTGCAGCTTCTGCGGGGCAGGCAGAGGGCCCGGCTGGGGAGGGGCCGTGCGACCCGCGGCCAGCCCTCACCCTCTGGTCCACGAGGCTTTAAGGCAGGGGACCCAGACCCCAGGGCTGTGGACAGGTCTGTGGCCTGTTAGGAACCGGGCCGCACAGCTGGTGAGCTATGGGTGAGCGAGCGAAGCTTCATCTGTATTTGCAGCCGCTCCCCAGCGCCAGCATCCCCGCCTCGGCTCCGCCTCAGACCGGCAGGCGTTAGAGTCTCGTGGGAGCACCGGTCCCTGGTGCCAGAAAGGTTGGGGACCGCTGTTTTAAGGGAAACGGCTGTGGCCAGCAAGGGCCCAGCTCTAGCTGTGGGGCCCTGGACGTCCACCAGAGGGAGCCTCTAAGCCAGGAGAGCTGGAGGGCGGGCAGGGAGCCCAGCGCTCGGGACAGCCGGGCCCACAGTCTGAAGGAAGGATGGGGTCCTGGGCCAGGGCAGCTAGGGGGGTGGACCGGAGCTCATGAGGGGTCATCGGGCCAATGGCCCCACGGAAAGGCCCACAGGGGCACTGTCCATGCAGAAACACAGATGGGGGTGTCACACAGAGCTCAGCCCCGCCCCTCCTGTCCTGGGGGTCCCAGTCACCTGTGGCCCCTGTCCCTTCTGACACGCAGGCCAAGGGTGCTTGGGCAGTCAGCACCGAGGAAGCCTCCCCGGGGCACTCCCGCTGGATCCCACGGCCACCCGAGGGTCAGATCCACGCCCCGGGAGACGGGGCGATGGGCCGCGGGGCGCCGGCCCGGGCCTCACCTGCTCCAGCAGGTCCACCCTTGACCGAAGCCTCTGCATTTCCTCCTCCGCCTCACGGTCCGCTCCTGGGGAGGTCCGGGCGCTGAGTCAGAGAGGCCCGCCGGCACCCCCACCCGGGCTGGCCTCTTACCCCGACGCGGCCTCCCAGCCTCTGCCCCAGCTGTGGGGCGCACCCTGGGGGCGGGCTCGAGCCCCAGCTGCTGCCGCGCAAGCCCCTCCCCCCATTCAGGGCCCCAGCCGTCCAGCAGGGCTGGCCGGAGGTC
Organism: Eidolon dupreanum; assembly: GCA_028627145.1. Classification (NCBI taxonomy): domain Eukaryota; kingdom Metazoa; phylum Chordata; class Mammalia; order Chiroptera; family Pteropodidae; genus Eidolon; species Eidolon dupreanum. The sequence goes on along the minus strand of CM053509.1, from coordinate 161,022,400 downwards.
CCGGAGGTGGCCCTGCCGGCTCGGGCGCCCTGGGACGAGGCTCTGGGCGGATGCGGCGCACTCCCTCGGGCGTCCGGGGCGGGGTCCCCGCCGTGCGAGGGGTCCCCGCCGACGTCTCGGTGCTCGGCTGACGACAGCGCATTATTACTCACGGTACGAGTTTGAAGTGTCACAGCGCGTACCAAAAGTAATAATGTCCCGTCGCCAGCGGCATGCGGTGTCTCCGGGCTGCCCGGGTGGGTCCCGCGGCCCGCTCTCTGCAGCGCCCACCTGTCCTCGGGAAGAGCCCCGCTCCTGCAGGGCCTGGGGCTGGCGACCCTCCGGTGTCCCTGCCAAGCCCAGCATCCCGGCCCAGCCGCAAAGGCGGGGCACGCGGGTTTACCTCTGGCGGGGCTCGGGGTCGCCTCGGGGGTCCCTCTCTTGGGCAGGCAGAGCACCCCGTCTGCGCATGGGCTGTGGCCCGCCCGACACGGGCACCAGTAGCTACCCGCGGTGTTGACACAGTGCTGGGGGCAGCCGGCCCCTCCGACACTGCACTCGTCCACGTCTGTGGGAAAGGGGGTGTCAGGCAGGCGGCGCCACCCACACTGAGGCCCCTCGAGACCGACCTGTCAGAGGGCCGCCCCGGACGCACAGGGGGACCCCGCCTCACCTGTCTGGCAGGTGTCTCCCTGCCACCCTGCGGGGCAGTGGCAGCGGCCTGGCTGGACACAGCTCCCCCCGTTCTGGCATGGTGGCTGGCAGATTGCTGTGGGTGAGGGAGGCCTGTCACCAACTCAGGAGGTCCCCCAGGGCCCTGGGGGGGTGGCAGCTGGGAAAGGGTGCCGTGCAGCAAGGAGGCGCTTGGCTCAGGTTTTGAGAAGCAGCGAGTACCCTGCCCGGGGTCTGCAGGGGGCGGAGCCTGACTGCACCACTGTTCTTACTGATGCCAGGTGGCATGGGCCCTCACCTGCTCCGCAGGCCCCGGGCAGCCCGCCGGCCCTCTTCCAGCCGGGGCAGCAGGCGTAGCGAGGCCTGGTGGGGGCCGGCCCAGGGCTCCGGCGGTAAGCAGTCCTGTAGATGGTCCTGTAGGCGGGAGGGGGCGGCTCAGAAGGGCCTGACCCTCACAGGGTGGCCTCAGTGGGTGCCACCAGGTCCCCTGGGCCCAAACCTGGCTTTCCAGAGACATGCCAAGTGAGGTGCCCTGCCCTCCCCACCACCCGCCTTCCTGGCTGGCTCAGTCCTGAGCCGGACACAAAGCATATGAAACCATCTCCCCAGCATGGACAAGGTCACCCAGGCGTGATCCCGGAGGGCTTCTCCTCCTGGGATGGCACCTTGGGGTCCCCCCTGCCAGGGAGCACTTAGAGAACCTTGGAAAACAAGACCTTATAAAGCCACATGCCCGCAGCTGAGAACCAGAGGTGCTCGCCCCCACCCCGACATGGCAGGGCCAAAAGGACACGGAGCCGGTCGAGGTGAGGGACAGGATGTCCACCTGTGACCGTGCAGCTGTCCGGGGCAGAGGGGCGCCCAGTGGGGCCCCGATGACAAGGCCAGCATAGAGGCGGGCGCCCCGAGTGGGTAGAGCCTGCAGCCGGGGGTGCCGGGCAGAGGTTGCCACCCCAAAGTGGAGAGGAGCAGACAAGACAGGGGACCCCTCTCGAATGAGGCTTGGAACAGGTGAGCTGCAGGCTCCTGAGGCAGCCCCCGCACCATCCCGAGACCGGGACTGCCTGCGACCCCACGGGCGTCAGCCTCGGACGAGGCCTCGGTCCCGACTCGGGCGCACGCCGCCCCAGGCCCCAGGGGGTGTGCCACGGGCAGGGCACTCACCGGTAGGTGCTGCAGACGCGGTGCCCCCCGCAGGTGGTGAGGAAGGGCTGGTACACGCGCTGAACGAAGGATTCGGCCACGGGGCCCCTGGGCACCCCGAGGGCACACACCCGGCGGCTGCAGAGGGCGGGGCCAGGAGTCAGCCTGGGCTCCCGGGGCTGGGACCCAAGGGAGCTGAGGACTGGGGAAGGGGGCTTCTCAGCGTCGCCGTGGGAGGGACCTTCAGCAGGAGCCACAAGGAGGAGCCCCAGCCCGCGACGGGACTGGAAGGTGCCCTGGGGAGGGTCCGAGGGCCCTTGGCCGACCACCCCCACCTGCCGCCCCGGCTCACCCCGGCCGGTAGACGTGCTCGGCGCTGCCCGCTGCCAGCACCAGGAGCCACAGCACAAGTGGCTCCCTGGGACTCCACATGGCCTGCGTCTCCAGGAGGGACAGACTTCTCCTCAGGGCGGCCTGCAGCACAAGGCACAGCCCTGTAAGGCCCTGCGCGGGTACCCCTTGAGCCCATGCTCCTGGTGGACTGGCCCCTGGGCTCTGACACCTGTCCGGCTCAGCCTCCTGCTGGCGGGAGGGCCCCCGTGAGTGGGTGCCAGTGTGCCTCGCCAAGTGAGGCCAGCCCCTCGCCAGCCACGAGCCCCCCCCGGGATCACAGAGGGGTGACGCTGTCCGGGGCCGGGGAACAGAAGCCAACACCCTTGCTGGGGACAAGAGGCACCTTGACCTGCTGGGCTTGGTCTGGGTGAGCCCGGAGAGCATCTGAAGCGCCAGGAAAGGTGACTCAGGCAGGTGGGCCTGGGGCATGCACCTGACCAGCTCTCCCTCCCCTGGGAGGCTGTGTGTCCTTGTCACAGCAGGGCAAAGCCACGCCTGAACCCCAGTCTCAGTCCGCACACGGGTGTCAGATGGCATAGCGGGAACCCGGCCCAGCTGGCTTGGCCCTTCTAGCCTCCGGCGTCCTCGGCTGCCAAGCATGGGCGGGTGGGGGTCCAGCAGGGGTGCGGGCGCTCCGTGCACGAGCCACTCCGTCCCCAGAGCGGGTGCAGGCCTGCACGTGCGAGGCGGGGACTCCTATGCTGGCTCCCAGGACAGCAGCCCCACTGGGCACCCACCCAGCAGGGGGCTGGAGCAGCCCCGCCTGCCAGTGGAGCTGGTCGCCTGGCTGTGGATGGAAGCCAGGCAGGCCCGGAGGGGCCTCCTGGGAATGCAAACCCCAGCCCCGAGCGGATGGCCTGCAGCCTGCCAGGGGGCCCGAGGGGTGGCGTGTACAGCCTGGGGTGTGGGAGGTGCTGTCCACACGTGCAGCCCAGGCTCTGGGGCTCCCTGCCCCCTGATCTGGGCATCCCGCCGAAGCCCCCAAGGGGCAGGATTCTGTCCCCATGGGCTGTTCTGGGCCCTGCTGGACCCCCTGCAGGGAAGGGCACCACCGGAAGAGGCTGACCTTGTGTGTTCGTGCGTGTGTGCATGTGCATATGCTGTGTGTGTGTGCACGTGTGTGCACATGCACGTGCTGCATACGCGTGTGTGCAGGGGTGTGCACTGTACACACGTGTATGTGGGTGTATGTAAACATGTGCATGTGTGTACTATGTGCACGCGTGTGCATGCTGTGCGTGCGTACGCTGTGCACGTAAGCGTGCACGCTTGCATGCTGTATGTGCGTGTGCACATGCATGCGTGTGCATGCTGCATGAGCACTGCACGTGTGTGCATGCACGTGCGGGTGTACGCTGTGCACATGCGTGCTGGCGGGGCGTAGTCAGGTAAGGGAGTGCCCTTCCTTGGGACTCAGTCTCTTTGACGACATCAGCGGGGTCTCGGAGGCCCCCCACCTGGCTCTGCCGGTCAGGCCCATAAACAGGGACCCCCACGAGCGGTTACTGAGCCCTCCGTGCACACCCAGCCGGACCCCGAGGGGACAGTGAGGCCATGCCCGCTGCGAACGGTCACTCGGCTGAGGGTTTGGCCCACACGCGTGCCCCGTGTCATGAGGCCCTGGGTGGGTGCTGAGGCAGTGGGAGAGGGTCCTTCCTGCACCCCCTCTTCTGTCACGGCCTGAGAGGGGAGGACCGGGGCAGCCGAGCAGGCAGACTGCGGCGAGCAGCCGAGGTGTCTGGACTTAGTTTGGGGGCAGTGGGAGGCTTCTCAGAGTTTCCAGTCAGAGCCAATGCGAAGATGAACTTGGGGGGACTGTGGGGGCAGCCCACGTTACAGGGTGGGCGTCATGGTCCAGGCGGGAATGGAAATGGGAAGGACAGGTGGCCCTGGGAAGGCACAGGGGGGCGGGTGGGCCAGTGGCCGGGCCGTGCAGGGCGGGGCCAGGGTTCCACAGATGCGCCCGCCCTCCGCCAGGCGGTCCAGCACCTCCCCCCATCCAGGCCGTCCAGAAGGGAACCTGCCTTCCGAAAGGGGAGGCCCAGTTTCTGAGAGTCACGCTTCCCCCCCAGGCCTGAGGAAGCGGATGGCGCTGCCCAGCCTGTGCTGGCCTCGCAGAATCTCATTTCCCTTTTGGGGCCGGCAGGCTAAGGTGGGGGTGGCCGCTCGCCTCCAGGTCCGTAAGCAATAGCGTCCCGTCCCCTTCGAGAGTCGGCGGCGTGAGCCTTGCCCATCACCTTCCCTTGCACCTGGCGGGCCTGCATGCCCGGGGAGCCACCCGTAGCGGCTGACTCCACTGCGGCCTGACTCCACTGCGGGTCGCTGCCCCGGTCCCCCCCCACCGGGAGGGGTGCATTGCACATTAGGACCCACGTGGGGGAGCGGAGAAGCGGAGTGAGACGAGGCTGACTCTTTATGTGTCCTCTCCACCGCCCGCCCCACGCCTCCCCTTCCCCCTGCATGGCCGGCTTCGTGGGGGGTGAAAGTGGGGGCGGAGTGACACCCCGGCCCCGCAGACGGCTCGGCTAGCCTGGGCATCGGGGTCCAGGGCCTGTGAGGCCTTGAGTCAGGCCCTGAAGGATCTGCAGGGCTCGGATGGCGGGTGGGAGGGCTGGGGCGCCCCCCACCCCGGCCCCCTGCGCGGCCCGGTCCGGGACGCCCGTCACCAGCAGGGGGCGCCCTTTCCCCAAGGCCGCTGGGCCCATTCTGCAGACCCAGCCTCAGGACGCCGGGCCCGCGCTGGGGATCAGGGTCGGTGCGCGCTGGCGCCCGGCGTCCCCGGCCCGCTCACCTCTCGACTCCCCGCCGTCTCTCGGCGTCGCCCCCCAGCTCCGCGCGCGGCGAGGTGCCCGACCTCCCCCGCCCCAGCCCGAGCGAAGAGCGGCCCCCGCCCTCGGCGCTCCCCGCGGCCCAGGCCGGGCGCCCCGCTCCCTCCGCACTCACCGCCCGATCCGGGCGCGCACGCGCCGCCGCTGCCACCGCGCCGAGGGGCCCCGGCCCCGCCCCGGCCCGGCCCCGCCCCACCTGGCCCGCCCCGGCCCCGCCCCCGCCCCGGGGTGGGCTCCGAGCCCCCAGCCCGCGCGCCTGCCCCCATTGCGCAGATGGGGAAACTGAGGCTCCGCAGCGGACGGTGCCCCCGGGCCGGGCAGTGAGTCAGCTAGAACCCGCGGCTCCTGACGCGCAACGGCCTGGGCCCCGCCGCCGCTCCCGAGCCGCCCGTCCCCGCAGCAGGGCGCACGGCGGCGGGGGCCGCAGGGCCGGGACGCAGGGGGGAGCCGCGCGGGCCCGCGGGGGCTAGCTCTTGCCACCCCCACCTCCAGGCTAGGCAGCAACCGCGGGCGATGGCCAGTTCACTAGGCACCAGCCTAAGCTGACCTCCGCTCGCAGCCACATGGGGAGTGGATCTCATGACCCCTCAAAGCCTGCAGACCCCGTACTCCTACGAGTTCCCACGGGGAACCCCGCAGAGCCGGCTGGGTCCTGGTGTGACACCAGGGCCTCCATCCCAGACAGTGGGACAGGACAGTCGGGACCACCCCCAAGTGCTTCTCAGCCCCCGAGGTTGCCCCCCAACTCCACGGTCAGCGCTGGGGACTCTGGCCATTCTCACCTCCCCTTTGCTCCATTGACGCCTCCTCCGGTGGGCTACAGCGGCCCCACGTGGCAGAGTGGCGGGGAGCAGCATGCACCCGGAGACTTGGGCTGGCCCTGGCGGGAGCCAGAGCAGGCCTGCCCTACCCGGGAACTCCTCACCACTTCGCCCTTGAACTCAAGCCCGGGTCCTGGCCACCTAAGCGTGGGTGCACGAAAGCGCTCCAGGCCCAGCGCGGCCCCTGCTGCTGCCCAGCGTCCCCGTGGGAACTCACCTGGAGAAGGAGGCTCCCTCATGCCCCGCACACGGGTGACAGCTGCTCCTCTGGGTGGTGGGAGTCGCCTGAGCCTCTCCTGTGCTGGGGTCTGCAGGTCAGAGGTGCGGTGTGGGTTTGCACACTTGGTCGCCCTGCCGTCCGGGGGCTGGGGAGGGGGCCAGGGGCCAGCCTCAATGTGGCTGGGGGACCTCAGCCTGCACTGGCCCTTCGGACCCCCACCCGGTGCTGGCCTACAGCTCGTGCCCTCGGCCTGGGGGCAAACTCGGCATCCTCCCGGTCAGGTGGGGCTGCTGCATCCGGCCCTGAGCTCCCGGGGGCCGGGGACTTGCTGCGCCTGCAGCCCCCAGACCCTGCACAAAGCCGGGTACCGGTGAAGGGAGGGGCTTTGTGCAGAGTGAATGGCTGTGCGGTGTCCGGCTCCAGCCGTTGCTGGTGCACGGAGCCGAGGGGGCGACCCAGGTAGCTGCACCGGAGCCCCCAGAATGAGGCTTCTCCTCCTGCCCTTCGGTGGCCACTGCCCTGGACCAGGGGACCCTGGCAGCCCTGGCAGATGGTCTTCGGGTGGCAGGGGCAGCTACTACCTATAATGGATGCCTATAATTCTGAAGGAGGGTCTTGCCACCGAGGGCCTGAGGTCTCCTGGCCCCCAGACTCACGCACGGCAGCCCTCGTCCAGCCCCAAGGCAGTAAAGAGTTAAGAGCTGGACCTAGGGGGACTCAGAGGAAGAGCTTCCTGGCCCTGTCCCCTGCCCCCATCCTGTCCCTGAAGCTGTGGTCACTTGACCCTTTGGCCTCCTGCTTGAGCAGAAAGGGCAGCTCAGCTTGTCCTCACTGCCACTAACCCAGGCTCAGGCCTCACCTTCTGCTTCCTCATCTGAAAAATGACTGTCCCTCGGGCAGACCACTGGTGTGGGCTGGAGATGGCGGGAGGGGCAGGGGCTGGGGCTCCAGCTCGGGAGCTTTGGGTGCGGCCGGGTGCTGCTGGGGTGGGCAGGGGAGAGGGAGAACAGGGGCTGCCCCAGGCTCCGAAGTGGACGGACGAAGTGCCCCCACCACACTCCGCCAAGCTGTGCCTCCGGCTGAGGACCCCGAGACCAGGCCAGCAGGATGGGGCTCCTCCTGGCCCCATGCTAGTGCCCCCCGCACGCACGGCTCATCCTGCCAGCAGATTTGGCTTTGGGGTTCCCGTGCCCCAGAGAGTGCTGGCCCACCTTGAGGGGCCGCCTTTGGGGTGCTTGGGTCTGACGGGGACCCATCGTACGTGGCTCCTCCTTCCAAGGTTCATGGCCGCTGCCAGGCTGCCCAGGGTGAGGGCTGGAGGCCGGATGGGAGTCCGGACCGGGCCACGCCCCCGGGGCACCCTTGGCCGAGGGGCCGAGTGTCCTCCGTGCAGCGGGGATGGCACCAGCAGGGAGGACAGTGAGATGGCACAGGGGCGCCCAGCCAGCAGGAGCCGTGGCTGGCGGGAGCCGAGGGGTGCGGGGCCCACTCTGCCTGCTCCCTGCTCTTCCAAGGCCACCCCTGCCGTACCTGATGCTGCTCAGGCCCCAGCTGGGCCATGGCCACCACCGCCGCCTCCTCGGGACAGGGGTGGACCGGTCCCCTCGCCGGCCACCCCGAGGCCCCTCCTGAGGCCGCCTGCCGGACCTGTCCGGTGGAGCCTCCATCTCAGCGGCGAGGTGCATGCAGCCGCAGGACAGCCGGCCAGGGCGGGAGGCTCCCCGGGCGAGGAAGGGCGGCTTTTTATGCTCCTCGCTGGGTAAATCGGGACTGGGATGGGCCCTTCCCGGCCGGACTTCCTGTGTGTGTGCTCCGCTGATAAGGGGCATCTGTCAGCGCACAAACAGGAGGCTGGGGGCGGGCGGGGGGCCTTCGAGGGAGGTGCCTGGCTGGGCTGCAGGAGAGGTTGGGGACCTGGCCCCCCGGAGCTTCAGAGTCTGACGCTGGAGCAGCCAGAGACCAGGCTCTGGATGGCCGCAGCCCATTTGGTGACCTTGGCACCTGGCTGGTCCCACGTGAGAGAGGATGTGGCCGGTGCCAGGGCCTTCCCAGTGCCGTGGTACCGCAGGCTGGGAAGTCAGTGTGGCTCCACAGAAGGGACCGTTGGTCCTGTGACCTCGGACTCTCCCCCAGGGCAGGGGCCAGCACCCCCTGACGTGTGTGCCCCGGGCAGGAGCCCAGCCAGGGTGGACGCAGGGTGGGCAGAGGCCGGGGGGTCTGAGAACAGCTTCTCCTGGAGGCTCGTTAGGTTCCCGGCCTCACGTCACAGGGGGCTCCCTGGCCCTCCTCCGTCCCTCAGCCTCCAGCGGGCTGAGGGGTGCCGGGTGGGGTGGGGCGCAGGAATGCAAAAGGGGGTGCTTCCTCAGACTGGTGGGTGGTCCAGCACCCAGGTGTGGTCCGCGGTTTCCGCATTTGGGTGGCACTGGGGGCTTGCAGGCCGAGCATCAGAGGCCGTGATGGTGGGTGGCAGGTGCCCGAATGGAGCTGGGCAGCTGGCGAGGACCCACCCAGACCACACAGGCGGCCGAGGGCCTCCGAGTGAGCAAGGCCGCGCCAAAGCATGGCTGTCCTTGGGCACGAGCCGTCTCCGGGGTCAGCCCCTGCCCGCCCACAGCCTGGACACCTCATTTCTCTGGCCTTGGGCCCTTCCACTGGCCCTCGCCTCCCTCCGGCCCCACCTAGCCGCCATCCTGGCGGAGAGAGAGGGGTGTGGGGCAGCTGGGGAGATTCCCAGGGGATGCCTGAGCAGGGCGGGTCTCCCCCCAGCTTGGCCGGGCTGTGTTCAGCAGGGCCGGCTCCGCTCCCCACCCCCAAGGCTGGGGAAGGGTCCGGGAGGTGTGGACTGTGCCCGGGGCCAGGGGTTTCTTCTCTCTGGGTCTATTTCCCCACCTGTTTCGTGGGAACAGGAGAGGTGCCAGCCGCCGGGCAGACGTGACAGCTGAAGAGGCCCCTGGGCCTCAGGCGTTGCTGGTGTGAGTGGTGAGGGGGCTGGGGGACGCTTTGCCGTGGTGCCCCCTGTCGGAGGCTGGCAAGGGCAGGCAGAGCCCCCCCCACGCCCCCACCCCCAGCATTTCCCTCCACCGGGGGCAGCCCCTGCTTCACTGGGCCTCCTCGCTCTGCCCCCCACACCCCCAACGGCCCATCTGCCCAGAAGGGCCAGCTTGCCCACCAAGGGTCCTCGCCAGAGCTGAGGGTCAGCCTGGATTTAGCTCTCCCCCAGAAAGTGCCCGCACCACCCGGCCCCCAGCCCCGGGGGTCTGCTCCGTGCCCCTGGGTGGGGGCGCAGCACACACCAGGCTGGCTGGATCCAGATGGGCAGCCCGAGGACCGGAGAGGGAGGGGACCCAGCCAGGTGAGCGGGTGGCCGAAGGGGGAGCAGCCCCTTCCCTCCTCCCCTTCCTCAGCGGACCCCCCAGCGCCTCGTTATGCCCTCACCAGTCGCCAGGCCTGTGGCTGCTGGGAGGACAGGCTGAGACCCCTAATTAGCCAAATATGTGAATGGGTTAATGAGTCACCCCTCCCTCTAAAGCAGGGGCATGTTAAGGGACTTTCTGGAAAGACGCCCCAGGGCACAGAGGTGAGTTCAGGTGCAGAGAGAGGAAACGGAGTTCTGGGTCCTGGGGAGGTCACCCTTCCCAGCGCTGGCGCCTGGGTGCCAGCCGGGGTGGGGCTGTGGCCCTCGCACTGTTCTGAGGCCCCCCACTGCTCTGTGACCCCCCCAGGCTCTGCCCTGTCCCCAGCCTCGCCCTGGACCAGGACCACAACCAATCGAAGGAAAGGAGGCCAAGGCACCCGCCTCCCTGTCCCATCGCCTGGAACGCCGCCGTGTGCTCCAGGGTCAGGTCCCTGGAGCCTCAGGGACCCGTGCGAGAGGTGGCCCGACCCCGAGCATGCCAGGGGTAGGGAGGGGTGCCAGGGTGGGGGAGCCCAGGCAGGGGACGTGCTGGGTGCCGTGCGACGCCCTCCCGACTCGCAGGAGGGTCTGGGGCCTGCAGAGGAGTGAGTGGCACTTTCTGGCCCGGGGGGCCCCTGGGGGGCAGGAATAGGGAGCTCACTGTGCTGCAGGCTGGAGGGGGCTCACCCTGGGGCAGACTAGGAAGCCCCCCTCCCCCGACGGCGTCTGTTCGGAATCAGCCGCCTGCCCGCCTCCCCCCGCCGAAGGTCCGAATGTTTTTGGAAGGAGTGGGTGATGCCTGTGACCCACGCCTATGTCCCCAGAGGGCGCAGCCTCACTGGCCAGGCACAGGGTGGCCGCCTGGTGGGACTGCTCATCGACCTCCAGGCGGTCCGCACCTGGATGGCTCCGAGACCTGGCCTGGAGCCCCGCCAGCCCCGGGCGCCGGTGCGAGCCGGGGGCCCTGGCACCCTGGTGCCCGCTCTGCTTCTGTCGCGGGAGGCTCTGCCCACACCGGCCTCAGTTTCCCCATCTGCCACTCGGTCAGCGGGCGAGACGGGGGTGCTTTCGCCCGGCTGTGGGGAACTCTGATGAGAGGGGTCGGGCTGCCTTACCTTCCCGCGTGTGCCGGTCAGGGGGCGGGGAGCGGCTGGGGTTGGCCAGGGCCTCCAGGGTGCTCTTGGGGCCCGCCTGGGACCCCTCGCCACCGAGCGTCTGGCCTCCGCAGCCCCAGGAGAGGGTGGACCGAGCCCCGGGCGGAGGCCAGCGTGGGCACCAGGCGCGTGTGTCCCGGGCCGAGGGACGGGAGGAACAGAGCAGACCAGCGGAGAGATTGGGCTTCCTGTTTATCCGCAGCCGCTGGCCTCAGACACAGGATGGCTCTGTCAGCCGCGGCTGGGCCCAGCTCCACGCCAGGTGTGACAAGGGCTGGATGGCCTGGTCCAGTGACCTGTCGCAGCGAGGGGGGAAGGGGGGCGGTGGGGCCCGGGCACCTGAGTGGGCCGGGTGCCAACGGGAAGCAGGCTGCGTGGGGAGCAGGGAGTCGTGCAGGCCTGGGCCTTCGGCTCTCGCCTTGCCCACCGCCCGCCCGCGCTCTGTCAGAGGTGCTTGCTGGGCCCGTGCAGCGCTCAGCTAACGAATGCCCTTGAGTTGAGGATTTCCATTTTCAGATGATGCAACTGAGGCTCATGGGGAAGACGCCTGTCCAGACCAGGCCAGTGGCTCAGGGGGACCAGGGCGCAGGAGACTCTCGGGGGACCGTTGGCTCCTTCCGCTCACTCCCCCCGCCTCGCTTCCTGGGGACCACCCATGGAGGAGCAGGACCCGACCCCCAGAGCTCGGTTTCTGGCAGGTCCCCACGGGCTCTGCCCCGTCCTGGGCCAGGCCGCCACGCTCCCGCCCGGACGCCCTCGGCACGGCTGAGGGGGAGCTCAGTGAAGGCTGACAGCAGGTCATGTGACATCCTTGCCTACGCTCCCCGCAGGCCTCCCATGGCGCTGGGGCCCCGTCCGACGCCTCACAGGAGCACCGGCCCCACGGAGCGGAGAGCCCGTCTCTGGGCCCCGCTGCCCGCCCTGCAGGCACCCCCCGCCCGGACGGGCGACCCCACCCACAGGGCACCCCTCCCAGAGGTGACTCGCATAGCCGTGTTGCTGGCGAGACGCGTTTTGACGCCGCGATCGTTCGCACGGGGAGCCCGTGTGGCCCGTGTCCCTGTCCAGGCGCAGGCCCGGCCGTCACGGCCCAGGGAGGGCGTCCTGACTCGCAGTGAGTCTGCCCGCCTCGAGGCCCCATGTGCCCACGCCGTGCCGGCCTCGTCCGCTCCACGGCACTCCTGTGAGACCTGCCTGGGCTGCTGCGGCTCGTGGCCGTTTCCTGCCCCAGGGAGAACGGCCCGTCCGGGCGCACACCGCGGCTGGCCTCGGGTCTTACGCCGGTGCTGCGTGAGCGTCCTCGGGCCACCGTTTGGCAGGTGCCTGTGTGAACGCATCTCTCGGCTGCCTGTACCCGGGACTGCCCGGGGGACTCTGGTCCCAGGGGAGGCGCAAAGCCCGCGAGGTCACCCCACGGGCACTGCGTCGTCAGCACGTGGTGACAGTCCTGCACCGGCACCCTCGTACCCCTTCTTTAACGTAGGGGGGTGACGTAAACCTCATTTTTGAACAGATTTCCTTCTTGGGGAAAGACCCATTTATAGGGGAGACACCCGGGGGGGTGAGAGCGGGCAGGGGCCCTTCGGGGAGCAGGGCGGTGGGAGGGGGCTGAGCGCCAGGCTTCCCCCACCAAGCGGTCGGACCTCTGGGCCCCGAGCCCATCTCAGGACAGGCGAGGGGGTCCGGCCCTGCAGAGGGAAGACTCTGCCCTCGGGCCGAGCCTGGGGACCGGGCGTGGTTTCGGCAGTGGGTGTGGAGTGTGTCCCTGGGTCCCAGGAACCCTGTGGAATGTTTGTCTTGGGGCTGGTGGCCAGGAGGTGAGCAGTCAGTCACTCACTCACAGGGTGGGCCGCGGGGTCAGGCTGGCTGAGCAGGGAGCTCGAGACCTGCCTGGCTCCGGCCAGCTCCGGCCTGGTCCCAAGGGTCACCTCCCCACCCCGCCCCACCCGCAGCCCCACAGCCGGCTTGTCCCAGTGCCCGGCTCCCCGCCGTGGGGGCCGAGGAGGGGGCTTGCTCTCCCCACCTGGCACCCTGCACAGAAGCCCCACCCCCAGCCGGGCTGCAGTTTGCCCTGCCAGGCGGATGGGGCAGTAGTTCGGGTAGCGGGTAGTGGGAACACACTTCATCTCCAGGCCGAAAGGGAGGCTCCCTGCGTGGGGGGGGGCGTGGGCTGGGCGACTAACCCCCCCACCGGTGGGGCCAGCCTGTCCCCTCCTGCCCTGGCCCTGAGGGAGAGTGAGGGGCCAGGCCCTCAGGAGCCTTCGGGTCGGGGAAACAGCAAGAGCCAGAGCTGAGGCCGCAGCCTGCCCTCGGGGGCTGTCACCTGCAAGGAGTGACCTCTCAGGGTTGCGAGGACAGTCCCTGCAGGCCTGACCGCCTGTCCAGAGCCACAGGGAGCCCTGCTGAGCGGTGGGGGGCGGCGGAGCAGTGACCCCATGGTCCCAGCTGCTGGGGGGAGGGCTCCTGGGAGGCGTGTGGGAGTGCCCCCCTCCAAGGGAGACCTCGACGTGGGCTCCAGTCAAGTCAGGGACATTGGGTGCTCTAGGCCTGCTGTGCCTCAGTTTCCCCATGTGTAAGATCAGGGTGTGGCAGGTTTGGGGAGATCTGGGGTCTTGAAACTCCATCATGGTGGACAGTGTGTGCCCGGGCCTTTCGTGGGCGGAGGAGGAGGACGGGGTGTCTGCAGCCTCCTCAGGTTGCTAAGGGGGCCTGTGACACCCCCAGTTCAGAGCCCTGAGGTGCCTCCAGCCCTCCCAATCCACCCTCCTCAGCTCAGAAGTTGCCTATTATTAATATTATTTTTAACGTCCTTAAAAAAAGTGTAAAAAGGGAAAGGAAAAAAAAGGCCAGCGTCTGCTGCCGGCCAGAAATCTCTGTTTCCTCTCAGCCAGGAAGCAGGAAGTGAATGTGTGGGGGAGATTGGGGACCCAGCTTCGAGAACAATAGAGCCCCCCCCGGAGGGGAAGGGGAACTGCGTCAAGGGGCCGGGGTGGGGGCCCGCGCCTGACCTCTCCTCCACTATGCTCTGGCCGAGGCATAAATTTAGTCTTGGGGCTTTTCCTGATGAAAAGCTCAAATGCCCCGTTGTTGGGGGAGGGTGCAAGGCCCACCTGGGTCCCTGGTGTCAGGGCTTCTGGGGTCTTCAGACCCATCCAGCCGTGCCCTCCTTTTCTCACGGGTAAACTGAGGCCCAAAGAGGGGAAGAGCCTGGGGCCATGGGCTTGAGGGGATGGAACACTCACGGCTGTCTGGTTAGGGCTTCGTGTCCCCTCTGGAGATGCCCTCCTGTGCAGGGGACAGAGACCCCAGCCAGGCCCAGGACAGAAGCCACCCCTCAGGGCCAGGCCCCTGGACCCTCGCCTGCCTCACTAGTTGCTGGACCAGACCACCCCGCGCCTCCCTGAGTAAGCTAAAGCAGGTCTCGCAGACAGAGGCAGCAGAGGGGACAATCAGGCACTCTGCCCCAGACCTGGCTCTGTCACCTGGAGCCGAGAGACCTCAGGCGGGGCTCCAGGAGGGATCCTGGCTCCATGGGAAGCGGGGTCTGTGGCACTTTCTTCTTTTTTAGTGAAGCAGCTTTACTGGGGTGGAAGGCGCACCCCTCAGTGTCTGTGAGCACAAGTCACAGCGGAGCGCTGTCACTACGGTCATTCCCAGGACAATTCCATCACCTTGGAAGAAACCGTGCTCCCGAGCGGCCACGCCCATAGCCCTCACATCGCCCCCAGGCCCCTGCTTCCTGTCCCCGCAGACTGGCCCGTCCTGGGCCTCGTGCGTGGTGTCCGGGCCTCGTGCGTGCGGCCGAGTGAGCTGGGATGCGGGCGGACCTCATGTCATTCGTCCGTGCCTCTGCTGATGGAGGTTTGGCCGTTTCTGCCCCTGGCCGCCGTGGACACGCGTGTGCAGGTCTGTGTGTGCACGTCCCTTAGACGCCTGGGGGCGGCCAGCTCTGCTCAGCCGTCTGAGGAGCTGCTGTCTGATCACGCGTTCCCGCCAACCCCGCAGAGCCAGCAGGCCCCCCCCATTCCCGCCAACCCCGCAGAGCCAGCAGGGCCCCCCCGATCCCGATCTGGGGCAGACCAGGAAGCGCACGCGGGGGCCTGGTTTGGGAGTCCTCTCCCAGGACGGTGGCACGCGGTCTGTGGTGACTGCGAGCCAGGAGGCATGTCCAGACCCCACGGGAGCCCATCTCTCCCTGGATATGCTGGACTTGGCCCGGGAGCCCCCAGGAGGGGCAGGGAGCCCCAGAAACAGCACCCTAATGTTCTCGGGACAGCCTTTGGGAGAGGCTCGCTGCCCTACCGCGGCCCCTGGGGACCGTCCCCAGCTGGCTCCCTGCCCTGGTCCCTAGTCGGCGTGGCGACACTGGGCCCGGGAAGGCAGGGTCCGGAGCAGAGCAGCGGGCAATGCGGGGGTCTGGTCTGGGCTCTGATTTGGGGTCTCTGGGGTCCAGGGCGATTCTGGCGAGCCCCACCTTCTCCGGGCCCCAGTGTTCCTGTCTGCAATAATGATGATCAGAACCCCACTGCTAAATCTTAGGGTCCCCCTCAACCTCCACTGCGCTGAGGGCCACACATCCCTCCAGGCCACCAGGCAGGCGGCGGGGTCGGGGCGGGAGCCCAGGCCTCCACGTGGCCAGCACTCGCTCTCTGCCCCCGCCCAGCTCTCCCCCAGGCTAGGATTCAAGCCCCGTCCCCATGACGCCCTGTCATTCTCCCCCAGACCCACCACTGCTTTGGGACCCGCACCGCACCCGGCTGTGGCTGAGGGACAGGGGCTTTGTGCCTTTGCTGGGGCGGAGGTTGTGCGGGGTCCCCCCCCCCAGGCCTGGAGCAATTCTGTCTGAGCAGGCGCCCAGGCGTGGGGGCTGCCCCCGAGTCTGGGTGTCGCTGCTGCTGCCACGGGCCACCGTCCTGGCCCAGCTGACGCCAGCTGGACCCTCAGCCAGGATGTCCCCAAGCCCACCCCAGCTCCGTCAGGCCCTGTCTCGGGAGCTCAGCTTCCTGAGTCAGACCCTGCTCTGGACAATGGCCGGAAGCGCGCTGCTGGGCTGTGGTCAGGACCGGCCACACGTGGGCCTGGGGGAGGTGGGAGGGCTGCTGTGGGGGGCACGGGCCCGCCCCGGTGGCCCGTGAGCCCTGCCTGCGTGTCGTCGCGGGCGACGGAGGACAGCTCCTCACAGAGGCTGGGCTGGCCGCGGGCTCCGCGAGCAGCCGGCCGATGCGGCCGCCCCGGGCCCAGCCCCGCGCCTGCTCCGGGCCGGGCGGCCACCGCCTCATGAGGCAGCCGGGACGCCCCGCGGGGCCGGGGGCAGAGCGCCAAGGGGAGGAAAGCCACGGTGACAACGCCGATGAGCGTGGTGACGATGACGATGGCGACCGATGCTTGCTGGGCCCAGCCCCGCCCCCCGCGCCCCTCCACCTGGCGAAGAAACGGGATCCAGAAGGAAGAGCCGCCTCCCTCCGCCTGGTTTTCAGAGCAGCGGCATGGAGTGGGAGGGCAGACCCCGTGAACCCCGTGAACCCCGCGAACCCCGCGAACCCCGCGCCCCCGCCTGTCCGCCGGGTGGTCATGCTACGGCCCCAGAACCTGCCGACATAGCCCGGGCCGCCCCCGGTGCTGCCCGCTCGTGGGTCACCATGACGGCCTCCCAGAGCAGGGCGCCCCTAAGCAGCCTCCCATGCGGGTAAGCGGGCGGGTGCACGGTCCCCCGCGCCTGTGCCCCGTGCCACCCCGCCACAGTCAACCGCCGCTCCCCCACGCACCCCACACCCGCTCGGTCACTCCGCCCCCCTCCGCCCGCTGCCACTCCAGAGAGTCCCTTCCCGGGAGGACAGGGCGGCCCCTGGGGTGCCTTGGGGTGCTGCGTGCTGCCTGCGGTCCGGGGCTCACTCCCGCCCGTTGCTGAGCGACGTCCCACGGAAGAGGGGCCCGCGGCTTCTCACGGCAAACGGAGAATTGCCGTGTGATCCGGCCACTGCACGGGGACTCGGGCGTGTGGGACGCCCACGGGCCGTTACTGTTATTCACAATAACCAAGTGTCCTTCGGCTGACGCAGGGACAGGGGGACATCACTCAGCCGCACAGGGGAACGGAGCCCAACACCGGCTGCAAGGGACGAGTCTCACAGACGCAGACACGACGCTGAGTGAGGGGCAGGCACAGAGGGCACGCGGGTGACCCCTGACCCCGGACGGAGCGGAGGGGAGGGGAACGAGGAGTCGCTCTGTAACGGGCGGAGTTTCAGTTTGGGGCGATGAGAAAGTTCTGGAGACGGTGGTGTCTGCTGGTCATCGTGAATTCAGTGAATTCCACTGAATCGTACTTAAAAACGGTGATAATGGCCAGTTTTATACACACACACATACGACCACAATTTAAAAGAATTAGTCTGCAGTGTACCCAGACGCACAGAGAGGGTGTGTCCACCCTCAGGCCGGCCACGGACCGAGGGCTGTCTGACAGACTGGGCAGGTGCGGGGGCATTTTGGGGGACCAGGTGACGGTGGGGTTGCTCAGGCCGGCTCCCCTCCCACACTCACAGGGGCCCCAGAAACAGACACGGGGTACAGTGGGCGCAGCGCTCCTGGGCTCAAGGCCCACCCCCCGACCGGGGTACCCTTTCCCTAGCCAAGGGCTGCTCCTGGGGTCGCCGGGGTGGGACGGGGCCCTTCGGAGCCCGTGGAAGCCCCTCACCCCAGCTCAGCAGCCCGGTTGTGTGGCCAGGAGCCATGGTCACCGAGGGCAGGGGGCGGGGCGGACGGCTCCTGCTGCTCAGTGGCCGGCTCACACTGACCGGCTCATTCTAGGACAGACAGCAGGGCCGACAGGGAGGCGGAGCCAGGCCTGCCGCGTCCCCGGCTCAGAAGTGGGCAGCCTCAGCACCTGAGCCGGTCTGAGCCGAGCCCCGGAGTGCTGGCCAGGCCCCGCTGGAGGGTGGGGACCGCTTCCCGCGGGTGAGCGCGGGGCCACCCCCGAGGGAAGGGGGCCTGAGGCTGCCACCTGGCTTCGAACCCCTCCGGGCCCTGAGGAGGGAGTGGGGGAGGGGAGGGCCTCTGCGGGGTTCGGCTCCCGCCCTGGCAGGAAAGGCTGCTGGGAGCCGGGACAAAAGAGACAAAAGGCGGACGTGCCGCTGGCCATGTGGGCCCTTATCGGGGCCTGCACTCGCCAGGGCCGGGCCTCGGGAGGAAATGCTCCCCTCCGCCTTCCTGCCCCGGCCACCGGGGCGGGGAGGGCTGGGCCTGCACAGGGCCAGGGCCAGGGCGGGGGGCACCTGCTCCCCAGGGGCTGGCCGCGGCTGGGGCTGCGGTGTGCAGGCCGCCCGGCCTCTGGCATGCTGGGCTGCGAGCCCTGTGCATTGGTGCCCCGCAGGCCCCTGTCCGCCCGTCAGGTGGGGAAACTGAGGCTCAGACACAGGGCCAGCCCGCAGGCACCCGGAGCTCTGCAGCCGGGGGTGGGGTCGGCAATGCCGTGAAGTGGCTGACTTGCCCCAGCCACAGGGACCCCGGGAACACACAAGAGGGGTGGGAAAGGACAGGGCCGGGCCTGACAGGAGGGTCACAGTGTTCCCGCCCACCACACCCCGCATTTTATGTCACTTATGACAAATGCACCTAGATTAACAACCACAAGGAGGCGGCCAGTTGGGGGCTCGGACCCACAAGGACCCACATTGGTTGTGGGGTGGGGCTGGAGGCCCCGTGCTGAGGACCCTCCCACCGGCCTGGGCCTGGCGGATTCGAGTCCAAGGCTCTGCCCACCAGCTGCAGGCTGTGGCCAGGTATCTCTGGGGCTTTAGGCTCTCTCTCCGTGCGGAGGGCAGGGGTCACTCATGGGCAGCCCCGGCTGCCCGGACGAGGCCTGGTCTGGAACGGCCTTCAGGTACTTACGGCCTCTCACCCCATAAACCCACTGCTGGCCCGGTCACCCCATTTCCCAAACGAAGAGATGGGGTGCAGAGAAGGGGCGCAGCCCTCAGTCCTGGCACCGGGGACACTGGCCAATCCCCTGAGTGGGCCCCTCCCAGCCGGGCCAGGGGCCAGCAGTGGGGACTGGACGCCAGTGTGAGGCCCCGGGAGAGAGCCCCCCTCAGTGGGAGCAGGGCCAAGGGACTCGGGGCGGATGCTGGCACAGGGTAGGATGGAGCCGCGGGCCCCCCCAGGCGTCTGTGGTCACACAGGCTGCCCCAGCAGCAGGGGGCAGTGGATCCCTCAGAGGGGTCCCCATCTCTGTGTAGGGCTGGAGAGCCCCAGGGG
>CM053509.1:160945909-161003040 GCA_028627145.1 Eidolon dupreanum | reverse complement strand
GGCCATCTGCCACCCCCAGGGACAGATGACGGCTCCCCCCGCCCCAAACAGGGAGAGAGAGGGCGCGGCCCAGGGGTGCCTGGCGGACCCAGTTCTGCCCTGGAGGAGCTTCCGGTTCAGTGCAAGGCCGAGGGGTGAGGCGGCCCCCGCCCGGGTGGCTGGGGGTCAGTTCTCGGGGCCTGTCGCCCCGCAGGAGGCACTGGCGACACCCGGGGAAGGTGCCTCCTGGGGTCTCGGCCAAGCCGAAGGACAGGTGACGTGTAGTTCGAGAGCTCTTAGGAGTGGGAAGGGGCCCTCCACCCCGCTCCGCCCCCCACTGTAGGGCGCAGACAGCCGCGGCCTGCCTGAGGCTCCGGTTCCCAGGGTGCAGCGGAGGTCGGGGCGGGGGGTGGGGGGGGGGCGCCCTCAGGCACATCCGAGTCATCGCCTGGCGACTGACCGTCGGGGCCAGGGGCATTCGCCTCCGGCGGAGGTGGCTTTGACTCTCATGACGTTCACCGACCACACCAGGCGGGGTGTCTGTTCGAGGACGATGGGGACACGGGGGTCTCCTGGTGCAGAGGCGTCCGCCCTGCCTGGCGCCGGGACCGCAGCCCACACTCCAACCCAGAGAGGGCCGGCCCCCCACGTCCTGGGCCCTCACACGGTGTCCGGCGGCCTGCATGGGCACGTCGTGGGAGGAGCCGCCTGGCTGTAAGTGGCCGTCCGGCCTGGCCTTTGCCCTCTGGGCCTGGACCACCTGTCCAGAGCAGAACCCCCGCTGCCAGGCACAGCAGGGAGGCAGGACTGTGCCTCCTCACCCCTCCGCGGACCTCCCCCCAAAGCCCGAACTTCCCCCCACAGCAGAGTGGTCAGTCCTGGCCAGGAAAGCGACGGCTGCTTCCTCAGACGTCCACCCTGAGCCGCCACCTGCCTGGGGTCCTGCTTTGCCACAGGAGAGGCGTGTCCTGCACCCCGCCGGCGGGGCGGTGCCTGCAAAGGGCCGGCCAGCACTGCCCCCCTCACGGCCTCCTGCCCAGGAAGAGGAACTGGGGTCCCTGGACCCCTGCTCTGTACACGCCGACCAAGTCAGCGTCACCAGGGCCCACCGCTGACGACGGCCCGGGGAACACGGATGGCTCGGTGACAAAGCCAGGGCCTGTGGCACTGAGCAAAGACCCACTAAGGCCTGAGGCCCTGCATCCAAACCATCAAACTGGACACAAAACCAGGCACTGGACACTGCCAGGCAGGCCACCTGGCCTGGGAGGACAGAGCTGCCCCCGTCCCCAACCAGGAAGCAAGGCGTCTGCTGGCAGGGGAAGGGGGCTCGGCCCCTTACTAACGGGGGAGACTGAGGCCTGAGGGGTGCCAGGCCCTGGGTCCCCAGACTCCTGCCGAGAGGGGGTGGGGTCAACAAGCCCAAATGTCCCTGGCCAAGGCCGGGGCAGGGCGTTGTCCTGGGACCTCAGCTCCTCCCTGGGCAGAGGTTAGTCCAGTGCCCCCGCATGCCAGGAGGGGTCCCCCCGTCTGTCAGGAGACTAAGGGCTGATGTGCTCGCAACAGGCTGGGTGGGGGCTGGGGACCTCTGCTGCCCCCCACTGCCCTCTACCCTGCTGAAAGCCCAAGCGAGACCTGAGCCAGGGCTAGTGACGTGCTGGTGGCCGCTCAGGCCCCTCGCCACACCTCCCAAAGCCATGGCCGGCCCCAGACTTCAATGACCTGCCTGAGGGATGGGCTGCCAGCCAGTGACACCTGGGATCTCCGCGTCTTCTCCCCTTTCGGCTCCCAGCCCCGTCCCCCCCACAGGTAGTCGGGGGCACGGGCTGGGGTGGGGTCAGGTGGGCGTGCCGGGGGCAGGCCAGCGGAGTCCGGCTGCAGTGTGGGGAAGCTGCCTCCCGCTTCTGCACCCACTGGGCTGCTCAAAGCCGTCGTGCAATGGTGGGCGGGGTGGGGGGCCGCCAGGTCTGCTGCAGACAGACCCCAACTCCAAACACCAGTCGCCCCCCAGACCAGAAGGGCAGCAAGGGGCGGGGCGGGGCGAGCCCTGGGGCCTGCAGCCCCGGCTTCCAGCCCCGATGCGGCTCCGGGCATCTGGGCCCGCGTCGCGGGTCTCTCTCCCAGGCGGCCCCTCTGGATGGTTTAAAATACGCTGGGAAGAGGAAGTGCAGGAAAAGCCAGGCTCGTCCTGGCTCCGGGGGAAGCCCTTTGTGTGGGGACGGAACCTGTCCTGCCGGAAGCCCCCTTTCCCACGGCGGGGAGAACAGCGCCCACCGCTCATTGTCCCCCGAGGCCCCAGCCGCCCCGCCCTGGACGTGGGAAGTGGCCAGCAGAAGCCCAGCGGCCTCCCAGGGCCTGGCCACCCAGCAGCGGGGGGGGGGGGTCTCCCAGGACCCGCTGTCACGGGGCCCCACGGGCTGCGGGTGCAGGGGAACAGCTTGCCAAACCCTTCCCTGCAGGGAGTTCCCCATCTGGTCCCCAAAAGACAGAGCCTGCACTGGAGGCGAGGTTGGAATGTGTCCCCCCAAGCCTCCCCAACGCCCACCACCCCACATGGGCCCTGGAGATCCGAGTGGATGAGCCTGCTGAGCCCGCGGCCCCCGCCACCGGGGAGGCCAGGGACCCCCACAACTGCCAGGGGCTTCGGCTCCCGAGCAGGGAGGAGCCCAGACACAGCGAGCGAATCGATAGGCACGTGAGGCCGGGCACGCAGGGAAGGCTTAATCCAAACTCGATTAATTAAGTCAGCAACTGCGCACAGCTTCTCGCCAAAGCCGGGCGAGTCCCGGAGCTCCCCGGCCTCTGCTCCCAGGAGCAGGTGCTATTGCGGGGGGTGAGGGGGTGTCCTCCCCGACACAGAGCGGCGGGAAGACACTCGGGCAGCCTCGGCTCCGTGTCCAGCGCCGTGAGGATGCAGGGGAGGACGCCGAGGACCCCTCGCGTGGAGCCCAGGATGAGGAAACGGAGCCGGGACCCCACCTGTCCGTGGAGGTGGCTGGCTTTCTCTCACGGGTGCCCTGCAGGCCCTGTTCACAGGTCAGACGACTGGGCGCAGGTCACGTCTGTGGTGCCACACGGGTCTGAATGCAGCTCTTCACCTTCCTCGCCACCAACGGTGGCCAGACTCCGGCGGGGAGGGGGCAGTCAGGACAGCCCCCACCCCGAGGCCACCAACGAGCCGGCAGGAACGCCGGGGCAGGGGAGGGAGGTGTGCACCCCGGCTGCCCGGCCCACAGCCTGGGTCTCTCGCCTGACTACCCGATGTCCCCAGACCGACCCGGAAAAGGCTTTCCTACAGCCTTGTCTGAAACACAAAACCTGGGGTGTGGGTGGGGCTCTGGGTGAGAGGCCTGGCATTGGGGAGCCGTCCTGCCAGCTTCTCTGGGGCCAGCACCCCTGCTGTCCAGCAGGACGGTCACACCAGTGCCACCAACCTGTCACCAACCTCAGCCTCGGTGCCGGACGCCGCATGGCATTGGTTGGCACTGGGGACCAGGAGATGGAGCCCACACCTGGCATCCTCCCCCGGCTCCCGGGACGCCCGCTGGACTTTGGGCAGCGGGGACCCTGCTGTGGCCAGCTGCGGGCCGGCCCTGACGGAGCTGCAGCGCGGGGCGCAGGCTTCAGTGGTCGTCCCCGAGGTCACCCCCACTCCGTATCGGTCTCCAGCCCCTTTCCCTCTGGCCTCCTCCCCAGTTCACGCCAGCCACGTGCGCCTCAGCCCCCCACCCTGCCCCCCAGGCTGCACGCAGGCCCACTGCGCGCCTGGCTGTCCGCACAGCCGCCGCGGCACCTGGACACAGCAAATGCCCAAGGCAGAATCCGGCCAGCCGCACCCCGGCCGGGGTGGGCCCAGCGAGGCAGGGGCCTGCACCCCACACCCTGGGGACACCGGGGGTCCTGGGCCAGTGGGCGTGGATGAGGGCTGTCCGGGGGCTTTTCCCTTTGGGGAAAGGTTCTTGGGCTGATCCCTGGGAGCTTCCTGGACACAGCTGTGGAGCGTGAGGAACAGGCTCCAGTGCAGAGTAAAACTGACGTGGTCCTCGGGGACACGGGCCCAATCTGTCCCCCGCCACCCGTGTGAACGCACGGCCGTCTCAAGATGAGACGCCCAATGAAATGACAGGAGCAGTGCTGGGCGGCGCCTGGGCTGGCAGGACCTCCGAGGGGTCCCGCGCCACCCCCGGCGTAGGCTGGGGCCCGTCCCCCCAGGAGGAGGGAGCAGGGAGGGCAGTGAGCGCCAAGGCCACGCGGCCCACGCGGTGACAGGCAGGCGATTCCACAGCCCAGGCCGCTGACCACGAAGCCGTCTGGCCGGCGGGGCGGATGCCGGACCCGGGCAGCTCGGGGCGACCGGCTCGGGGCGACCGGCTGGGACCGCGTCTCCCTGCAGGCGGGAGGCCAGGCCTCGAGGAAGCCGGAGCCGCCCGGCTGGCTCCAGCCCTAGCCGCCATCGCTGTCCCGGACACCTGTGTTGCGCCGGGCCAGGCCCCGGACCACTGTGAGGGCACCCCGCCTGAGCCCCCCGAACCACTGTGAGGGCACCCCACCTGAGCCCCCGGACCACTGTGAGGGCACCCCGCCTGAGCCCCCGGACCACTGTGAGGGCACCCCGCCTGAGCCCCCGGACCACTGTGAGGGCACCCCGCCTGAGCCCCCCGGACCACTGTGAGGGCACCCCGCCTGAGCCGCCGCCGCACGCGGCCACCTGGCCTCCCCCAGCGGGCTCTCAACCAGCCGGGGCTGAGGCCTCCCTCGTTCTGACCACTGACAGTGCAGGGTGGCGACCCTGCCCCACGAGGCCACCCTCCAGGAGGCCCAGCCTGGCTGACAACGTGGAGGGACCTCCGGGTTGACTCAGAGGTCCGGAGGGAGCCACCTCACCAGGGCTTTCTGTGTGCAGAGGAAGAAACAGAGGTCCCAAGGGGCGGAAGTGTGGCCGGGGCCCCCACCTGTCCCCTGCTGCCACCTCCGCCGGCCTGAGCACCCTCCCCGCCACCCAGCCTTACTTAGCTCAGCACCTCTTACTGAAAAGCTGTCAGGAAAAAACACACACTCAAAAGTCTGGCTTCTCCCCTAAACCTCTCACTTCCAGTAACTGTAGTTTCCGCTCACCAACAACCGAAACCAAGAGGAAATGGTGGGAGGCAGGCCCCCAAGGCCCACGACCCGGTCCCCGCCGCTCAGGCATGGACGGATCTTTCCAGAGGCCGCCCACCTGCGGTCACACGCACCCCGGGGCCTGGGGGAGCACAGCCAGGATCGCGTGAAGGGGCACAGCAGCTCCCCGGGGCCTGGCCCTCTGCACGGGCTCGGGAACTCGGCCTGTCCAGCGAAGGGGGCTCCAGCAGGCCTAGCTGGGTGGGTGCCCCAGCTGTGGCCCCCAGGGCAGACCTGTGGCTCAGCGGTGGCTCACGCTGGGCCACAGTCGGGTGAGGAAGGCAGGAGGCTGGGAGCCAAGCTGCTGCCTGTCCCCAGCCGAGCGCCCGAGCGGCACCTCAGCACGAGGGCTGCGTCGGGTTTCTCCCCAGCCTCCCGCTGGCCACCCGCCGGCCGGGGCGGTGGGTGCATCTCGCATGTTCCGGGTCCTCCCCCCGCGAAACCCCAGCCCCACTCCTGGGTCCGCTGCACTCCCACCAAGATGCACGTGACAACGTGGGCCGGCCTGCCGCCGGCCTCGCTCGGGCGGGGGGAGGCTGGCCTCTGCGTACCTGCGGGGGACGAGTTTGTTCAGCAAATCAGCAGTGTCAACAGAGTGACAAGGGGACCGTTTACACAGCTTAGAAGAACAACCCATTCAAGCCCTTCAGAGGCACACAACGGACAGCCGGCCAGGGACAAGTCCTCCCATCCGCTCGCTCCGTTCCCTGGAGCGAGGCCGGTGTGTGGCTCGCTCAGACCTGACCGTGGGGGTCACCGCCCGGCCACTTCTTGGGTGAGAACCTTAATGACCAGCCTGGGATTCAGCCTGACTGGCCGCCAGTGGGAGCAGCTGCCGCCCCGTGCCCCCAGCCCCGAGCAGCCCAAGCAGGCGGGGCCGGGGGCCCCACCTTGGGGGTGAGCCCTGTGGCTGGAGGGTCGAGTGGCATTCAGGCCTCGCCTGGCGCTGAGCCGCCTGGCATCCATGGTACGCGGAACCCCTGGCCTCGGTGACCCTGGCTGTGGGCATCAGGGGCCAGGCCTCCCCCGTGCACCCCCCCAAGGCCCACCTGAAAGCAGGACTCTGGGTACTCCCCTCCAGGAAGCTCTGAGCCCCAGAGGGCTGGTCCACTGCTCAGGTCCAGAGACAGCCCCCAGCCCCCCGCCCAGAGCCCACGGCACGACAAACAGCTGGGACGTGTGAGCTGCAGAAAAGGGGGCACTCCCTGGCAAGAGAGGCCTGGCCACTTGGAGGCGCCCACAGCCCCCCAATGAGCACGCACTTCACAGCAGGGCAGAAACCTAACTACTTCACTCTGAAGAGTCAGCGGCACGGCATCCATACCCCTGCCCCGAGCACAGGGGATGTGGATGAGGAGGTTTAGGGAACCCCACTTCCCAGAATGCTTCCGTCCCAGGGGCAGTGGGTGCGGGGTGGGAGGAAGCCAACAGCAGAAAGGGGCCACCCACGGCGAGACACCCAGCAGGGGGCTTCTGGTCCCAGAATTGCACGGGTCTCGCAGATGCACACAAAGCAACCTGTGAGGGGGCCCCTCTGACCCCCACCAGTGGGGACGAGCAGGTGTCCAGATGCTAACATCCACCCGTCACCCTGACAAAAGGGACTGCTCTGGTGAAGGTCCCCAGGCCATGCTGGCGCCCTGCAGGGGACATGGGGCCTCCCCAGACCCGAGGGCAGCCTAGAGGAGCCCCCTGCACCTGAGAACCCTGCAAGCTTGGCCTGGGGCCCTGAGCAGGCCAGGCCGTCCCAACTAAGTCACCTGCTGACGTACCAGGCCCCACTCGAGGGGACTTCGTGTCTGCCAGGTGGGCGGCCACACAGGCCCAGAAACGAGCACGGATTCTCCCAGAAAGCCTCCAGACATCTGCCACCCCCCACCCCACCCCCTCCGACTTCTGTCCAAGACCGTCCAAGGCCTTGGAAGCTGGGGCGCACCCCTGGCCGCTCCCTGCCAGTCTCAGGCGGGTGAGGCCCGTGCTCCGGAGCAGTGACACACACGATGGCGTGGGTGGACCCTGGACACGTGCCGAGGGACAGAAGCCAGACACGACGGCCACAGGCTGGATGAGCCCGACCACGGGAAACGTCCACATGGGCAAATCCAGAGCCGGGAAGCAGAGCAGGGCCTGCCAGGGGCTGGGGCGACGGGAGAGCGGGGTGCCTGCTTAAGGGGTCCACGGCTTCTTTCTGTCTGGGGGGATGAAAAGTTCTGGAACTAGATGAAGGTGACGGTGGCACAGCCCTGTGAACGTACTAAACGCCACGGAAGTGTGCGGCTACAACGGCGAAATCTGTGTGTGATTCACCTGCAACATACCCACCCGTGTGCCCGTTCCTCCCAACGCCGACAGCTCCCTCATGTTCCCGAGAGCGGGGCGGGGGGCGAGGCCTGTGGAGGTGCCAGCGGGCGCCCGCGGGGGGCAGGGCATTCCTCGGCCCGCCCCTCGACCACGGCCCCCTCCCCAGCAGGTGTGTCTCTGCCCGCGGGCCAGGTGACGAGAACTGCAAAGCCTAGAGCTGGCCCCAGACCAGCAGAACCTGCCTCGCCGCATGGCCAGGCCTGCCCGCCCCCCCCCGCCGCACCTGCACCCCACCACCCTGCTGCCCATCACCAGAGCCCATCACAAGGCCCTGCCAGGAAGGGGCTGGAAGGGCACCCCAGGGGCCACCTAACCCAGCCTGCTCACGGACGGAGGGGGAAGCCGAGGCCCAGGGAGGATATCCATATTTGAGGGGGGCCACAGCAAACCAGAGCCAGGGACATGGGGTGGGGCCCGCTCGCCCAACCAGGGACAGCCAAGCCCAGCCCCCCCAACCTCCAGGACCATCAAACACACCCTGATGCACAGTCATAATGCCCCGAAGCCAGCCGCTCGTTAAAGCCTCTGGGAAGCCTCTGGAAAGTTCTGGAAATGCCTGCACACTAAGGTAAAAGCTGACGCAAGCGGCCTCAGATCCCCGCCCCCGTGCTCAGCCTCAGTTTTTCCCACCTGTAAACTGGGCATTAAAAAGTAAAAAGGGGCAGAGCTGGCCACCACCTGGAGAGGGCGGGAGCCGGCTGAGCGACCCGCCCGCCCGGGCTTTACGCCTGTCTGTGCGTGGAGTTATAATAGTTCCATTATTGAGGAAAGCAATCTAGACGCTCAATCAACTCTGCGAAGCCACATCCTTTCACTATTTATAGCCGAGACATGAAACAGGAAAGGTGTCCTCCACACCCCAGGAGGGCGCGACCCCTCGGCCCCGCCCGGCCCTGCCCAGTGGGCCTCATCTGCCAGAGATGGCCACTGCCACCCATCAAAGGTGCAGTGAGTGAGGAAGGAGCCCGGCTTCCACGGGGCCGCCAGGCTTCGCCCTGGCACTCCCTGCAGACCCCTCCCCCGCCACCCCAGCCTCGGGGTCCCCAGCACGCAGCCCGCGCCCCGAGGCCCAGCTCAGCCGTCCTGTTGAAGGACAGACAGCTCCTTGGTCAACTGTCTGCCCTGCCCCCCAGCCTCTTCCTGCTAAGCAGAGTTTTTCTCTTTCTAAAAAATGTTGTTACTGTTTTTTCAACGCGGAAAAAGAGGCTGGCTGCGGCTCAGAGGCAGGGCCTGGCCCCTCAGGCAAGGTGTGCTCCCTGACGGCTCCCCCCGGTTGGCAGTGGGCAGGGGCAGGGGTGAGCTCACGTGTTTTCCTAACCCTGTGGCCTCGAAGCCCAGGCACCACATAAACAGAGGAAGTCCTACGGGGACCTTTTCTCATTCTCAGCCTCGCCCAAGACTTGCAGGTGACTCAATGGAAACAGCCAGACCAGGTGACAGAAGATGCATAACGTTCCGTTCCGTCCGCCTGTCCCAAGTCAGGTGGCTGGCCCAGTCACTTCCCGCCTAAGCCACTTCCCGCCTAAACCCCCGAACCTCTTTTAAAGGGAAGTTGTAGTCTCAGCCCTGCTTCCTTGAAGAGTGGCCCAGCAGGGCCCGCCCGGGGCAGCGTGGCAGGATGGTGGCACTTGGGGACACGCGAGAGAAAGAGGCAGGGCCAGGCCCGCTTGGTGCCGTGCGGTGTCCGGCCGGCCAGCGGCCTCTCGGTGCTCAGCAGGCTGCCCCCCCGCCCGATCGCCTGCTCACAGAGCCACAGGGCTACCTCGCCCACCGCGCTGCGCCTGCCTCCCCGGCGGCCACCCGCGTCCACTCCCTGAGGACAGGGGCTGCCCGGCCTGAGCCCGCTGGGCCAAGGCCAGAGCAGAAGCCAGCACCCAGCAGGCGCCCAGAGTCTGCGGAAGGGAGCAGAGCGGCTGCTGCTCGGAGCCTCCCGGGGGACAAAACCCTCGGCCAGGGGCCGCCCCTCCCCAGGTAGCACCAGGCACACCGGGTGGCCCGTCCTGGGTTCTCTGAATTAACTCATCAGCCAATTACATGTCAAGAATGGGGATCCCGAAACCAGCGCCGTCAGCTCGGAAGGCGGGAGGAAGCGGACTCGCCCAGGGCCCACCGCACGGCCCTCTTACGCAACCCTCAGACCACCGAGGTCAGTCCTGGCCCGGCCTTTCTCGCAGGCCTGGGGAGTGTCTCGGTCCTCCAGGAACTGGGCGGCCCCACCGCCTTTTGGCCCGAGAACGCATATTCACCCTAAAGACGACAACCCCGACTGGACTCTCCCCTCCCTCATCAGGAAAAAAGAGGGGAGCCCACTTCAGCATCCCGTTTCAACCCTGAGGGGCCCGGCTGAGAAGCTGGAGACAGGCAGAGGGCCGCAGCGACCCCCGCGGCCGGCCCGCAGGCCACCGGCCCCCCACCGCAGCCCCGGTGGCCACGGCGCAGGACAGCCGTCCAGACAGGCCTCTGCACACGGGCGCGCGGGAGGCTTCCCTCCCGCCGGCCGCGGCCCCGGGACTTCCCAAGGCGGCAGCTGCGCCCGCAGAGGCCGGCCCCGGCGCTGACGAGCGGCTCCCGCGGAAGGTTCTGTCTCTCCGGGGTGGAAACGTGATTCGCCGGGTCCCGACGCGCCCGCCCCACCCCTACCCCCGGGGAGCCGGCAAACCCGCACAGACTCCAAGGACTTTCGGGGGGTCCCGCTGGCGGATGCAGAGCTGGGGTCTGCACCCCGGTCGGCGGGGCCCCGGAGGCCTGCACACGAGCGCCTTCGGGAAAGAAGGGGGCTCCCCGCTCAGCCAGCAGCTGGGCCTCCAGGGAACGGGGTGCACAGGCCCGGAAGTGCAGGGAGCGGGGCCCTGGCTGGAGCCACGCCTGAATCCGGGCCGGTGCCCCCCCCACGCCCAGGCCTGGCTGGGGGACTGTCCCTGCGCCGGCCCCTGGCCTCCAGCTGCTGCCCAGAGGCAGGGCCTCTGAGGATGTGCTTCTGCTCATCTTCCGAGGATCTTGGGGTGTGCACAATGGGGTCTCTGTGGGCTGAGCTCGGCTGAGCGCCAGGCCAGGCTGAGGCAGGCTTCCCGCCAAGGAGGGGGAGTGCCAAACCCCCGGGGGTGGGGGGAGACAAGGCCCCAACCCTGATCGGCAGCCTGGCCTGGCTGGCAGGGCTCCCAAGGAGCCCAGGCTTGGGGGTGTGCGAGCACGTCACACTGTCACTCTGTCCCCTTGAAGCGTCTCACCCCGGTGTCAGGGAGGGCCTGTAGCAGTCTATAACCCAAAGCACCCCCTTTCCGGCTCAGGAGGCATCTGGCTCAGGGTCCCGGCCTGGGAGCCCCCCGTGTCCTCTGGGCCGGCCCTGCCCCTACTCCCTGAGGCACGGCGAAGAGGCTGCTCCCAGCACAGCATGCTCTCCTGCCTTCCCAAAACCCTCTGCAGAAGTCTGGAGCCTCTCACCCCCACACGCAGGAGCAGGCGGGGAGGGAACTATGCATTCTGGGAAGCCACGCATAATTAATCACACAGCATTAATCCGCCTCCCCCAACAATAGCCCCTGCACTTCCACTGAATCCCAGCTGTCGGTCTCTGAATGAAAGGAAACAAGATTTAGGGCATCGAGCGTCGGTGAGGCTTCTGCAGGAGGAGAAAAAGGCCCCCAAAAAAGCAAAAAAATAAAAAAAAAGTGTGCATTCATTAGTGTCTGACAAAGACACAATCCGCTTTGTCCATTAAACTGCTCACAGACCTGCTTAATTGGCTGCAGCGTGGGCAGGGTGGGGGCAGGGGAGGAGGGGGCTGCTTGCCCACTGGCTGGGGTTGCCAAGGGAATGGGCCCTCTGCGCCTGGCATGAGGGCTAGCCGGCGGGGCTGGGGGCCACTTCTTCCTCCGGGGGGAGCAGGGGGCCCTCTCTCCAGCCTGCAGGCACCTCCTCATTATTCTCATCAGGGCCGAACTCAAGTTGAAGGGCATGGGCCACAGCAGAAACACTTGCCCGAGGCTGGCGGGGGCTTCCAGGCCGGCAGACTGCAGATGTGCGCCCCGTTAGCCTGCGCCCATTTCACAGCAGAGGACCCAAGGCTCAGGAGGGTGGGGGGCCAGATGGTTAGGGGGGTCTGCGTTGCAGATGCCAGCACAGAAACCAAACTTCCAGCAGGTACCACCCCACCCCACCTCGGCAACCAGAGAAGATGGGTGGGGCCGATAAGCTGGGTTCCAACTTTTTTTCCCCAGCCTCACCTGAGGCAAGAGGAGGAGCGAGCTGGCCAAGGCAGAGAGCTGAACAGGGTGGGCTTGGTTCTGAGACAGCCCGTTCTCACCAAGGGGTCGCCTGCCTGGAGGAGGCGCTCCCCAGCAGGCAGGGTGGTGGCGGCTGGGCCTCTCCATAAAAGGCCCACAGTCTCCCTGGCAGGCCGATTGTTTCTCAAGGACTTTAGGAAGAAACGGGGTACCGGGGATTCCCATTCAGCACCCCAGGAGCCTGAGGTGGTCCACAAAGGAGCGCTCCTGCTTGCAGAAGCCAGACCCACTCCACACGCAGCATAATTGCTGGTGATTAAGTAATTGCCAGACTTTGTCCAATAAAAGTAGCACGTGACCGCGCCCAGCCTTCTGGGCCATCTCCAGAAGACAATGGCCCAGTGTTCTGTCCCTGCTGGCCCCCGCTGCAGAAGGCAGGGGCTCTGCGCCCGACAAAAGCAACAGGTCCCGCAGGGGGCTACTCACAGGCAGGCCTCCGTGCCGTTGGGGAACACTTCACACTTCCCGCCATTCAAGCAGGTCTCTCCCTGGGAACACCGCAGGCCTAGGGAGGGGCGAGAGGAGAGGTCAGCCCTAGAGCGGGGGCGGGGGGGGGATGGACGGCCCCGAAGGACATCGCCCACCCCTCACCTCGGAGGCTCTGCAGAGTAAGGGGGATGCTGGGGGCAGGGGTCCTCAGGAAGCCCGGAATGAACCCCAAGGAACTTCAACATTCCGCCCAGAGTTCTGTCTTCGGAAATGGGGGTGGGGACAGGTTGGCTGAGTGGCAGGTGCACAGGTCACGCTCGGAGTGGGGAGTGGTGGCCTGAAATACCACCTGGACAGCGGCGGAGGAAAGCTGTGCACCCCCACGGAGGAGCCCATGTAGCCGCTAGGACCGTCCTGCTGTTCAAACACACCCTGCGAGAGGGGGCAGTGCCGGGGGGGGGGGGCACGCTAGCTCCCGGCTCGTGGGAAAATGCGACAGCTGCAAGGCCAGCCGCCCGGCCGCCAACAAAGCCCTAGCCGGTGGAGGAATCAGAGCAGCCCATTGTGGTGCCAAGGCCGCCTTCTGGGGCACCGGGACTGCACCCTGGGGACCTGGCCCCACCTCCGCCGACACCCAATACCTGCTCCCTCAGGCATCTTCAGGGCTGCCCCCCCCAGGCACCCAGGGGAGGGGGATGAAGATGCCCCATTTGGCAGGAATTTGAGCCCATTCCCGAGAAGAGATCAATTAATCAAGCCCCTCCCTCTTCATCTTACCAGGGCTGTGTAAACTAAGCCCCACACCGGACGCTGGGGCGGGGCATGACATGGAACCCTAGCTTCTGGAAGCCGGGAGCTAATTCTCCCCTCCGACTTTTGTGGGAGTTGAGTTAATTACCACTCGACTGTTCGGAGACCCCTTCCGCGTTAAGAGAGGACTACGCGCCCCCTCCCCACGTTCCTCTCTTGGCCCGAGCAAGATTTCCGAACTTGAACTCAGCAAAGTGAAAGTCCCACGAATCGCAGCTGAGTCTTCCGCACTCCCGACTCCCCCACCCCCCAAATTGTCTGTGAGCGGGACAGAGGGCAGCAATTCCGCGTGGGGAGGAGCCACTGGCGGGCGGGATGCCCAGGAGCCCGGGGACCCTTGGGTCCTGGGTCCGAGCTCCCTAACCCAGCCCTGCGCGAACTCTCCAAACGGGGTCCGTAGGCCGGGCCCGCATCGCGCCCCGCAGCCCACCGCGCCCCGCACCCGGCCTGGCCGGCGCGACTCCGCGAAGGCGAACGCGGCGCCCCGGACCCCACACTCCGCGTCCCAACATCCGCCTCTGCCGCGGGCCAGAGACGAAGAAAAGATAAATGGCCCCCAAAGTAACAGGAAACCCAAACTGACTCGATTCAAATCGAAAAGTAGTAGGCAGTTCGCCCGCCCCGGCGGCGAGCCCCACGCGCAGCTAGTGAAGGGCGAGCCCAGGGTTTGGCCTCGGAGGGGGGACCCCCAACGTCCCACGCCGGGCTTCAAACCCGACTTCAAACCCGGTTTCGGGAGCGGGCGGCTCGAGTCCACCCCTACCTGGGCAGGCAGTGCGGGAGAGGGTCAGTCCCCCAGGCCGGAACGGCTGCTCCCCCCAACTCGCCCCCGCCCCGGGACGCCGCGTTCCCCTCCCCACCCCGGCCGCCCGCTCCCAGCCAACCCGGGCGCGCGCGTAGGGAGCCGCCAAAGTTTCCGAAGGACGCGGAAAGTTGCGGGCTCGCAGTGGGCGGGCGCCTACCTCGTGCGCCGAGCGCGGGCAGCAGCGCCAGGCAGAGCAGGGGCCCCAGGAGCGGCGGCATGCCTGCCCGCGGCTGCCCGCTGCGCCCAGCGGCGGCCTCCTGCGCCGGGCCGGCGACGCTCGGGCGCACACGCGCGCGCCGGGCGGTCTCGCGGGCGGCGGCGGCCCGCTACTGCCCTCTCCTTCCTGGCTCCTGAGCGGAGCTGGGCTCTCGTGGCCGCTCAGCCCCGGCTCCGCGTCCCGGCTTCTCCCCTCGCTGCGCGGCGCCCGCACACCGCACCCCTGTGCTCCCTCCCGCGGCCGAGGCACTAGTGAGGCTCAGGGCTGCCGTGAGCCCCGCCCCCGGCCCGCTGACCCCGCCCCCTCGGGGCCCCGCCCCCGCCGATCCCTCCGCACCCCTCGCCCCCTCGCTGGCCGCGCCCCTCGGCGTTCCCAGACCAACCTTGAGCGTCTTGGAATCGGGGCTCGCGTCCAGAGCCCGGGTCCCCCGGGGTTGGGGACCGCGACGATGCGGGGGGGTCGGGGGCCGGCCCTAGGGACTACTTCTCGTTCGAAAGTTTTCAAAGGCCAAAAGTTTGGTCTGGGGCTGCGGAAGGATCCAGTTCTGGCTGCCTCCCGGCTCAGCGACAATTGGCAACCATTTGCATCTCAATAGCAGAAAAGTGGCAAAGAGGAGCCTGCGGGGGTGGGGGCGTGCCCGGCGGGGAGCTGAGTCTGGGGAAGTCGGGAGGAGCGACCAAAGTCAAGTATGGGAGACCCCGGGCCCGGGACGGGTCCTGTGATAAGTTGGGCTCTCGACAGCCTTCGGTGCGCCCCTGACCCAGGGGCTCCACCACCAGGAGCCCCGTGGTCGCAGCTTTGATCCTCCGGAGACCGAGGCCAGACACCCCTGGCTCTTACAGCCAGGGCACTTGACCCAGAGCGACGGTTGCGCTGCGGTCGCAACTCTTGGAAAGGGAGCCCTGAGAGCCCCAAGGAACAGCCTAGGGCCAACGCAAGGCCAGACGGGCTGCGCGCCCGCTCCCCCAGGAGGACCCCCGCCTCCAGACTCTGATCGGTGCTGTCCTGCCCCTTCTCCTGGCCCCTCCCACCAAAGGTGTTCCGCAAAGCGCCGGGGTCAGGCCGTTGCTGGCGTGGTGCAGCCCTGGCCCCTCCCACGTGCTCCTTCCGGCTGGTTTATTTCTCCGCTGCGATGCCCGATTTGGGCATCCTGTGCCAAGGCGGGCTAAGCGCTGGGCGTCCAAAATGCCTGCGCTAGTCCCGGGAGACCAGAGTTCACGGCCTCACAGTGGGGACAGACAGCCTGCGCCATCCCAGCCCAGGGTGGGGAGCGCTGGCAGGAGGCTCACCCACCCAGTCCACGTCCTGGCCTTCCCCCGGAGTTCGTGGGTGCCAGAGGGAGACTCAGAGGTGGGGAGGGGCCTAGCTGGGTGCAGGGTTCTGGGGCAGGAGAACCCGCAGAACTGCAGAAAACGTGGAAACCGTCAGGGATGCCCGGAAAGGTGGCCAGCGACGGCCGCCAGTATGGCAGATTACACACCTGACCCTGGCCCGCCTTTCTTGGCACAACTGTCGCAGGGCACTGGTGGCAGCTGGCATGCTGTCGCGAGCACTGGAGGGACAGCCAATCCAGACACCCCTCCCCGCAAGCCCCCCTCCCCCCAGCTGCTGCTGGAGCGTCCTCACCTGCCTCCTCCCAGAAGCTGGGACAGTGCTCAGACCCTGGGGTAACTTATCTTGGGGTCAGGGGTCATGGCCGGGGAGGAGGCACCTGGAGGCAGCAGAGAGGTTTATACAACAGCAGCAGCAGATTTTCACAGAAAAACAAAGGGGGCTGCGAAGTACCACCTCGGTCCCCCCACCTTGGCTGACAGACTCAAGGCTCGGCACAGCACACCCCCCCTCTTCCGGGGACGGACCGAAGGCCTTGCGCCCGGCGCTCCTGGAGCCGCCGCCCGCGTGCTGTCCCCGGGAGCCCTGTGTCTCTGCCAGTAGGCCCCAAGCCCAAAGTGAAGCCCGGTCCAGCCCGGGCTTAAAGCAAGTCTCGCCGTTCCGCGGAGGGACAGCACTGCGCAGGAGCGAGGGGGAGGGGCAAAGGGGAGGTCGCGCCGGGAGGGGCGGAGGGGTCTTACCTGGCCCCGCGCAGCTGTGCTGACCCACTCGGGCCCCCAACTAGAAGCGGGCACTCAGCCGAATGCCAGGGCCACCAGGCTCCCAGGCTGGCGACCCCTGTGCCACCTGCCTCCTGGGGTACCATGAGCACCTGGACAGAGGAGACCCCAGGAAAGCCAGAAGCAGCTGGGGCTGGGGAGCGGCTCCCCGCTCCCGGCTCGGGAAGGGATGGGCAGCCCTGGCAAGCGGGCGCGGAGCTGGCTCGTCCACACAGTGGGCTGGCGGTTTCTGGCCTGCCGGCTTCATGAACCTTCCCCGGCAGGGGTTTTGAGGGAGGGGCGGGGTTGGGGTCCTGAGGGCCTCGGACCTGGAAATCCCCTCCCGGCAGGCAGCAAGAAGCTGAACCAAAGGGCGGCAGCGAGCCTGTGGCCACTTCGGGCCTCCTGTCCTCGGTGGGGGCTGAGACCAGGTCTGCGGCCACTGAGCGAGGACACACCACCTGACAGGAGACCCATGTGCCCAGCTTGCAGAGGGGAGGGACAAGTGTCCGGAAGCCACCTTCCCCTCCAGGGGCCACCTCAGTTCCGGCCTCTCCCCTGGGCCAGCTTCCCTTTCTCCTGCCACTGCCGGGGTGGGCCGGGGAGGCGGTGCTGACACTGGCCCAGCCCGGCCCCTCCTGTGGGGGATCCGGCGTGTGGCCTCTTGGGGCAGGGGTCAGTGTGTTTGAAGGTTCCCAGGTGCAGCCAGGCCTGAGCATGCTGGCCCTGCCTTCTGGCAGCAGTAACTCCTCAGGACACCCCAGGAGCTGCCCGTGACCCCGAGGGGGGGCAGGTAGTGTGGAGCCCCCAATCCTTCCAGCTCGGGGGCGGGGCTGCACATACACGCGGGGGGGGGGTGCTGGGCACACCGCTGCCCCCCCACCACGAATTGTTCACAGATTAGACTTAGGGTGCAGGCAAGGCCTGCTGCCCCATGGTGTCTGGGGGAGGGGCAGAGGCGGCTGGGCTGAGGTGGAGGTGGCCTGGCCTGGGTGGGCGGGGCCGGCGGGGGCAGCTGCGGAAGGCCCTGGTGTGCACGAGGTCGGCCCTTGCACCTCCTGGAGCGGATCGTAAAACAGATTCGGCTCTGTGAGCGCCCGGGAGCCACAGCAACAGTGCCTTAGCCGCCCATGGCCACCCCAGCCAGACCCAGGTCCAGCCCCGGCCTTTGCTGGGCGGGCCCTCCCTGACCCCTGGGCCTCGGCTAACCCCTCCTGTAGGAGGTTTCTAAAGTCCTGCCCACTTTCCCCACCTAGAACCAACCGGAACGCTTCCCAGCGGCCGGGCGTCTCTCCAGGACG
Organism: Eidolon dupreanum; assembly: GCA_028627145.1. Lineage (NCBI taxonomy): Eukaryota > Metazoa > Chordata > Mammalia > Chiroptera > Pteropodidae > Eidolon > Eidolon dupreanum. The sequence continues at coordinate 160,985,605 of CM053509.1, read as the reverse complement.
TGGCCGCAGTAGCTGCGTGGTGTCGTCTTCAGTGGACGGGCTGGGCTGGCCAGCCAGTCCCCGTGAATGGAGCGCCTCCGTGCAGGACAGGCCCGGGGGCACTGCTGCTCTGGGGGGCACCCACGCCTCACGGGGCTCCCCTGCTTCTCGGAAGGGAGGCTGGGGTCTCGAGCTTGCCCCTTGCCCCCCGGGCAGGGGTCCGCTGTCACAAGGCCCCTCATGCCCTGCACCCCAGGCCACTCATATTGGGTCACTTTTCTGCTCTGCTCTCCATAAGTCTTGCACTCTGCTGAAACAACCTGGCCCTCCTCGGCCTTCGCCTCCTCCAGGAAGGCCTCCCAGAGCCCCTGGGCCTCCCCACTCCCAACACTGGTCTTATGGCCTTCCAGGCGGGTATGCAGTCCCGCATGCAGAGACTTACCCCTGTGGGTCCCCCGCCTGTGACTGATGGGAGGAGGGGAGCCCCCAAGAGTGCGGGACTGCACAGGTCCCTGCCCCCATGTACCCCAGTGGCCACTACTAGGGAGCCCCGGGCTCCCTCGTGAGCCCCTGCCTCCCGCGAGGCGTAGAGAAGAGGGTCAGAGCCCCAGAAGCAGGCAGCAGCCTGGCGAGCACATTGCCCGGGCAAGTCCCCTGCAGGTGGCCCGCCTTCCCAGCAATTGGAGCTGACTCGGCCTGGCTGGTGTGGGCTCTGGGGGCCGCAGGACTGGCCCAGGGGGACGACCTGGCACTCGCCATTTGAGGAATGGGCTTTGGGGTGCTCAGAGCAGGGCAGGCCCTGATGGAGACCACCTACCTGTTCTTTCTCGGCGGCTCAGAGCTCAGAGGCCACATGCCTCTCCCCAGCAGCCCCTAGGCTTCTCCATGTCCGGACCCCAACAGCTGGCCCTGGCCATGGTCCCCAAATCCTGAGAAGGAGGCGCCCTTCTGCAGCCCCCAGGTCCCCAATTCTGCACACAGAGCTGGGGCTGAGTGGGGTCGCTCAGGACTCAGTGATCACCTCTGGGTGCCCCAGGGAGACCAGGGAGACGGGCAGCCTCAGAAGAGGAAAGGCCCAGCTGGGGACCCCAGGGCACCCTGCGGGATTGGGAATGGGGTACTGAGAAGTGGGCGGGGCCTGCGCCAACCAGGGGGCCCTGTGCAGAGGGACATGGCAGGGGTGTAGGCTCAGAGGTGTGGTCAGATCTTAGTGCTCAGAGCTGACATATCCAGGCAGACGAGGCCAGCCCCACAGGGACAATGTCATCATGTCCACTTGATAGACTGGACACTGGTGTGCCCGGTGGCACTGTGCAGCCCAGCCTGGCACTCAGATCTGCCCACACCAGCCCCGCCCTGGGGATGCCGGGACCCCAAGGAGGACTTGGGCTCGGGGGAGCTTCACCCCACCTGGCCCTGAAGGCTGCAGCTTAGAACTTGCTCCAAAAAGAAAGGGCCCCAGGGGACGAAACTGTTCTGCCTGGGCTTCGGTACAAAAGAAGGCTTCCCAGGCCTGAGTCACCCCCGGAGAAGCCAGCCGGGCCGAGTCCTCCGCCAGCTCTCCCCGCCCCCACCTCGTCCACCCTATTCTTCCTTCCTTTTTTTTTCCTTCTAGGGTTAAAAATAGCTGGAAATTTCCTTTACAGAAAAGAGTTCGTTTCTATTTTTACAGGTAAGATATAGGGTCCCCACAGCAGGACCCTCCAAGGGGGTTCAGGAGCCCCTACCAAGGGTTTGTCCCCCTCTGCAGCCCCTCTGCCACCCCCTTGTCCCCCACCCTTGCCATCTTCGGCCTCAGCCTTCCGCCTGCGGGAACTCGCAGCTCCTCGCGGGTTGCTCCTATTTGCTCCAGACACATTTAAACATGTTCAGAACTTCCGTCCTCCCCCATACCCCCGCCACGGCCCGCTGTTAAAAAGAAAATGGGCCTGGAAACGGGGGTTTGGGTTACAGGGAGCACAGAGAATTCCGTTCCCGGAGTCAGACGGGGCACGGGCGCTGGCAGGTATGGCGCATCTGTGAGTTATTTTCGCGTCTCCAGGGGAAGGGAAAAACCCCAACCATCCTTAAGTAAGACCAGAATTCTTCTATATTTCTGCCTTGACAGCTCAGGAAAAAATTTGCCAAAAACCAGAGGCGCTGCTGAGTGTTGGCGTGGGAATGTTAGTTTAGTCAGAGACTTGCTCTGGGCCATTTAAATAAAAACAGGCACTTTGGTGGCAAATGCCAGGGGGACTGCCTGCCCTGGAGCTTCTGCACGTGGGAAAGGGGCTTTTGTAATCGGCCTCGTCTCTTTTTTCTTGGCCTCTGCAGCCCCCTTATCATCGCAATCGGTATTTCGCTGGTAAACATTTGATGCAGTAATTTTCAAACATCAGCAAGGAGACTCATGGGGCTTTGATCGCATCACCCCACTGGAAGACAGGGCTGCTGGGGCCGTCCGGGGCCGTCTCGGGGGTGCTCCGGCCGCTGAGGGTCTTCGCACATCGGTCACATGGACTCTCGCTGGGCACAGACCCGTGCCATGAGGTGGCATGTTCCCAGGGGCTCACGGCAGGGGGCAGGGCCTGGGGGACCCACAGCCATGGCCCCCGTCACCCAGGTGCTGGTGCTTGGCCAGGTGACTCACATTCGGGGCGGTGCCCTGAGCCAGGGGTGACGACTGGGCTGAGCACCCACCATGCAGGCACCCAGAGGCAGCCCCATGAGGCCGGGGGTGAAGGACCTCATAGGGCTTGCTCACCTCGTGGTCCCCGTGGCCTGAGGGTGGGCTGGCAAGGCTGACAGAGTATGTGTGCAGGTGGGGGTAGTGCCCCTTTTGCCTCCCACCCCTTGGCGAGCTGGACGCCCCTCCACACAGGATATCGGGGAGGTGGGTTGCTGCGAAGAACGTGACATGCACCCCTCACCCCTCGCTGGGGCTCTCACTCATTGGGGGGTGTCTGTCCTCCTTTCTCTAAAGCTGGGGGTCTGCTCCTCACTTAGATGAGCGAGCCTTGCGTTAAGTCGAAGGAGGAACACTAAGCAAAGCAGATTCCATCGGCACTGAGACCCCCACGCTCCCCCGCTGCGGGCTGGGAGCCCGGAAGCTGGGGCTGGGGGAGGCCTCGTCCCGCCAACGCGCCCCGCAGCTGCCGCAGGGGCCGGCCCGTCCCAGGGAGCCTGACCGCTCTGCCGAGTCGCCGTGTCCACCGGCCCCTCCTGCACCCGTGTCCCTCGCCAGGCCGGGGCTGCCATCCTCAGCAGCGGCTTCAGTCTGGTGCCTGTGCTGAGCCCGACCTCTCCCGTGGGCCCGAGCCCAGCCCCGCAGACCCGCGGCTGGGCACAGGCTGAGGGATGGGACGCGCCGGGGGCAGGCAGCCACGCAGAGCACCGGCAGCTGTAGCCGGGGTCCAAGCGGGGGGGCGCGGGCGGCGGGGGCACAGTGACCAAGACCGGAGTCCTTCCTGGAGCTGCTGTGTGCCCGAGGAAGGAGGGGGACCGTGAACGGGCGTGTGGGGGGCCGGCAGGGCAGGCCGCCATTTAGTGCAGGAAGCTGCTCTGAGACGTGACACAGGGACAGAGACCCAGGGACGTGGGGACGGGGCCCTGCAGGTCCCTGGGCGAGAACGCTCCGGCCCGAGCGTGATGACCTCAGTGTGTCTCCCAGAGATGTGTCGGCCGGGGCCCCCGGAACCCGCAGTCGTGGCCTCGTTTGAAACGGGGGCCTTTGCAGTTGTGACCGAGTTAAGACACGGTCCCGCGGGGGGAGGGTGGGCTTCCACGCAGGGCTGAGGTCTCGAGAAGGGGGACACATGGGCAGAGCCGGGGCCCTGCCGACACCTCGATGTTGGACCTTGGCCGCAGAACCGGGGCAGAATGAAGTTCTGTTCTGCGAAGCCTCTGGGTTTATGGTCACTGCTACTTCGGCCCCAGGAGCGGTAAAGGTATTTTAAAGCAAAGGAAGCTCATTTTAACCTCTTGGCGCAAGGCTGTGTGTGGGAATGGGCGGCAAGGCGTGAGCAGGCTCACAGGAGCCACGGAGCGGGGAGGGGGCTGAGGTGACTGTCCGTGGCTACAGCAGGCTCTCTCTAGAGGAGGCAGCATGAGAGAGGCTCTGATGTCCGCCGGGTTATAAAGGGGACTTGGCTCGTCATCCTGGGGAGCGGGCAGAGTGCTGCTCTGGTCCCGGCTCCCCCGGGGCAAGCAGGCTGTGTGTTCCCTGTCCCCTGGTCCACTTCCAGCCACGCAGAGGGCCAAGAGATCACACCCCATCCCCCGTCAAGGCGAGCGCCCTGCTGACAGGCCACGACGCTGAAACTCGAACGTGCTCTGTCCCCAGACGCAGGCTCCAGCTGGGCCAACCCTGTGATCCGGGCAGGACCCAGGCTTTCCAGAAGACAGGTGTGAAGCTGGTGGCTTTTGCGCCTGCGAGCTCGCAGGCCAGCAGCAGGACCGAGGCCGTTAGTGTGGGTTACTGCGCCCCGAAGCCACTTTAAGACAGGAAACCGAATAAGGGCGGCTTTGGGTTCCCCGCAATTCAGGTGAAAGAGGAAGTACACCTGCCCTCCTGGTCTGAGGCCGGCTCTCTCAGGGAGCCGGAGGCCCCCTGACTGGTCCCCAGGTGACCAGTCCCCAGGAGCCCGCGCTTCCTGCTCCTGCCCGGTGGTGGGGAACGGCCGCTTTCTCGAGCCTTCAGCAGGCAGCTCCTCAAGAGGGAGTCTCCAGTCAGAAAGGCCTGGGTTCCGGCCAGGCTGAGTGCCCTGGGCACACGTGGGTCAGATGCAACTCAAGGGCACGGGAAGCCACACCCAGGTAAGCTGGGCTCTGAAAGCCCTGAGCGCCTTGGGGACATCCTTTGACCCAGCTGTGGGGGTGGCCCCTGTGGCCTGCTGCGGGTCAGCGTCCCTGTGGCCAGGGTGAGTGAGGGCACATGTTGGTGGCCACTGTCATTGTCCTCGGTCAGCTCGGAGCCCACCTAAGGCACCATGCGTCTGGGCCTGGCCCAACACAATGGCTTCCTGAGCGGGAGGTGGGGGGCTGGCGTGGGCAGGAGGGGGCCCGGGGCAGGAGGGGGCCCCGGGGCCGGCGTTCCCTCCCCGTCCTGGACCTCAGGCCCTCTGACCCTGCCCCTCCCGGGCAGCCTGGCATCCCAGGAGCCGAGCGAGCACTGGCCGGCAGCGGGGTACAGGAGCAGCGGGACTCGGGCAGCCGCTGTGGCTGTCACCCACATGTTCCTCCGTCGTCCCTGTCGTGTTGAGAGTGTGTAGTCACAGTTAGAACTTGTGTTTCCTTCTGTCTGACAGTGTAAATGCTGTTTGCCCCGGCAAGGCCCGGGTCCAGAATAAACAGGCCGTGCTTTGTCCCGCGGGCTTCGCTCTGCCCCCGCCCCCCCATCGACGAGCTTTGCCTCGGGTGTCCGCTGGACCGGGGTGACGACCGACCAGCCGTCCGGCCCACGTGGGAGCCGGCGCTGCGTCTCGGGCTCTGGGGCCAGGACCCCCACCCGCATGTCCTCTTGGCTGCGGCCTAGCCCGCGGATGGCCGTGGGCAGGCGACCGTCCCGCTCTGAGCCGCGGGCGCCTCGTCTGTGGAGTGGAGTGGCTTCTGCGGCCGTGAGGGGTGAGCGCACTCCCAGTGCCTCTAGGGCCGGGCCAGCACCGTCGGTGGACAGCTGCGGTTTGGGGACACAGCACTCCCCACATCTGCCCGTGTCCTTGGACTCCTGGGTCCAGGCCTTGTGCAGAGCCTGCTTCCACGAGAGCTGCTGGGCTGGTGGGACATAAGCCACCTTCGCCATGCCGTGGGGGGCGGAGCCCAAGGAGCCCAGAGACAGAGACTGCGTCCAGACGGCGTCGCCAAAGCCCCTGGGCCCGGGCCGCCAGGAGCTGTCCTCGTAACCCGTCTCCCCTCCCCGGCTTTACCGCTCACGGAGCAACTGAGTGCTCCGCTTCTCCTTTTACCCACAGCAGCCGGGCTGGAGGCCGAGCGAGACCACCCTGCCCGCAGACCACTGGGCACCGAGGCGCGAGAGAGAGGGGCCAGAGCTAGGATGAGAGCCCCGCCTGGTCGCTCCTCAGACCCCCGCCCCCCAGAAGCCCCCGGCCGGGGCCGGTGGCTGCTGCCCATCCGGCTGCTGAGTCAGGAACCACTCAGGCTTCTCCAGCTGACTCACTAACCAGCCAGAGCTGGGGGCCCTGGTGGCCGCACGGCAGCCAGCAACGTCCCCAAGAGGCACACTTCCCCACCCTCACTGCTCTCTGTGCCACTGCCACGCCAGCCTGAGAAAGCCCCTGTGGCCGGTGGCCTCGGGGCTTGGGACAGGCCCCTTGGCCCAAAGCTGGTCACAGCAGACGCCGATCCCCCACTTCCTTCCCAGGTCGTTGTGGCCGCACCAGGGGCTGTGCCACCAGCCACCTGGGGCCCAGAGGCCCCGTCCCGCCTGGGCCCAGCAGCGGGCTCCCTCGCCCCACCGCGGACCCTCCACCCGCCCCCATGCCCACTTCCTCGAGTCCAGAGGGGCCTCGGCCAGGCGGCCGGTGCAGGGCGGGGCGCTGGGTCCGCTCGGGAGGTGGCCTCGGCCCCGCTGTCCGCGTGCTGAGCTGCGCCCCTGCCTTCGACCCGCACCGAGCATGTGTTTCCGCACTCAGACTCTCGGGGACCTCGGAGCCTCGCAGCAGGCATCGCGGGCTCCCGCAGGCCCCTCGGCCGGGCCACAGTGCCTGTCTGCTCTGAGGAGAAAGCCTCCCTCCACCTCGGCAGGGGCTTGGCCGTGGTGCATGTCCCCAAGACCACCCGGACACTGCCGGCCCTGCGCCAGCCCCAAGCCCACAGGAAGCTGGCAGGTCAGGGCGAGTGCTCTCGAGGATGGATGACACCCCGCCCCCCCAGAGCTGCGGTGAGACTCACAGGGAAGGGGCGGCTCAGGCCCTGCGCCTGCACCAGCCCAGCAGGCAGGACTCCTGGCTGAAGGTTCGAGGAGGTGCTGGTGCCCACGGGGAGGAACAGGTTACGGTAGAAGGCACCACTGTGGGGGTCGTGGTCCCCAGGAAATGGGGCCTTGTCTTGGGGCCTCACCTGCGAGGGGTCCCCTGCCCCTGGCCCCAGCTTCCTGCCCACCCCAGGAAAGCCAGACCTCCCAGGATGGGGGCTGTCCCCCCGGGGACTGTCCCCTCCCTCATTGACAGGAGAAGGCCTGGGTTTCAGGCCTCGTTTCTGTCATCCGCCAGCTTCGTGACCACAGATGAGCCACCTGGCCTTTCCGAGCCTTACTTTTCTCCTCTGGAAAATGGGGATATTTTCTGCTACCCCACTCACGTCAGCAGGTTGGCCAGGGACTGAAGGGGGTAACATGGGGCAAAAATGCTGGGTGAATTATGAAGCGCCTGACTCCTCCCGCCGGGCCCACTGCCCAGACCCCAGGCCACCTTGGGAAGCACCGGCTGGAAGCCGCAGTGGGCGTATGCTAATCCACCGAGCAAGGCAGACCCTTTACAGTTGGCTCATAGGTCGCAGGGAACCCTTGCTTGCAGCACCCTGTCCCTGAGACATTGAGTGACCCTCCGAACACCATCCCCCAGTCTGGAGTTGACCACCCTGCTCCCAAACCAAAGTGACCTCTTGGAAATGTGGCGGGTCCTCCTAGGGTCCCAGGCTCCAGGACCCCTGGTGTAGACCCAGACTCGGAGAGCATTTATGAGTGCACCCCGAGCCCGGCCCTGGAGCTGCAGCCTCGCACGGCCGCGGGCAGCCGGACAGCCCGGCACAGCTCAGGGGCCGGCCCCGATGGAGGCCGGCGCCTCCGAGCCCACGGCAGGGCCCCGTCCGCTGCTGTGGATGCAGGGACAGCTTCCTGCAGGAGGGACAGCTAAGCAGGTGGGGCAACTAGAGAATTTGGGGACGGGGTCTCAAGGACCTCAAGGCAGTGACCAGGGCCTGGAGTTAGACCTGGCTGCGGGGTCCGGAGCTTGCCCCACCGGCCGCCCAGGCCCCGGGGGTCCGCAGCCGGAATGGAATCTTCACAGGAGGGTCTTCTCAAAAACGGAATCTGACCACCCTCCGGGAGCCAGCCCAGCAGAGCCAGGTCAAGGCCGGCCTCTGGGGTGCAGTAAACAGGAAGATCCACGGGGGGCTGGAGCCCTGGAGAGGGAGAGGAAGAGACTGGGTCACAGGGCTCCACAGAAGGCTGGAACGGGCAGGAAGTGATGGCCTCGGTGTCTCTGTCCACCCCCGCACTGCCCAGCTGGCCTCAGGCTGAGGGCTCCGCCCCCGCCGGGGTGAGTGAGTGTCACAGTTGGGCTGAGGTGGATGCCCACGCAATGCCTCAGAGGAAGCCCAAGCTCCCGGCCAGCTCCCGGGGCCCTGAGTGGCCTGGCCTGCCCACCCCACCCCTCCTGCGTCCTCTGGTGCCTGACTCTGGCTGGCCCTGCAGACTGCCCAGGCTCCAGCTGAGCCTGGTCTGGGAGACTCAGGCTCGGTGGGGAAGTGGCAGGCCTGAGGTCAGGCCGGGGTCAGCGGCTGGTCTCTGCCTCAGAGGCTGGCAGCCTGACCTTGGTGGGCGGAGCCCTGTGAAGATGCCCCAGGGCACACCCAAGTCCCCGCGGATCCCAGGCCTCCTGAGTCCCCCACACATGGAAGCCTGGCCCCGCGCATCTCCGAGTGGGAGACCCTTTCGGTGTCGGAGGAGCCGCGCGCGGAGCGGAAGGCCCGGCACACCGCGGCCCTGCGAGGGTGTGGGGCGGGCGCCGAGCCTCCATGGGGCCCCGAGATCCAGGGGGCTCGGCGGAGGGTCCCGACTCCACCGCAGCTGGACCCGACTCATCCCGACTGCGCACGCTCGAGAGGCCTCCTGCGCCCACATTTCTGACCCCGGGATTCTGCTTCTGGGGGTTCGTCCTGAGGAGACAGTGTGGAGCCCAGAAAGCCGGGCGCGCGGGCAGCGCTCTGCCTGCGGGAGGCTGGACGCAGGCCCAGGAGGCCACGCAGGGCTGCAGTCGGGGTGTCGTGCCCGTGGACGCAGCAACGACGTGGGACGAGCTCATTATGGGATGGGGGAAGGCATCGTCCTCACCAGGGTCTCAGCCGGGAACGCGGCCAAGGCCTCGCGTTCCGGACGCACGCAGACGCGCGCGCACGCGGGAGGAGACGTGCCCCCGTGTCCGCGGCGCCCGGTGCCGGGCGATCGGTGGTTTGGGCTGCGGCCACCAGTGCTCTGGGCCGTGTCCGTGGTGGGGACCAGAGTACAAAGCCGTGTGCTTTGCAGCTGGGCCTTCGTCCCAGGCTCAGAGACCCTCCATCTCGTCTGCACCCTGCCCAGAGTCACTTCCGAGCCCCGGCCTTTGGGACGCCTGAGCCACGCCCCCTCCCAGTGGGGCCGACCGTGGAGTCCCCCTGTCCCCCAGCCATCAGCCACCTCCGCTTGCCCCCAAGCTGTGGGGGGTCTCCACGAGGACATGGTTTAGCTGGGTCCCTGCCCGGGAAAGGCCTGGGGCTCAGGGAACGGCGAGGAGGACCTGGGTCCCTACAGCTGGAGAACCAGGGTTCCCGCGAGGACGCCGAGCGGGAGGCCAGCGCCGGGCTGCACTGAGGCTGAAGGGACAAGCGTGAATTCCGCGCCCTGGACTCTGGCTTGGAGCTCCCCTCAGGCAGGGACCTCCAGCCTGCGTCCGCCCACCCGGGCACGGGGCTGGGTGCAGGGCTGGGTACAGCCGGCGCCTGTGCATGGCGGCATTGGGGTGGGAAGTCAGGCATCGACAAGGGAAGGTGAACACCCCCCAACCCAAACCGAGCGCTGACCCGGCGGTGAGACACAGGCAGGCCCCCTGTGGGGAGGGCGTGGGGTGGAGGACCTGAGCCCCAGAGGGAGCACGGGCCTGGGGGCGGGAACTCCCGGGCACACCTGGTCGGCACTGCTCTGCTCCTCTTCTTCCCGTTTCCAGGGTGACGAGGACGGGCCTTCCCTCCGCAGGTGGCAGGTGGTCCCAAGGGCCTGCTGAGGGGCAGGTGCCGGCGTGCGTGTGGGCGTGGGGCGCCTCGCGGCTCCTGCGGGGCAGGTGATGGACGGCAGTGCCCACGTCACCCCGGTGGGTGCCACTTTTATTTTTTCTACCGTGTGTTCACAACCCAGTGAGGTAGGGCTACTCAAAGCCGGGGAAACCGAGTCACGTGCTGAGGAAAGGGCCGAAGGGCTTGGCTCCAGGCCGCCCGCTGCCGCCTGAGTGCACATTCCTGGCTCCAGGGCCCTGGCCCCGCGTTCTCCGAACGACCTTGAGCTTCCAGGAGTGACCCTGGGGGGGGGCTCCGAGCCTCATCAGACCCCCAGGACTGCACCGAGGTGAAGCCTGGAGGCCCCGCCCTACGCCCCGGCCTTTCCGGAACCCGGGACGCAGGCTCGATGAGGGTCCAGGAGCCTGCGAGGCTGGCGAGGCTGGCGAGGGCCCTCCCCGCGTCCGCGTCCGCCGCCTCCCGGCTCCCCGTCCTCCTGCTGCAGACTCAGGCTCAGGGCGGCCAGGCAGGCTGGGAAAGGCGCGCACCGCGGTGACCGCGCACCCCGGGACGGCACAGCCAGCCCGACCACCGACCACCTCGAAGCTCACACAGGACACGCGCCACCCAGACGAAGCGGGGCGACTGCCTTCTCGCTGCCTGCTGGCCAGCCGCGTCGGGCCCCGCGGAGCCTCGTACGCAGGAGCCGGGAACCCCAACCCCGGCCCCGGCCCCGCCCCGCCGAGCCTTGTGCGCAGGTGCAGGGAACCCCGTCCCGGCCGCGAGGTGAGGAAGCTCAGCTCCGCCGCGGGGCCCGTGCAGGGGCCACATCCCAGCCCCTCCGCGGCGACTCCCGGGGCCTAGGGATGCACCCTCACCCCCAGATGAGGAAAAGCTCCAGGGACTTGCTCCGTGACTTCGGCCAGTCACCTAAGCGCCCTGGGCCTGCGTCTTCTCACCTGACAATCAAGGGCTGTGTGAAGGGGATGAGACATTAGCGGCTGGCTAGGTGGGCTGTTCTGGGGTTGTGTGACCTCGTGGGGACAGGATAAGGCTCTTGGCGCAGCACGAATGATGAATGAATGGGGTCCTGACATGCGCTACAGTGGATGAGCCCCGAACGCTAGCACGCTGTGCTCCTTGAAAGAAACGAGACACGAGACGCATGTGCCACAGGATCCCATGGACGTGAACTGTCCGCCAGAGCTGAGTCCGCAGACGAGTGGCCAGGTGGCAGCCAGGGGTCAGCGTGGGTGCTGCCAGGTAGGGGACTCCGTGGGGGGGTGAGGGTGACCTGGAACTAGACAGAGGTGATGGCTGCACAGCATAATGTGCTAACTGCCACTCCAGTGTCCGCTTTAAACGGACCGGCTTACTTATGCAAATTTCACCTCCACTGAGTGGGTGGGGTTTGAACCCAGGTGTCCAGCTGCAAAGCGGATGTGCAAAGCAGGCACCCTGACTTGGTTTCCCCTTCTGAGACAGGCTTGGAGTGTGAGGACAGGAGAGGTCCAGTTTTGGGGGCCAAGGGCCTGTGTCCCCAAGGACATCCCTGGAGGCAGGAAAAGGCTGGGCCAGGCCTGGGGACAGGCAGGGAGCAGGCCCTTGTGTGGGGGCACACAGGAGGCTCTGTCCGGATGGTCAGCCCTCCCGCCCACATCCGGGGGGCTGATGGCCTGCGTCTGGGCGTCTGGGCCTGACCCGCGTGTGACAGATCCTACGCCTGCCTTTCTCGTCCTTCTGGCTCCTCACCCTGTCTAGGCCTCCCCTTTGTCCTGCTGGCGACCAGCGTCTGGCTTGGGACCTGGAGCTGAGCCAGGGGCCCAGGCCGGGGCCAGAGCTGGGCTGAGACCCACTTCCTGTCAGGCCCCGAAACAATGTGGGGAGATGGACTCCCACCCCTTAGCAGGGCATGCGAGAGCGTGTGGCACAGCCCTCCTCTGTCCTGTCCCCCGGGTGTCCTGGCCACTTGCCGGAGGCCTGGGAAGGTCTGGGGCCCCTGCCCTGACCCCACAGAGTTGGGGACCACCCTCCCTCCCTCTCACAGTGTCCTTGGCAAGCCCTGCCTCTTCCTGCACCTCAGTTTCCCTATCCTCGCAATGAGAACTTGGCCCTCCAGCATGAGGGCCCCCGTCCCACTGTGATCATGTTCCCATTCCCAGTGCCACCTCCACCAGGGAGCCCTCCTGGCTTGTTCTGATGCTAGCTAACAGGAGCCAGTGGGTCAACTCCAGGGAGCCCAAGTGTCAGAGCCTCAGCCCTGCAGGGGGAACAGTGGGCAAGCCCATTTCACAGCCGGGAAACCAAGGCCAGGAGCAGGGAGCCGCAGGCTGAAGGTCATACAGCAAGTGTGTGGCAGTGTGGGCCACATTTCCTCTGTCCCCTCGGAATTCCAAGCTGGGCCACCCAGAGATCCTGTTCTGGTGGGTCCCTGGGCCCGGCTGGCATGCTGCTTGTCAAAGTCCCCTTGCTGGGCCCACAGACACCAGGACAGCGCCGGTCAGAGCCCTGCAACTCCAACCTCTCCGTGGCATTGCCGCTCTGGGACAACATGCCATCCCGCGGTGGGGACAGAGACAGGGACAGACCCTCTACGCCCTGGGCCACCTCTCCCCCCGGGGGCCGATGGCTTCTTCCCCTGCCCTCAGGCCACCCCGAGCCACCCTCTGTGTGCCAGCATCCCGGATCAGTGCTGTCACCGGTAGCCCTCCCCTCTCCTGCCGTCACGGTCCCCTGCCCTCCTCCCTCCTGGCCTCTGCCCTTGCGGTCCCCTCTGCCAGTTGCAGCCTCCCCATCTGTCCCCTCCCTGCTCCTGAAAGCACAGCCCAGGACCTCATCTGGGAACTAGACAGGCTGCAGGGTCTGGGGTGCTGGCTCCACCGGCCTCCTGCTCCCCATTTCGCAGACAGGAGGCAGGGGCGAGGCTTCGGCCCACGGGGTCATGAGTGGTAGCTTCGAGCTGCCGGCAGTCACCCCAAGGTCTGTGGGCTGGACTGCACCAGGTCGGGCACCCTTCACGGCCCCGGCAGCCCTCACGTCCTGCGTGGTCCCCAGCCTGTCCTCGTAGCTAGCAGCCCCCTGCCTCCCCGCCTCCCTGCTGCATGCGACCTTTGCCCTTCCCGTCTGCCCTGCACCCCTTCCTGCCTGGGGCAGAGAGCAGATGCCCTCTGAGGACAGGGGCCCCCCGTCCCACCACCCTGCTGAGACTGTGGAGGTCGACAAGGGTCTGCAGGGCTGCCGGCAGCTGCGCCTGCCCAAGTGGACGGTGGGCCCCGGCCGGACACAGAGCCCCACCTGCACCGCAGCCCTGGCCACTCCCCTTTGCCGCCTGGCCAGCCTCATCCCTCTCCACACTCTGCTGCCTCAGGTGTGAACGGCGGACAGGAAGGCTCAGAGGCTTAGCAAGGATGTGGGGGCTGGCGGAGCGCGGGGCCCCTCTGTGGCCCAGGCAGCATTCTTGGGATGCCTGCGCCCCGCTCCGCAGCCAAGGCACTTGCTATGCAAACACTCAGGGCCTCAGGCACAATAGTTCCCACCGGCCTGGCCGGCCAGCCAGACCCCGCCCCCACCTCCTCCCCACCCCCATTGTCTTGCCCTCTGGGGGGCACAGTGTGGGGGGCGGCAGGGAGGGGGACCCCCGCCCAGTCCCTTTCTCCAGGGCAGGAAAGGGCTGCTGGGGGGCTGGGAATGCTGGGAGAGGATGAATGGTCATGCAAATGAGATGTAGATGAGCCCAGGCCAGGACTCCCCAGAAAGAGGGACTGGAGAGCTGCCCCCCACCCCCCACCCCGACTCCACCCCTCCCCCGCCCAGGGGGAGGGGCTGACTCGCCCCTCACCCCACCCCCACCTTTGGGTGGAGAGGGCAGCTGAGCTGCCTTCCTGCCGCCTTGGCCTTGCACGGTCCTTGCCCTCCGGACGGGGACCCCAGCCTGGCAGGGGCCCCGCCTCTGGGTCTGACTCCCCAGAGGTGGCCCTTGTCACAGAGGATTGTCATCCCACGCACGCGCCCGGAGGCGTCGGCGACGTCTGATTTGAGCGGGCAGGGCCTCCGCGGGCAGGCCGAGTCTGGTGACTGGTCAGACCCTGGCCCCCACCGCCACCTGCTCCCGCACGCCAGAGCCTGGCGTCGGCGGCCCGCGGCCCCTCGTCCCTCCGCACTTCCGCCGGCGCTTGTGCTGAGTGCGAAGAGACTCTCGTTCACGGCTCGGCCGGGCCGCAGTGCGTGACGGAAGCTCCCCGCTGTCCCCCGGGTCCCGCGGGTCCCACCCCAGACGAGGCCTCTGCACCTCTGCTGTCCCACTCGACCCAGGCCAGCGTGCCCGGCTCCGGGCCCCGCGCTCTCGCTGGACGCCTCGTGGAAACGGCCCAGACAGACGCGGGAGCCCCCGCCTCGCTCCGCGCGCGCACGCGCCCCGCTGGGCGGCGTTGGTCCTGGCCGGCGGACGGGGTCCCAGAGGGCAAGAGGCCCTCCTGGGGGGCGGGGAGAGGTCAAAGGGCACGCTGCTGTTTCTGAGACATGTCGCCCAAAGGCCCTCCGCGGAGGCATGGGCGTCGCGGTCGTAGGTGTGAGTCCCCGCGACCGCCCGCGTGGCCACCGCTGTGCCGCCCCGGCCAGTGACCGCCCACCCAAGGGCCCCCAGGCCATCAGTGCGGTTTTAATCTGCGTTTCCCTCACCAAGAGCGAGGCCGAGCACCTTTTCAAGCGTTCAAGAGCCGTTTGCCTTTCCCGTCCTGTGAACTCTGGACGTCCTTTGCTTTTTCCCTCCCCCCGCCCCCCATGGCTAGCCTTCCTTACTGATTTGCGGGAGCTCTTTACATATGAGATGAACGAGCCCTTCGTGTGATAGCGGCTGCAGAGAGTTCCCCCGCGTTGCCAAACAAGAGGCTGTGACTTCGCTTCAGGTGGTTTTTGCTCTGTGGAAATTTTATTTTATGCTTTTGAGTTTGCCAAAAAAAATTTTTTAATGAAAAACATTTTTAATCACAGTTGACATACAATATTATATTTGCCAAAAAAAATTTTTTAATGAAAAAAATTTTTAATTACAGTTGACATACCATATTATATTAGTTTCAGGTGTACAGAACAGTGATTAGACGCTTGTCAAAAAATGTCGTGTGTGTGTTTGGTTTTTGTATTCTCTGTCACGCTTGGGGAGGTCTCATCTCAAGCAAACGGGGGCATTTCTTCTGCGCCTTTTTTCTAGCCTTCCTGGTTTTACTTTTTTACCTTGAAATCTCTGACCCATGTGGAATTTATTCTGATATGAGGTGTGCGATGCAGACTTTATTCTTTCCAGGCTACCTGGCTGCCCAGGTATGGATGGGTCCTTGGATGACCCATTTTTTCTTAGTGATTTGAAATTCCATCTTCGTCACATGCGGAAGCCCGTACATATTAGAATGTGCTTCCAGGCTCAGTTCTGTTCCATGAATCGACCTGCCTCTTGCACCAGCATCACACCGTTTTAGTTATTTTTGTGGCTGTATAAAGTTTCTATATCTAGTAGGGCTGGTCCCTGCTTGTCACTCCGGCAGAGGCTGCAGGAGCCCACGCCCACTCCCAGGCCCCTCCCCCTTCCTCCATCGCTGCCTGCTTTTACCTGAGGCACAAAAGCACTAAGAACCCGCCTTGCCTGGCTCTGTTGCCTCGGAACTGAGTTCTGGCCAGTGAAAGGGGAGTAGAAGTGAGATCCAGCACCTCCAAGGACTTTCCTTGTAAAGGAAGCGTGAATGCTCCTCCTTCCTTTCTCTTTCTGGCTGCCTGGAATGTGGAGGTGATGGCTGGAACCCCAGCAGCCACACTGGGCCACCGGGCCAGCTTGGAAAGGAAGGCACACATCAGGAGGGTAGAGCAGAGGGATAGAGAGGTTCTGAGTCCTGAACAGCGCGGAGCGACCGCAGCCCTGTGTGGCCCGCCTCACCCAGGACTTCTCCTATGGGAGAGAGAACCAACCACTCACCGCGTGAGGCTGAGAGCCTGCGTCTGTCACACGCACACGCGGCAAAACCTGATCCCCATCGAAACACACTTGTTCTTTTTCAGGATTTTCTTGGCTGTTTTTGCTGGTTTCGTTTTCTACGTGAGCTTTAGAATTAGTTTATTTCATTTAAAAATAAGGCCCATTAGTTTTTAAAAGTGAAACATCATCGTATTTGTGGATTTAATAAGGAGAATTGACGTCCTTGTGACATTAAGTCTTTATATTAAAAAAGTTAGGCCTTTTCATTGGTTTAAATATTTTTTGTCCCTCAACTGCCCTTCGGAGCCTTTCGTACTGTGGCTTTGGCATATTTCTTATTGATTTCCGAATCTTTCGTCGTTGTCCCAGTGGTCACACGCAGGTCTGGCCTTCGCGACCGTTTGCTCGCGGGAAGGGTGCTGAGGTTTCTGTGCGGAGTTTGCCCCCAGCCATCCGAAGGAATTCTTTGATTGATTGAAACCTTTCCGTTTTCGGCTGTTTGATAAAATTGTCTGCAAAAAGTGCTGATTTTCTCTCTTCTCTCCACAGTAGTTCCACCTTTGCTGCTTCTCCCGACCTCACCGGCCGCTCCTCCGGAATAATGTCAGATACTGGTGGACGCCACTGTCCTGACGCTGACTTTCACAGATAGGCTTCTAGAACTTTCACATGCAGTTGGTTTGGATTTAAGAGAGATGTGTTATCAAGTGAAGGACGTATTTAGTCATATTTTATCGCGATCTCTTAAAATCAAGAATTTTGTTGAATTTGAGCGCATGCCTTTTGGGCATCAGCGGAGATAAATATTTGTTTTTCCTTTTTCCTTTGGAGCTATTCAGAAGTGAAGTAGTGTAACCCTACAAATCAGGGCACAAAAAGTGCAGATGGTGTACTCAAATGAGGTAATTTGAGGAGATTCAGTAAAGGGACTATTTACAAAGGTGTGGGCATGGATTAGGGACAAGGCAGGGGATAGCGCAGCCCCAGGGCCACATGTGCCCCGGCCTGAGGGGGAGGGCAGGTGAGTGAGTGTGGGAACTTGGAGAACTGCCCTACAGGCGGCAGGAGGGGAGGCGGGGAGGCGGGGAGCCCAGACCCAGCCCGGCTTGGACCTGGGGGGCTGGGGCCAGAGTCCCCCCTCCCCGGGGCCCATGGGGGGTGGAAAGGGGGCCTCATCTTTTCCTGGACTGTGGGATACTACCAGCTAACGTTTCCTGGGATCCTTGCATTGGTTTTCAAAAGTGAAATTTGTCTACAGCTTTATCTATTTTAGTACGATTTTCGTTGAGCTTGGCATTAATATCAGGCTGTTTTCATAAAATAAAATTGGAAGCTTTTCTCTTGTCTTTTTGTCCCCAGGGGGCCGAGGCAGTTGAAGCGGCTTTGGTGGGCGGCGATTCTCAGTGCCGAGGTGGGAGGCGGGGAGGAGCGTGGGTGACGACTTTCCTCTCGCTGGCTGGCGGGCCCAGATTTTCCGTGTCTTTTGTCGTGCATTTGGTTAAAAGCGTCCACGCCATCCAGGTTTTTCGAATCCACTTGCACGTGACCGAGCGCAGGGGAGCCAGGAATGGCTCTGCACATGCTGGGTCCCCACATCTCGGTGTCCCTTGGGGGCACCTGCGGCCTGCGCGCTTTCTGCCACCCGGCACATGTGCTGTGCCCACCAGAGGACGCCGCACCCGCCTGTCGCACACAAAGCTCCGTGACCGCCGTCACCGGTCTTCGCTGCTCCAGAAAGATCTGAGAGGTGTTTGGTTCAGCCCCTCGGGGGGCGCGGAGGGGGAAACCGAGGCGCAGAGTGACAGGGACTTGCGGGCACCCAGGAAGATGGGGGAGGGACAGAGCACAGCCACCACCGGCACGGGCACCGGCCGAGCACCCACCGGGTGCCAGGCCCGCGCCCCCGGGGGCCCCTCACACTCTGCGGCCCCAGGCCCCACAGGCCCACCCGCCCTCCCCTCACTGGCTGTCCCCTCACTGCCTCCACACGTGACGCTGCCGAGACCACGCTGTCAGCCCGCCCCTCCGCCCCTGCTTCACTCTGCACACAAGCCCCACCCCAAGCACCCCGCTTTGCCTGCACCCCGGCCGCCCGCCAGGCCCCAGGTGGGCAGAGATGTTTGTCCCTTCTCCCTCTCTCAGTGTTGTGTCCCCAGTGCCCAGGCCATGGGTCGGCGCTTCCTTCATAGGGATTTGCAGACTGGGTGAACACGCGGCGGAGCGTGGGCGAGATTAAACAGAGGTAGTGAGTGAGCCGGCAGCCTCCGCTGAGGCCGGAGGGGGCGGGCGCCATGGCCCGCCGGTCCCTTAGGCTGCAGGACCCGTAAAAATGTCCAGGGCCTTCCAGAAGACAAGTGGGCCCCCCCAGAGGGCACTTAAGAAAACGGTCCCACAAACCGAGCGGAACCCACGTGGGAGTGAAGGCCTACATACACTGTGGCAGCAGGTGACAAGCTGCCACCCCTGAGGGTGAGGGGCTTAGGTGAGGTGGGGGTGTCTGCGAGGAGGATGCTGCTCCCAGGGGGTGAATCGGCATCAGGACCCAGTGCCAGCGCTGGCGCCGTGGGCCCACGGGGCCCCAGCACCCGGCCGGCTCCCAACTGCTGAAATCCCTGAGGGGCCCCGCCGGGGCCAGGCCCTGTCCCCTACCCCACCCCGGGGGCCGGCTGATCCTCTCGGAGACCCCACCAGAAAGTTCTCTGAAAAGCCGCAACGCACACTGAGCCCCGCTCCATGGCCAGCCACCTCCACGCTGTGGCCCGGCCCCACGGGGACTGTTTCTTTCTTGGGGGGCAGGACCGCGTGGTGTTGCCACGGTAAGTAAAAACGACTCTGAATGACTTGGCAGATGTTCTAAATTACAGAAGTCGTAACTCTCGGTTAAAGGCGGTAGCACTGGGGTGTGTCATGTCAAGTGGGGGTCCGAGCGAGTCCCCCTACCCCAGTCCCCCTGGCAAAGCCCGGCAGAAGCTCAGGAAGTTTGTCCCCTCCCCTTTCCTGCCTAAAGTGACAGGTAGAAAACCTGCCTGGGGAAGGAACCTCTGCAGCCACGTCAGCACAGGGCACACGGGAGCGAAGCTGCCGATGGCTAGGTACCCCCGTGTCGCAGTTTCCGGGTGGCCCTGGAGAATGTGCTCACCAAGCTTGTCCTTTCTCGTCTACCTGTGACCAGCCCACCTCTCCCTCTTTTTTCCAAATACGCACACACCTTGGATTGCTTCCCTGGCTTTGAACTTCCATGTTTATGTGAATTCCCCGTGTGCAAGTATTAAAATTCGGTTTTCTCCTGTTGACCTGCTGCATGTCACTTGAATTATTTGACCGGCCACAAGGACGGAAGGGGTGAGGCCCCCACCCAGAGACTCCCTGTCAACTCTGTGGTGACACCCCCAGACACGGCTACTTATAAATAACCCAGCCGGGGTATTTTTGCTGGAGAAACAACCTCCAAACACGGCCGAGTGGGGAGCGAGGCCCCTCAAGCTGGGGGCTCAGCAGGAGGCGTCCAGTGGCAGTCATTCCCAATGAAGTTATTTTTATGCCCAAAAATGCTTGTGGGAAAGTCAGAGATGGTGGGAGGGCAGGAAAGACCCTAATCCCAGGCGAGAAGGGACCCTTTGCTCCAGTGAGGCCCCAGCCCCCTCCCCGGGCCCGGGGAGGGACACGGGAAGGGGGCAGAGGAGGGACAGGCTGGCTTCCCCCAGGCCTGGCTGAGAGCCAGAGGGGCTTGTGGGGATGGGGGAGCCCTGTACGGCAGAGTCTGGTCCTTCTAGGGCCGGGCTCCAACTAGGGGCTAATTATAGCCGTGGAGCTGGCTGCGGGCCTTGCCCCCGCCCTGGGCGCTGAGACCCCGGCTCCCCGGCTCCCCGGCTCCCCGGCTCCCCGGGCCTGCTGTTGGCCTTGCCCTTCCCCAGAGCACAGCCGTCTGTGGCCTGGCAGTCTCCGAGGAGTCTGGGGTGGGGGAGGGGGTCTGCCCAGAGCGGCCCTGGCCCAGGCTCCCTGGCGAGGCCCCAGGGGACCTGGCCTGGCCTACCCGCCCCCCGCCCCCCCCCAGTCTTCCGTAAGGCCTGGGCAGCCCCTGGACACTTGTAGGGGGAGAACTTCCTGTGGGAACACACAGGGGTCTTGGGCCGGTCCCACCTGTGTCCCCTCTTCCTTCTCTGTCCCTCACTCCCTGGCTGTTCCGCAGGTGTTTCCTGAGCCCTCTGTGCAGAGACAGAGGTTGGGGGGAGGAGGCGGGGCAGGGCCTCCAGGGCGAGGAGTGGAATGACGGGTCTGTGTCCAGCGCTCGCCTTTGCAGGCACCAGGCCACCTGGGACGTTTCCCCCACGTCGGGGGTGGGGTCGGGCCAGCCCTGTCCCCCATAGCGGTCCTCTGTGTCCTCTGCTCCGGTGGCTCGTGGGGCAACAGTGGCGGTCCCAGCTGGCCTCGGGGGAGGGGCGGAGTGAGCTGTCTTGACCTCGTGACCCCTCCAGGCCACACGCTGGGAGGCACCTCGCCCTGCCGCTTGGGTCAGCTCCTGATGACCCGGGACACTGGTAGGCCGGCCCTGAGCTGGGCACAGGAAGGGCGCCCCTCCTGGTCCTGCCCTCGAGGTGCCCAGGGTTGGGGGTCTGGACTGCACAGGGACCCGGACTTGGGCCGAAGATGAGCAGCCCTGACCCACGGGCACCTGTCACTGCGGGCGGGCGGGCCCTCCCATCGCTTCCCGGCCTGTGCCCACCTGTGCCCACCTGTGCGTCTGTGCCCACCTGTGCCCACCTGTGCGTGTCTGTGCCCACCTGTGCCCACCTGTGTGTGTCTGCCTGCTGTGCATGCTGTGCCTGCCTGTGTCCACCTGGGCCTTACCCAATGGGCCTGCTGCATACCTCTGAGCCTATGTGGGCCCCTGATAGCCAGAGGCAGCACCAGCTCACTCCCCCGCCCGCCCCTTCGGCAGCTTCTCCCTGCCCCTCCTGGCTCGGTGGGCTGCCCATGCAGGCTGGCCGGCTGGCTCCCGCCCGGATCCGTGGTGTCCCATCTCACCGCAGCCCTAGATAAGGGCCCGGCTCAAAGCTGCTTTGTTCAGCCAACAAAAGGCCATTTCTGTGGCACCCTGGGAGCTGGGCCACGGGCCGGCCCGCACCAGGGAGGCCCTGGCCCATCCCTGGCACCAGCTCAGGAAACCTTAGCTCAGCCTTGGCTGGGCCGCGGAGGCTGGAGACACACCTGCCCTGGGCTTCCCAGGCCCTCGGACCTGACGGAGGTGTCTTCTTTCTGTGCTCCGGCCTGGCCCTGCCCACCGACGGCCGCTGCCCGGCTCCTGGCTGCGGAGCCCAGAGCCTCCTACCTCCATGACGAGGAGGGCCGGCCGCCTGTGGGTAGAGGGTCGCACGCTGCCAGGAAGCAGAGCACTGCTGACGGTCACCAGAGGGGCGGGGGGCGCCCCCCGCTCTGGGAGTGGGGCCGTCTGCACCCCGGTCCTGCCTCCTGGCCCTGGCCCATGCCGCTGCCTCTGCCGGGAGCACTCGCCCCACGCCACCTCCAGCCCAAGGGCCCCGGGCGACCACGCCAGCACACACGACCTGTGAGGGACAGAGGTCCGTGCAGTTTATGCTGGGTTGAGTCGTGGCCACGAGCCCGGGAACACCGAGGACTGCCAGCACCAGCCAGAAGCCGGGCAAGACAGGGACCTGTCCACCCCCAGAGCCTTCAGGGGCAGTGCGGCCCTGCCCACACCCCACACGTGGCTGGCACCACTGCACCCCGCTGCGACCTGGGAGCCGAGGCCCAGGGCTCACGGCACAGGCTCCCCGCTCCCTGGGCCCTGTCCCTGCTGCGGGCTCAGTCCCCTCCCCCATCGACCTCAGTGCCTCCCTCTGGGCTGGGCACACCGGAGGGCTCGGTCTTGCTGGCCTCTCGAGCCCTGACCGATTGCAGCCAGGGAGATGCTGGTCTCCAGGGGGTGGCTGGCGCTAGGGAGCCTGGCCTTGGCCCCACCTGCTCCCACCTCCTCCCTGATTGGGGTCTGCAGGCCCCCCTAACTTCCTCCCTCCTTCCTCTGCAGCCCCGGTCACAATGAGCCGCTCTGGGGGCACCCCGCACCCACCCTCCCCCAGGGATGTCTGGAGCCGGCCTTCCTTCCCCCTCACGCAGCTTCCCACGGAGGGTGCGCTGGCCATCCCGGCCCAGCCTGCACGCCTCGGGTCATGGGGTCACGTCCATGCGGCAGGAGCAGCCGGGGAGCCAAGGCACACCCCAGAACCCAGTTACGGGAGGGAAAACCGAGACAGGCCCAGAGAGGCTGTGACCTGCTTGCGGGCACACGGCTGGAGTCGCGGGCTGGGCTTGGGCTGTCACTCAGCCTGTCTCCCCCACCGGGGTCTGTCCGGGGCCAGCAGATGGGGTCGGTGGAGGGGTCAACGCCTGATCGTCCCACGTGAGCGGTTAAAAGTTTGGGCCGATGTGACTGGACAAGGACCTCAAATTCTTTGAGTGTTGGCCCTGGCACCTGCAGGGTGGGGGCAGGAGCAGAGGGTGCACGTCGGCCGACCAGGGGCCGGGGCCCCTTGTGGGTGCAGAGAAAGGCATTTCCGGGTGGGGGGGCTGGGAAGCGTCCCTCCTGGTCCCAAGTCACCTTCCCACCTTTCTTATGCTCTTCCCAGCCAAGCACAAGTTTGTTTCTTGAATGAACTCTCATGTTCATTCATTTGTTCATTCACTCATTCCAGGCGTATCTCCCGAGCACACACGTGAGTCAGCCTGTGGGGCCTCTGGGAACTCACCGACACACCCCATCCCCCTCGACGAAGCAGGCGAGGCCAGCGGGGCGCTCACCCCCGCTCACACGCCAGGTGCACACTCATGCACTCACACACGCAGGCTCACACACACACCCCACCCCCCACATTCTCACACTGCTGGCGGAGACAAGCTGGGGCCGGGCAGGAAATATCCAATAAATGTTTACCCGGCGACACATGGGGCCGAGTCAAGAGCCTGGGAGGGGCTGAGGGCCGTGGGACCCCGGGGTCCTGTTCTCAAGACTCCCACCCAGGCCAGGGGACTGAAGCTGGGGAGGAGGGTGCTTCCAGATGGTGGGAGGCGTGACGCACCCCTGAGGTCCCCGGGGTAGCTGTCCCTGGCCCCTCTGTGAGGATCGGCTGGGGGGCCATCCTGGTCCTTGCCTGCACGAGACTGAGTGGCCTGGAGCCCCGGGCAGATGCCCGTGTTCTGGGAGAGGAGCCCTCCATCTCCCCCCAGAACCTCACACAGCTCCCTGGCCCCCCCACCTGGCCTTGACCAGGGCCCGTGGCTCCCCACTCGGAATCCTTCCCCAGGGGACAGGGCCTGGTGCAGATCCGGGCTCAGAAAAGGCCAGGGGGTGGGGGGTGTGCAAAGAGGGGCAGCTGGGCATCACGTGGGCAGAGCTCCGGGAAGGAGAAACACTTTGAGAGCACATATGCATATGTGAGTGTGCATGAGCTTGTCCTGTGCGCGTGTCTGCGTGCAGGCGTGCCTTTGCCATGTGTGAGTGTGTAGTGTGCACAAGAACACAACCTCGTGAGGATGTGCTGCATATGTGCATGTGTGTGCACACGTATGTATACATGTGTGGGGGTGTGTGCTTGTTTGTACATGTGGTCCACATGCACAGGTGCCCATGTGTGTGCATGTCCTCCATCCAGCATGCGTTGTGTGTGCCTGTGGGTTGTCCATGCGTGTGCACACATGTGCATTGTTTATGGATGAGTTTGCATTCACACGTGCACTCTTGAGCATGCGTGTGCACACATGTGTGCGTGTGTATGCGTAGGACAGGACTGGGGTTGTCACCGGCCCTGCTGGGGGACGTGGCATTCTAGCAGGCAGGTGGACAGCAGGGGGTGGCATTAGGCGGTAGGCGACACCAGGCAGAAGTGGGTGCTCCACGAGCCCCCCTGATGATGAGGGTCGAGGGGGGCCGTGGGCGCGAAGCCCCCAGCTTCTGTGCTCTCCAGTGCCGGCCAGGGTGCCGGCTGCAATGAGGCTCAGGGGGGCCTGTGCTCCCCGGCCCCGGGGCCTCCCCGTCTTTGGTCTCCCTGCCAGAGCAATGGCACAGGGCGGGCTGGCCTGGCGTCTCTGTCTCTTGGATGGCCCCAGGCGTCCTGTGTCCCCCCGCCTCAGAGCAGGACCGAATCCTGCCAGGCCCCGCCTGCACCCCAGGCCTCTCCTGACAGCCACTTCCTCCCACCCCCCCACGGGCCACAGTCCCAACATCTGGTTGGTGTTTCCAGCGAGCTGGGGGGTGGGAGGCCCAGAGCCAGGAGGAGCCTGTCTGCGGGAACAGTGTGGGAGTCGCCGCTGGGGTTGTGGGAACCAGAGTGTCTGGGGGCGGGGCCTAGCTCGGCGCGCGGAGGGGGCGGGGCCCAGCCCGGCGCGCGCGGAGGGGGCAGGGGAGGTGGCCAGAGGCAGATGCTCCCCCACCTCTCCAGGGGGGCCCAGCCGCCAAATCCCTCCCCCAAGACCTTCAGGTGACCCTCGACCCTTGGTGAGGGGCCAGGTCACCAAAGGCTCCGAGCCCCTCCCCCATCCCACCTATCTCCAGGGCCGACCCACTTCGTAGGGGCTTACAGCTGTCATTCCACCCCACCCAGCCTCAGTTTCCTCTTCTGTAAAGCGGGGAGACCCTGCTGGTGCCCGCCTCTCAGGCGTGGGGGCCTGGGGAGATCAGGCGTGGGGCTCTGCCCTGCTCTGCCCGTTGCTGCCCTTGGCGTGGTGGGCTGCCTGCCTCCTGGGCGAGGGTCCGCTCCTCGCCTCTGTGTTTACCCGTCGGCCTCTATATCTCTAGGCCAGGGGCTGCCGGGGACACTGCAGGCCTGAAGTCCCCAGAGGACGTGGTACGAGCCCAGCGCAGGGTCAGCCCCAGCTCCAGCTGGACGCCGCCTGGATGTGGGTGAGAGGCGCGGGGGCGGGACCCCTGGCTTGGCTCCTGCCCCAGACCGATGCGGCCGAGCTGCGGAGGGCGCCGGCGGGGGGCCGGCCTGACAGCGGCTCCGGCCCAGGCTCGGGGTGGGGGGGGCAGCCCACCTCCCGGGCTCAGCCCTTCCGGTGAGGTCATGGGAAAAACTTGCAGCGTGCGCACCCCGCAGCCCAGGATCCCCAAAGCAGCCGGCAGATTTAGCGCGGCTCCTTCCAGCTGCGGGGAGGGCGGGAGCCGAGGGGTCCCCTCCTGGGGCCGAGCTCCACCCCGGCTCCTGGCCAGGTGCCCCCGCGCCCCTGTGCTGGGTTCGGTGGCGTCCCCGGTCCGCCCTGGCTGCTGAGGCTCTGCCTGAGTGTGCCGCGGTCCCGTCCCGCCCCGCCCCCCAGGGTTGGCTTCAGGAAAGCGGCTCCCCAGGCGCCAGAGCCCGGAGGAGCCCAGGCCGGAAGAGGGGACAATTAAACCCAGAGGACAGAGCTGACGGAGCCCCCCGGCCCAGCCCTCTCCCACCCTGTGCACAATTCACCAGGAAATAAACAAGAAGCGGTTTGTTTCCATTTGTCCTCAAAAAATACAAGGATTTCCTCCGGCTGCTCTGGTCTGCCCCCCAAGGCCCCTTTGAACCCCAGAGGGGCAGGGTGAGAAGGGGGTCCGGGGCTGGGTAGGGTGCTTCCCCGGGCAGCCCCTCATAGAGCTCCCGGCCGGGCCGTCTCGTCTCGTCCCCTTCAGAACCTGTCAGAACCTGTCAGAACCTGCAGCCGGCAGCTAGCAGGGGTCCCTCAGGGGCCCCGGGCCTCCGGGACCCAGCGCCTGGCAGGGAGGGGTGAGGGTGACTCCTGCCCTTGCTCGCTGCTCACAGAGGGCTCCTGCGTGCAGGCTGGGGACCCGTGCCTTGGAGCCACCATGTGTCCGCCCCAGTCAGCCAGGGGAGGCCTCTAGGGGCCAGGGGAGGACAGGGCACTAAGCCCCACACGGGCTCGTGCTGGGGGGCTCCGGGTGCCTCCAAGACACTGAGGCCGTGAGCTCAGGCCAGGGCAGGAAAGTCATCTGGGCAGCAGGTGGCCGTCACGTGGGACCTCCCCAGCCCAGGGAGTACCTCCTTCTTGATCCCCTTATGAGGGGAAGTGGGGGGCTCAGAGCAGGAGTGCCGTGGCTGTGATTACTTTTAGAAGCTCGACCTGGTTGATGAGTCAGACGTGGGGGGGGTCGAGGCTGGAGAGGGGTCAGCAGAACCCGGGTCTCGGGGTGCCGCCTGCTCAGATGGCACTGGGAACGGGCAGGTATGGGGGGGCTGGGTCCAATCTGAGAGGTCTGCTTCCTTCCCAGTGGGGCGGCAGCAAGACCGGGGTGGAGTGCAGGGTGACTTCAAAGCTGAGGACGGGTGTGGCCTCCGGGGGCGCTGGTAGGTAGAGGACGGGGCAGTCTGAGAGTGGTCCTCAGGCCAGTGCCCCAGGACAGGGTGGGAGGCCATGTGAGGACATAGGAATCTGCTGCCGGGGAGGCCAGAGGAAAGGAAGGGGAAGCTGTGGGCGGTCCTGGGGTGACAGCACCTTCGCTGCGGGCCGGGCTATGGATCGAGGCAACGGCAGGCTTACTCAGTGGGAGCCGGGCCCCACAGGCCCACGCCCCCTTCAGCAGCAGGGCCCCCCCCAGGCGAGGCCCAGATCGGCCACCCCCAGGAAGCCCTCCCGGATCGCCTTGCCTCCCCCGCTGACTTATCTGCTGACTTATGCCCGACACTCCCTTCCTCTCCCACCCAACTCCGCGACGCTCCCCCGTGTCTCCGGCTCCCCCTGGCTGGCACCTGCACCCTCACCCACTTTGCTCCTGCGTGGGCCAGCAGCGCTCAGCAGCGCCCGCCTCCTGGGGCTGCTCCCTGGGCACGGAGCCAGCCTGGCTGCTGGCGTCTTCGCCCCCGCCTCGTGCCTGCCCCTCGCCTCCAACTCCCCCCCCCGTGCTACCTGCACCCTCAGACCGCACCCCAGCGCTTGTGTCCTGATCCTGGGGCCTGCCTCCGGGGAGCCCACCGGTGGCCAGCGGGGCCAGCGTGGCCCTCGGAGTGGGGCTCTGGGACCCGACTGCTGTCCAGCCCGATGGTCGAGGAGCGCCATTGCTGGGGACGAGGGGGGCGACAAGCCCGGCCTGCAGCAGCTGCGCTGGTTGCAGACCCACCCCAGCTGCAGCGATCACGGGGGGACAGCAGCCACATGGTCCCCAGGCCCAGGAGCTGTGGGGGCAATTGCGTCACAGGCGGGTGGCGTCTGGTTTTAGGCCTGACTCCCCTCCACCCACCAGCGGCGAGGGGCAGGCAGGCCTCTGGCTTTGTAGTGTGGCCAGGGCTGGGGGTGGGCCACTCTGGGCCTGTCGCCTTCCCGGGACCTGAGTGGGGGTCACGACACTGTAGGGGAGGCAGGGCACATCCTCGGGTGGTGGTCTGGGCAGAAGGAATGGGCCCTGCGGCTGGAGCGGGGCCATGAGCCGGGGTCCCAGGAGAGGGCACCCCAGGGTTTGCTGCTCCCCCTTGCTAGAGGTCCAGGCATTGGAGGCTGCGTGTGGGGGACCTGGCCGTCCCTTCCCGGCCAGTCCCCAGGCAAAGCCACAGTGGCCGCTGGGCAGCGGGAGGGGGCGGCGAGGCCACGGAGAGGCGGCAGGGTGCACGACGCCACCCCACACCTGTCAAGGAGGGGCCGTGGTATAAGGCTCCGCGGGGAGGCCTGTCGACGTGACGGTTCTGCCTCCTGACCCAGGGTTTAACCCTGGGGTGGGTTCTGGGACAAAGCCCGTGCCGGCCGGGGACAGAGGCAGAGCAAGGCCCACGGGTCAGAGGTGGGCGCTGGGAGGGGCCGGAGGACACAAAGCCCACCTCTGCTCCCCCAGAGGGCCTGGGGGACGCCACCAGCCACCACGGCCAGCAAGGGGCCGAGGCGCAGAGACCACAGGCCGAGGTGCGGCGGGACTGGGGGATCTGCCTAGCACCGGTGCCCAGCACCCCAAGCCTTTCCAGTGGGGAGCGTCGGGGGACACAGAGCCGATCGGCAGCCAGAGCGTCTCGCCCCCAGGAGCCTGCGGGAAACGCGGCGAACGCCGTGTTCTCCAGTTGGTCAGCCGCAGGGGCCAGGCCGAGGGGCATGGCGGGCGGCTCCAGGGCCCCTCCCGGCTGTGCGGCCGACAGCACCGGCAGGCGAGCCAGGGGCTCACGCCGGAGGCTGCGGTGGGGCGGCTTCCCCCCATCTCTGGACCTGAGCCGGTTTGCCAACCCTGGGCCCCTCCGGCCCCCCGAGGAAGGACCCCGCAGCGCCGAGCAGAGTTACGCAGCGGCGGTTCCCCCGAGCTTCCGGGCTCTTTCCCGGAGCAGCTGGGCGCCGGAGGCGGGACGTCGGAGGCCACTGTGACACACGGCATGGCCTCCGTCCGGCGGGGGCAGTGGGTCTGGCCCGGCTGCCCCAGCAGGCCGTCCACTGGTCACCGCCAGCCCTGAGGGCGCCGTCGGAGGGCTCTGCTTAGCAGCCGGCAAGACCCTCGCGTGAGTTCCTTCTCTCGTGGAGTGACAGCCCGATGGCAGGAAAGACCACGCTGAAGCCCTGCAGCCACGTGCCCCCCACCGAGGCAGGAGCTCGGAGCGGATGCCTGGGGACGCCGCATGGATCCGTGTCGCCCCCGGAGGCTTACAGGAGGCACCGCCGGTGCCTCTCCCTGTGCCGCAGGCTGCCGGTCGGCTCCTGCAGAAGTCAGCCGGGCCGCGGCAGGCGGAGCCCGGCCATGGCCACTCCGCCGAGGCGGCAGCTTCACTAGCTGACATCGGTGCAGCCTCTGGCACCTGGCACGTGGCCCGGACGGGGCGGCCTGGAGGGGGCGTTTATCCCTGTCCTCACCGGGATGGGGGGGCGGCAGACGCGCCTGGCATCCGCGGGAGGTACCCGCCCACCCAGACACTCCGGGGACCGGGAAGTGGCAAGTGGTCGGTACCCCCAGAGATTCAGGGGGCCGGCGGCCTGGCGTCTGGCAGGGACTGGCAGCACCTCACAGACTGGAGCCAGAGGCGGCTTCTCCAACAGCAGGGTCGCCTGCCGCGCCTGCCTCTGGGCCGGCCTCCGGTGAAGGGACAGCTCCTGGGGGCGGCTGGGGGCCTGCCCCCGACCCGTCCAGTGGGGCCGGAGAGAGAGGGCGCTGGAACTAGCCACCCTGCCCCGGGGCCGCAGGGCGGATGGTCTGAAGCCAGGGCACCATGGGGGACGTGGACAGACCTCCGCACAGCAGCCTCTGGAGACCCCACCTGCAGTGGCCGCCCACCCCCCAGCCTTATCTCCCCACTGCCTAGTAGTGTCCCCCACGCCTCTCAGAAGGCTGCTCTCAGGGGCCCCTGGGAGAACCCCAGCAAATGGCCTGGCCAGCCTCCCTCAGCCTGGAGGCCTCAGCACAGCCGTGGCCTCCTCTAGGACCCGTCATTCGTCCCTCCCACTGGACGGCCGGTCCCACACAGGCAGGCGTCCGTCTTGTCCGTCATTGCGTCCCACGTGCCCAGCACAGAGCCTGGCACATCGCGGGCTCCCAGCCAGTGTTTGTTGACTGAATGTTGAATGAAGGGCCCATAGCATAGGAGAAATGCGGTTTCCAGCTGGGCACGGGCAACGAGGAGGCGTAAACGAACAGGACCACGTCGCAGTGAAAGCTCCATGGGACAAAGGACACCCTCCAGAGAGCAGAAAGGCAGCCCATGGGTGGGGGAGACATGTGCAAATCATAGGACGCGGAGTTAACACCAGGAAATGTAAGGAACGCCTACAACTCCACAGCCCAAACCAGAGAACCTGGCTAAACGTGGGCAAAGACTTGAACAGACGTTTCTCCAAAGAAGAGAGACGAATGGCCAGCAAGCACACACGAAGATGCTCAGCATCCCTGGTGGTCGGAGAAATGCAGACCGGACGCACAGTGAGATGCCGCCTCACGCCCGTTATCCCGGTATTATTTAAAAAAAGAAAACAGAAAATAACACGTGCCGATAAGGACGTGGAGAAATTGGAAACTTGTCCGGTACCCATGGGATGAACAATGGTGCCGCCATGATGGGAAGCAGTGTGGCGGGTCCCCAAAAAATTCACAGAGCCACCGTGTGACCCAGGACCCCACTCATGGGAGGTCCCCAGAGGGGTTGGATCCACAGAGACAGGAAGTAGGCGGTGGGGCCGGGGCTGGGGGAGGGGCTGGGAGTGAGAGTTTAACGGGGACAGAGTTCCGGTTGGGAAGATGAGAAAGCCCTGGAGGTGACGGTGGTGACGGCCACACACAGTGCGACTGTGCCTGATGCCACCAAGCTGTGCACTTACCCCTGGTGGAGATGGTCAACATTATGTGTATTTTATCATAATTAAAAAGAAGAAGCTCAGGGGGTGACCCAGAGGCATAGTGGGGTCTCCGGGAGGTCCTGAACAAGAGAACAGGGTGGAGGTGGCTCAGCCCAGTCGCTTCCTGCAGGGGAGCAGGGTGCAAGTGGGGGGCCAGGCCCACTGGGTGAGGCGGCCGGCCCCAGCCCAGGCTGCCTGCTCTGTCAGGGGGGACTGGCGGTGGAGGCAAGTGCTTGCAGGTGTGAGAGGATGCTGAGATGCTGATGACTGGCACCAAGCGTTCCCTGCCCTGACCCCTAAATAGGACCCAAATTGCCTGGCGGGAGAGGTATCCCAGACAAGGCCTGGCATAGAGAGGTGCCCCCCAGGGAGCGGACAGGGACCATCCGCTTCCAGGCCCAGCACAGGGTGCGCTCAGCTGCGGCCTCTCTGAGACCACGCTCGCCGAGCGCTGGCACACGCAGCGGCTTCAAAAGTGAGGGGACGATGGCTTGGGGGAGAGCCAGCATGACGTCAAAAGTGCCCGGCAGCAGCGAGTCCGAGGGCCTGGGCGAACTCTCGCGAGACAGTGTCAGGTGCGGGCGTGCAGGAGCGACGATCCCGAGCGTGCGGGTGACGGGACTCTCACCTCCGGAGGCCGGGCTGGGCTCAGCTCCAGGCCCGCAGCCGCGGGCTCCAGGCCGGTGCGATGGGCGCGTGACCCGACCACTGAACGAGCCTGGCTCCAATTCTGTGAAGCGAGACGCGTATTATAAGCCCGCGGAGGAAACACCGGAAGGATGGACCCCAGACGCTAACAAGCTACCTCTGCCTTCATTTTAGCGTGACTTCCCCTCTCCCCCTTTTTCTGCATCCCGGGGTGCGGCAGTGAGCCTGCGGGACCTGCCCTTGGGGCTGGTCAGAGCCCGCGTGTGCACGGCATGGGGGCGGAGGTGGCCCCGCGTCCTCCGGAGGATGGAGCGGCCCCCCGCCCGATGGAGCGGCCCCCCGCCCCCACCGAGGAGTGCGTTTAAACCCCTCCGCACCCAGCCCAGGACCAAGGAGGCGGGGCCTGGCCGCGCAGCGCCCCCCAGCCCCGCCCCTCCGCGCCAGCTCGCAGGACGTCTCCAGGGACCGAAGGGAGAGCGAGGCCCTCCCTGCGGCGGGCGCTGGCCCCGCGCGGCAGCGGCGCTGCCCTTGGGAAAGGAGCGGGTTATGAGAAAACCGCTGGGTCCGGGTTTCACTGTTCAGAGGGAAAAACGCCGGGCCTGGCCGGGTCGCCCGGGAGGGGCCCGCACAAAAGCGCCTTTGTTTCCCCCCAGCGCCCGACAATGGCACAGAAAGAAATTATCTTTTGAGCAAAAGATTACGCAGGCTGGCTTGTTTCCATGGGGCTGGGTGGGGACCCCTCGCCCACCCCAGGCCTTGGGGGGCGTCTGGGAGGCGGCGGAGTTCCCAGGAGCCGACGGTGCCGCTGGAGGCAGAGGTGGGGACGCCACCCACAGCCTGCTGAATGCCACTGCTGCCCCAAGTTGCAGATGAGGAAACTGAGGCAGACAGGCCCTGCCCCACCCCCCAGCTGGCCCTCCCAGGCGTCCCTGGGTGGAGGTGGGGCGCTCCCCACCTTGGGGAAGAGATGATATCAGAGAGAGGGGGCTCGGGCCACCCAGGCGGCATGGGGCGATGAACCCCCGACGGGGCAGCGTGAAACAAGTCTGTACGCTGGCCTGCCTTGCCCCGCCCAGCCGCGCGCCCGAAACTCCCAGTTTCGGTCCTGGCTGTGTCCAAGATGGGGCCGGGTGGCCCTCCCCGCGTCAGCCTCTGGCTTCAGCGCCGGCTCCCAGCGAAGGGGGTGCCTGGGGCCCGGCTCTGCCACGTGGGGCAGGGTCTGGGGGCCGCTGGGGGAGCCTGCATTTCGGGAGTGGGGATGAGTCTGGACTGGCCTGACTCCCACAGCCCACACCCACGTCCAGCTGGGCCCAGTGCGGGCAGGGGACCACCTGTGGGGCCGGGGGGCGGGGGCAAGGCTCGAACCAGGCCTGTGCGCAGAGGCACCCCGGCCGCCCCGTGACTCTGCCGGGAGTCGGTGTCCAGGCTGGGAAACGGAGGCCATCTGAAGGTCTTTGTGGGCTCAGGGTGGCCCTGAGCTGGGGAGTGTGGGCAGCAGGACTCCAGCCGTCAGAGGGGAAGGGGCAGGGCCCAGGCGCGGAGGTCAGGGGTCATAAACTCATCCCACCCCGATGGTGAGGGGGTGAGGGGTGGGGCTGGTGGGAGAATGTGGGCCTGCCCCTGGGGCTGGGGTGATCTGTCACCTCCTTCCCTCCCCCACCCCACAGGACTCACTCCCAGGCCTAGAAACTTCCAGAGCAGAACCTCAGGCCATTTGAGCCAGGCAGCCCCTGACTGCTGGAGCCGTGAGGCCACCCCACTGAGGCCACCCCACTGACGGGTGGGAAAACCGAGGCCCCAAGTGGAGGGAGCCCCAAGTGAGGAGGGCAGGGAGGGAGCCCCGGGTGGGAAAGGGTTCCCTCGGCGCCTGGCTGGTGAGGGGCACAGACCAGGGGGGCCTCCCGACCCATTCCCGGCAGTCTAGAAGGTCAGTGCAGTGGGCCGGGCTGGGGGGGCAGGGTTCCCACCTTCCGCATTGCCTCTCCCACCCCACCCCCAGCTTTCCCTGTGCAAGCCTCGGCGGGGCGTCTGCCCCTGCACCCTGCTTCCCTGCCTGGGCCTGTCCTCAGCAGGCTGCAGAGGCTGTGCCCCTCAGCGGGGCTCAGGAGGGCCTGCCGGGGAGGTGGCCTGGCCCCCGCGGGCCTCCAGCCGCAGGGCCGAGGGGAGGTGTCCCCAGACTGTGCGGTTCACAGGACGGCTGGCTTCCCGGCCCTCCCGTCCAGCCTCCGGCCCCGGAGACCTGACCCCCCTCCTCAGTCATTCGCAGACAGTGGGGCCTGGCGCCCAGGCTGGGAGGTGGAGAGGGGCCCCCAGCGAAGGCGGGAGCCGGCGGTGGGGGGGGGGCTCCCAGCACGTCAGCTGGCAGGCGGGGGGCGGGGCTGGGCTGTGGCAGAGGCTCCAGGGCCCTGCGCCCACCCCCTCACTGCCGGCCTCCCGCATGCTGGGGAAGGCGGTGGGGGCCATGGTAGTGGCCCCGTCCCCTCCCTGCGCCTCGGCACACAGTGCTGGGGCCGCTTCCGAAGGGCTCGTTCAGCCACCGTGACCCTGGCAGTGGGGAGGGCAGCCGCGGGACAAATGGCCCTTTGTCTCGGAGCCGTCGAGGCAGGGAGGAGCCTGCTGGCCGCTTGGGGCCCGGCCCTCCCCTCCACGCCCCGCGTCCCAGCCAGCTCAGGGACCGCACAGAGCCCTCGATCGCCTCAGTTTCCTCCCCCGGGAGACAGCCCAGCAACCCCCTCTCAGGGCAGCCCCCAGACCCGGGGTCAGAGCCTCGGGACCAGGGAGCCCGGGCCCCCGGCTGCGGGGACGGACAGGGCAGAGCCCGGGCTGCGGGGACTCTGTGTGCACACCGGGAAGGACGTGCCCTGCGCTCCGGCACAGACGCCCGAGGGTGCACGTCCCCCCGCACCCCACCCCCACCCTGTGCTCCCGTCCTGGTGTCTGCCTGTGCTGGCTCGCTGCCCTGCAAGCCCCCCTCACCCAGCCTGGGCCTCCAGCCCCTCAGGGTGCTTGTGCCCCCCCTCACCCAGCCTGGGCCTCCAGTCCCTCAGGGTGCTTGTTCTCCACGCGGAGCCTCAGCTGTGGCCTGACCCAGGGGTGGGGGTTCATTGCCGTCCCCCTCCCAGAGAGTCCTGAGAGCCTCGGGGTGGCCCCTGAGCTGGGGACCAGGGGAGGTGGCGGGGAGAGGCCGGCTCTCACCAGGTCTCCTGGACCCACTGTCTGGCTGGGGCTTCAGGGCACCACACCCACCTCGGGGTCAACCCCAGGCTGGGCACTGAGGGCAGGGGACAGGGCCTCTCTGGGGGGGCGGGGCTGCGGCAGGCCAGTGTGCCCACAGCCCTCCTTGGAGGGGACGCCCCAGGAGGCTCCCCAGAGCCCCTTGGACTCAAGTGAACACGGTGGCTGGGCGACTCGGGCCCAGCAGCCAGCAGCCGGAGGGGCCTCATCCTCCGTCCACTCACTACGATTGCCGGCAGAGGACGGGCGCCAAGCCTGCGGTGTCTCATGTGTGCCTGGGCAGTGATTTTTGGAATGAGGGAGGCGTGGGGGAGGGCGGCGTTTCGGGGCCCTGGGCCTGCTGGGGGAGGCGGGCAGGGAGGGGTGGTGCAGGTGGAAAATAACACCTGCCGCGGGAGCCGAGGAACGTGGGAACCACGCTGGCCTGGGCTCCTGCAGACAGCCTGTTCCCGCGGGAGGAGACGGGCGGGCGCCCTCGGAGGGGGCGGGGACAGCATCTGCGGGCTGGTGGTCCCACAGGCCTCCAAGTGCGCTTCTTGTCCCCTGAGCTGAGGTTAACCCCCCCAGAGCACAGCCGGCATTCAGACACCAGCCTGTGGCATTCCCAGCTGACACCCCCGAGCCCCACCTCCGAGCCCCGCCTCTGAATCTGTCCTGGAAAGGGTGCCAGCCATGGACGTGGCCTCTTCATAGACCCTGGGGACCGTGGGGAGGGGGCCAGCCCTGCCCTGTGTCCCACCACCTCTTCTCCAAGGTTCTGTTGCTTTAGGTTTAGCTGAGGCCAGCAAGTTTAGTGAGCACGATTAGTCAGTAGTCATTTACACTTTAGTAAAAATACTCCGTTTGCTTTCACCACTATCAGGGGCCTGATACACCCTCTCCTAAATGCCTGGCACCCCCAGAACCACTCATTCATTACCCCCTCCCTATTGGTGACCCCCACATCCAGCAAGCCCATCGGCCCCTGGCCGAGGGCTGCAGGCCTGGGAGAGCAGCTGGGGAGGGCGTTTCAGGGACAACCGGCTACTTCCCCTTGTAGCGCGCTGACCAATTTGTACACAGCGGCTCCTCTGACCCTCACCAAACCCGGAAAGGCCACGTTTTATCCCCATTTTACAGCCAGGCACTGAGGCTCGGGGTTGGGCCAGCTGCCTGAGGGGCGTGTGCCTGGCGGGAGGCGGAGCTGCAGCTGCACCCAGGTGCCCTCCGCAGCTGTGACTCCAGTCCCGCTGCCAGGCTCTTACCTATGCTGGGGGTCCTGGTGGGGTCTGGGGCTGGCCGGGCTGGGGGAGCGGCGCTCAGGGCTCGCTGGAGCTACGGAAAGGCCACCAGCGGGGGCCGCCCCGGCTGCCGGCATCTCCAAGCCGAGGCGGGGCTGCGCTGCGCCCCGGCCTCTGAGCAGCCCCAGGAGCGAGGAGGGCTGCGGGAGGCCCGGCGTCCGTTCGTCAGGCGTCAGCCGCCTGCAGGTGAACGACCCTGGGACACCTCCGTGTCTCTGTTCCCCCTCAGCCTCAGTTTCCCCACCCGTTAGCTGGGAGGGAGCCCTGCTTCCTGCTGAGGGCTTAGCTTGAGGCTGTGGGCTCCCCCCCAGACGGCCCTGCAGGAGCAGCCTGAGTCTGCTGTCCCCCGACACTCTGACGTCGGGGTGGGCTTCTGTGCCATCGTGCCTTTTCCTGGGGAGGGCTGTCCCTGGGACACCCCTCAGTCTGTGCACCAGGTTCTGAGGTGTCTGAAGCCCCCCAGAAACCCACGGCAGAGATGGAGAAGCCACGGGAAGTCGGGGCTAGAGCTGGGCCGGGTGGCTGGGAGGGCCGTGGGGGCCGGGCTGTGGGGCAAGGGGCACGCCGAGGACAGGACTCAGGGCGGGGTCGCTCCGTGTGGGGGCTGCAGTGGGGCAGCGAGGGGTGGGGGGCGGGGCAGGCGAGGGGGCTGGGTGAGGGCCCCAGTATGAGGGGGCAGAAGGGGACTGCGTCCCTCGGGGCCCCGGCCTCCCCAGCTGGGTGTCGCCAGCATTCCCTGAGGGGCTGTGTGTCAGAGCCCGCGGTAGCCCCCGGACAGGAAATCCGAGTCCCCGCAGCCCAGCGCCCCCGCAGGGCCCTCCCCAGCACCCTGACCAGCTGCCAGGCGGGCCTGGGAAGGGAGGGAGGCAGGGAGGGCAGCGCTGCCCCGGGGCCTGGCCAGCCTCACACTCCAGGCCCTCCCCTGCTCAGAAAGCTTCCACGGCTCCCCACAGCTCGCAGTGTCCAAGTCAGCCCCAAGTCCGGTCTCCCCCAACTCCTGACCTGGCCCCACTTCCCTCCACTGCACCCGAGCAGCCCCCCACACCCAGAGACCCCCCCGGCTGGTATGTTCCTACCTCAATGGGCAGGGAACTGCCTCCTCCTGCTGGAAGCCAGGCCTTTCACCCCACGTGGGGTTTTGAGGGTCTCCCAGCAGCCAAGCCCCTGGCCGAGCTCCTGGGCAGAGCCTGGCCCACTCCGCTGCCCCACACAGGCCCCTGGAGCGGGAGGGCCCTGGGCGTCCCACACTGTCCAGCTGCTCGGGGCCCGGCCTGTCCTGCCCTCTCCGGACCCCAGGCTGGGCCCGCTTTCCCCTGCCCGCTGGCTGCCGGGGGGCCCGACCCCCTCACGGCTGCACGCCCCAGGCAAGGGGTCTGGGCGACAGAGATGGCGGGGTGGCTGCAGGCCGGGCAGAGCCAGACGGGCACAGTCCCGGGAACCCCCTGCTGAGCAGGGGCGCAGGGCTGGGGCAGGGGCTGTGCACCCACACGGCAGGGGACCGGGTCCCCACTGTGAGGGGGGCTCAGGGCCCTCGGCCCGCCAGCCTGCGCCGAAAGTCCCCGGCCCACCGGAGTTAACGGCGGTGGCCTGGCCGCAGGTGTCCCCGTCTGCTCCGGGGACTCACGGGGGCACCAGGGCCGGCGTGGGGGAGGCCGCAGCAGGCTGGTCAGCCACCGTTCAGCAGGGCCGCGGCTGCCAGTTCCCAAGTTCCTTTCAGAGGTGGCCCAGGGCACTCAGCAAGTGCTGGGCTCAGAGCGGTCACACGACCAGAGGGACATGACCTGCTCGGTGGCTGTGCTGGGGCTGATACCAGGCTGGCTGGGCCACAGCCGCTGACGCCTGCGGCTGTTCTATCGGCACGGTCACCTTCACTCATTTGACACACGCTTATTAAGCCCCACTGTATGCAGGCGTTGCCCTCCTGAGCACTGAGGACTCAAGGACCCTGCCCTTGGGTGCGCCCCTGGGTGGGGACACAGGCCCCAGGGGAGCCAGCCCGACACCGACACCTAGGACCTGTCCCGCCCTGCGTCGGTGCTGGGACAGGATCCCGAGGACAGGAGCGTCGCGGTGTGGGTGTCTGCGTCTGCCCAGAGCCTGGTGTGGCTGGCTTCACGGGTCGGGGCAAGCGGGGAGCCCCGTGAGAGAGGGGCCCACGTGCCACGCCCCCGCCTGCACGTCTCCGCCTGCCAGTCAGGCCTGGGCCCCAGGCAGGACCCCTGGCCGCTCACAGCTGCCCGGTGGCCAAGCCGTGGGGCGGGGCCCTTGTTGCACAGGGCAGCTTGGGGCCCTGGCGAGGCACGGCAGGGGCCAGGCACAGGGACAGAGCCCTGCCTCAGCCTCAGGGAACAACGGCGTGTCTGCACGGGACTGGGCCGCCACTGCCCAGGCCGGACGTCGGGGCCTGCTCTGGCCCCGAGAGGCCCTCCCCTCTGTCTGGCACACTCCCGGCTGCCTCGCCCGCCCCCCTGACAAGTTTCTGTCCCTCTTCAGCCCTCAGCTGACACACGCTCCCCGAAGCCTTCTGGACAGCACCCCCACCCCTTCCGCAGAGAGGCCCCATGCTGTGGGCCCCGTGCTGCACGCCCCGTGTCCTGCCCCTCTCAGCCCATGCTCCCTAGACCCTGAGCCTGGGGGTCACGGCCACTGTCCCATGAGCTCCCCAGTCACGTGAGAATGAGCAGGTCAACTCCAGGCTGTCCGCGGAAGTGAGGGGGGTGGGGGGCAGGTCTGTCCCTTAGAATGATGTCCAGCGCAGCGTGGTAAGAGCTGGCTGCTGTCCCAGGCTGGCCTTGTCCTGGCCAGTGCCCCCACCCTTGCTCCTGGGTGCCTGAAGCTGGAGGGGCTGTGGAGGGGGCTCCAGGGGTCCCTGGGACAGCCCTGGCTCTACACCCCCTTGTTCTGGATAGGGGGGGCACCCTGGGGCACACTGGGACAGGCACGGGGCGGGGGCAGGAAGGAAGGTGCTGTCAGAGGGAGGGGGCCCGCCTGGTGACCTTCCCCTCATGGAAGGGGCAGGGGGGCAGTCTGGCTGCCTCGAGGGGATGGGCCCCCAGCCCTGCCCCCCACTGGCCAGCAGGGCCCCGTCACCAGCCGCATAGTTGGACCCCACCCCAGGGCTCTGACACCCAGTTGGGGGGCGGGGCTCTGGTCTGGGAGTGGGGAGGGACAAGAAAGCCACACACAGGCTGCAGGGAGAGCACCCACTTCCCCTCCCGCCACAGAACTAGGTTATTCCCTGAAATGAGGGACTGCGGGTGACCTCATGCTCTGTGCTGGCAGTGGGTGTCCCTAGGACAATGGCCCGGGCCCGGCATTCCGGAGTGCGGTGGCCAGAGCAGGCGGGAGCCTCGCCCCAGCCCTTTCCTCAGCCCTGGTTTCAGCATCCTCTGCAGAGACCTGGCTCAGACAGCCGCTCCCGGAA
This sequence comes from Eidolon dupreanum, assembly GCA_028627145.1. Classification (NCBI taxonomy): domain Eukaryota; kingdom Metazoa; phylum Chordata; class Mammalia; order Chiroptera; family Pteropodidae; genus Eidolon; species Eidolon dupreanum. The sequence continues at coordinate 160,946,829 of CM053509.1, read as the reverse complement.
GGGCTGCCGGAGGCCCCCCCGAAATCGTCTCGCCCCTGCACTCTCTGTTGTTTCCTCTGCATCACCCCCCCACCCCACCCCGGAGTAGAACCTGGCCAAGAGCGGATGTGCCACACATCTGTGCTATGAATCGAGGAGCGGATGGGTGGGGTGGGTGGGTAGATGGATAGTGGATGGGTGGGGTGGGTGGATAGATGATGGTTGGATGGATGGATGGATGGATGGATGGTGGGTGGAGGGGTGGGTATGGATGGTGGATGGATGGATGGCTGATGGATGGGTGAGTGGGTGGGTGGATAGGTGGAGGGATGGGTGGATGGATGGTGGGTAGATGATTGATGCATGGATGAGTGGATGGATGGATGGGTGATGGATGGGTGATGGATGGGTGGATGGATGGATGGTGGATGTATGGGTGGGTGGATGGACAGTGGATGGATGGTGGATGGATGGATAGATAAATGGTGGATGGATGGATGGATGGGTGGATGGATGGATAGATAGATGATGGATGGATGGATGATGGATGGATAGATGGATGATGGATGGATGGATGATGGATGGATGGTGGATGGGTGGATGGAGGGGTGGGTGGGTGGATGGATGATGGATGGGTGGATGGATGATGGATGGGTGGATGGATGGATGGATGGGTGATGGATGGTGGATGGATGGATGGATGTGTGGGTGGATGGTAGATGCATGGATGAGTGGATGGATGGATGGTGGATGGATGATGGATGGTGGATGGATGGATGGATGGAGGGGTGGGTGGGTGGATAGATGATGGATGGTGGATGGATGGATGGGTGGGTGGGTGGATGGATGATGGATGGTGGATGGGTGGATGGATGGATGGGTGATGGATGGTGGGTGGATGGTGGATGGGTGGGTGGGTGGGTGGATGGCGGATGGGTGGG
>CM053509.1:160924664-160945809 GCA_028627145.1 Eidolon dupreanum | reverse complement strand
GTCCTCTGACATGCACAGACCAGGGGAGGAGGGGCACAGTCACCAAGACTTATGCCCGTGAATGTGGGGCTGTGAGGATGCAGACAGGGGGGCTCACTACCGCAGGGATTCAGAAAGGCCCTGCGGAAGCCCCCACCCAGGCTGAGATCTGAAAGGGGGTGACAGGAAGAAGAGTGAAGGAGTGCCCGTAGGCAGAGAGGGTGAGGAGGGGTGGCCAGAGCCGTGGGCCTTCACCCGGGCCCAGACCTGCGGTGAGGAGGGTGGCCCAGCAGGGACGGCTGTGCCAGCCAGGATGGCGGCAACACTCCCTCCCGGTGTCCTGCTCCTTGAGGAAGGACGCTCACCAGGGTTTGGCCACAGAGCTGCAGCGCTGCCCACATCACCCTTCACTCTGGACACATGGGTGGCAGGATGCTGGGGGGTGAAGGGAGCACCCCCTGAGCCCCAAGGACCCCAAAGCCGACCTGAGGGCAGGGAGGGGAGGGCTGCTAGGAGCCACCCCTCCCCCTTCTGTCCAGTCCTCTTCTGTGTGGTCATGAGACAAGGGGCAGCTCTTGGGGGAGCAGGTCGAACCATCACCGTCTTGACTGAAGCCAGGGTGGCCAGGGGACCCCAAGACCATGCCAGGGTGGCAAAGGAACACTAGACCATGCCAGGGTGGCCAGGGGACCCCAAGACCATGCCAGGGTCCTGTCCGGGGAGCAAGGCCAGCTCTATCTGGGGGTGAGCAGCATGTTTTACTCCCTGTGTGAGAGTGAAACCACCATCTCTAATTACACCCCTGGGCCTTCTCACCGCCCCCCAACCTTCCTACTTCAAAGGCCGCTGGCCCCTGGGCAGGGAGGGAGGGTTCCTGGGTGTCTTGAGCCTCCCCTCCTCCTCCGGGGGTGGGTGCAGCCCAGGAGCCCCTTCCCTGGGGCTCCGAGCTGGGCCTGGCTCACAGCTGTGCTGGCCGGGCAGGCCGCCCCTCTGGACCTGACCCCAGCCTGTCTCCCAGCTCCTTCGGCCCCAGCTGGGCAGAGACGCTGGGCCCAGGGAGGTGGGGGTGGGAACCTGGCCTGCTCCCCACACCCACTCCTGCTGTTTCTCTGTGCCCACCGAGCAGCCACCCCGCCACGTACAGCTCTGCTCTGGGAAGGTGTCCCCCAGCGAGGGCCCCCAGCTGCTGTGGCCTTTCCGAGTGCAGGGCCACCCTGAGCTTGTTTATGGGGCTGCCCTAGGCTGCCCCTCGGCCACAGACACACAGAACTGGCACGTCCCAGACCACATGGCCACCTGGGACCAGAGCTGGACCGGAGACGGGGTGGGAAGGAGCAGGCCTGGCACGGTGCCCGAGGATGCCCAGGTGGGCGGCTGCTCTGGACAGGGCCTGGGCGCAGCAGAACCAGGCTCCCAGGCCGGGGATCCAAGCAGGCGGAACTGGTGGCTACTTGGACAGGGGACCCATGAGCACCTGGGGAAGCCTTGTGGGCAGGGCCAGGACGAAGCCATCCCCACCCCGGACCATGCAGTGGGACGGTTCCCACGGGGCCGGGAGGGCGCAGGCACCAGCACTGAGCACGTGGGGCCGGGACATCAAGCAGAGCTGGCCGCCCGGGGAGAGCGCCAGGCCATGCGGGCCTGCTGGGCGGCATTCATGCGGGCCGAGTGTACAGAACGAGGGAGGAGATTCTTCCTCCGATTGGGTCTCCCAGGCCAAACCCTGCCTGTGCTGCAGGCTGGATCCAAAGCCCGCCGGCCCAGGAGGCCGCCCCCAACGCCTGTGCCGTCACCCGCACCCCTGGTGGTGTCCGAGCCGCTGCCCCAACACCTTTCTGCCACTCTGAGAGCTGCCCCTAGCCTTGCCTCTGCATCCGGAGGCAGCGGCGGCTTCTGTCTGGTGGCCCCGAGGCCAGGGATGTGACTGCCTGAGAAGGTACATGGTCAGTGTTGGCCAGTCAAGGCAACTGACCCTTCCTTGAGGCCTCCTCCTCCTCACAGGAGGGCTCCCAGGACTCCTCGGGCTTTGAAGTGGGCCCACGGAGGCTCCTGCCTCATCTGTCTCCCCCCCACATCCCATTATACTATGAGGTCCGAAACCCGCGGCCTCTTCCCATGCCCACATAAAACGCTGAGCATTTGATCTCGATTTCAAAGGGGTCTTTGTCCCAGCCTGTGCCCGCTGGCAGGGGCCTGGCTGCTCCCGCTTCACCTGTCCGTCACGGAATGGGGCGGGGGAGGGGAAGCAGCAGGAAGGGCCTGGCGGCCTGCCCCCCCCCCCCCGCAACCCACAAAGAATCTTGGCTCCCCTCTCCTCTCCGTTCCCCTCTGGGGCCCTCCTCGGGTGGTCAAGCCTTCCCAAGGGCTGGCCAGCCCCTCCTGGCCGGGCTCTCCGCATCTCTTGTCCCTGTCTTTGCCTCTGGATGTTTCCGTGCACCCCCCCACCCCCACCCCCAGTGTCTGTCTCCGTTTCAACACAGGGCGCACTTCCTGGGAAGACAGAAGACAGAAGCTGTGGGGTCTCCTTGGTCAGGGACAAACGCCAAATGGGCTGAGGCTGGGGGGCGGGGCAGGCCGGCCAACAGCAGGGCAGCAGCCTGGCAAATGGTGTGTGTGGTGGGCCGGCCTGCCCCTCCCCCAGCCCCGGCCCCCGACAGGGCTGAAAAGATTCCCCAGGGTTCCCCTTGGCCCAGGTGCTCAGTGAGAGCCAGGCCACAGCGTCAGGCAGGTGTCCGTGCTCAGCGGAGGGTTCCCGGGGACAAGCCCATTCCGGCCTCGTCCTGGGAACCCCGAGGCCTCCTGGGCAGGGCCAGGCTGGTGGACGCCAAAGAGCAGGCGGAGGGGCCGGGGCCAGAGGCCTCCCACAGCTGCCGGCCCCGCCCCGCCCCGCCCCGCCCCGCCCCGCCGACCCTGGTGCTCCTGGGAGAGGCCGGGGTACCAGGCGACCCGCCCTGCAGGCCAGTCGTGCCCAGCCGCCCCCTGGCGTCCCCTGCCCGGCCACCGCCTTCTGCAGCGACGGCCCCGCCGGCCTGCTGGCCGCCCCGACGGCTTTCTCTGTGGGGCCGCATGCAGCAGCCACGGCGAGGCCCACGGGCCTGCCCGCCCAGGGGCCCCGGAACCGCCTGCCGCCCTGGGCTTGGGGTGACGGCGGGAACCTGCCTCATTTCAGGGGCAGCCTGTGAAGGAGCGATGGGGGAGCGGGCCGCCGTGCTGGGCCTCCAGCGGCTCCTGAGCATCCGTTCTGTCAGGTCTCACGTGAGGCGCTGGGTGCTGGGGTGCCAGGGGCTCGGTCCCCACAGCGCTCTGAGCGTGGGATGGTAGCCACCGCCACAGGCCCTGAAGTGCGGGGGACACGGGGCTGCCAGCCGGCGCTGGGTCCCAGGTGGCTCGAGCTCTGGCCGGGAAGTTGCCGATGGCATCCGAGTCGCCCTGCCCCCATCCCTGAGATGGGCGCGGTTGTGATGCCCACCCCCGCCCTCCCCAGGGGGCTGCAGACAGCTGCCAGGACGTGGCGCTGAGGGGCAGACAGCCACTGCGAGCCCCGGCTGCCAAAGGCGGGGGGGGGGGGGGGGGGGGGGCGGGGGGGCGGGGCTTCACCGGCCCCTGGGGGCTTCTGTGGACCCAGAGGCCAGGGTGCCCGGCACGATCCCAGGCTGGTTCATCTGGCCATTTGCCACATCCTGGGGACCACCAGGAATAGGGACGACGGTTTCTAGGAAGCAAATGGGCTGGGTGGCAGCACCCCGGTGGACACAGCCCAGCCTGGGGAGGTGGCTGGAGCCCCTCCCTGCACCCCGACTCCTGGCTTCTGCAGGGGGCCAGGTGTGAACAGGCGGGAAGGGGCTCCTTCAGACACCACTCAGTGTGTGTGCTGGCTGAGCCATGTGCACCCATGGGAGCCCAGCGCAGCGGGCCCAAGAGCTCTGGGGGCCTCCAGAACCCTCCAGAACCCGCCAGAACCCTCACGTTGAGTGTTTGGTCCCAGGCCCAGGGGCCGACTCAGGCCTGGGCAGGCACAGCGTGGGGCTGGGTTAGGGAAGGACGGCCTAGCACTCGCTGACCTCCCGCCTCACCCATAAGCCTGGCTGCCACCGACCACCCAGGGGGCGGGGCCGGTGGCCTGTGCCCAGCGCCCACACTCACACCTGCCCCCCCCCCCGCGCGGCCCCCACTGCACGGCGGGAGGGGCTCAGCTGTCCAGGGCGTGCGGCTGAGCCAGTGGGGATCGGGCTGCTCAGGCACTGCAGCTGGGGTGCGGAAGGGGACCCTGGGAAGTGGGGTGTCAGTCCCGCAAGGCCTTACGCACGGCTCCCGTATGGCCCCGCAACCCCCCCCACCGCAGGCACACGTGGGCCCAGGGGAGGTGCAAACACGTCCTCACGCCGGCCTGCACACGCGTGTTCACGGCAGCCGCCCGAGCGTCTGTCTGCAGATGACAGATGGACAGAGCATGGCCCAGCCCCACAGCGGAAGAAGAGTCCCAACGACCTTGAGGTCATTGTGCCGAGCGAAAGAAGCCAGTCCCAGAAGACATCATGCAGTGTCCCAATAGCATGAAATGTCCAGAACAGGCGCGTCCACGGGGACTGCGGCCTCCGGGCCCCCCGAGGCAGGGGCAGCCACGGGCACGAGTCTCTCCTGGAGGCGACGAAAGTGTCCTCGGTGGAGGGGCGGCAGCCGCTCGCTTCGGGAAGGCACCGAGCACCGATGGGCTGGACACTTCAGGTGGGCGACTGCCTGGCACGCGAATCATCTCAACTGAGCTGTTAGGATAAAAAAGATTTGCCCAGGGCCGGGCCAGGGGGCGGCGGCGGCGGCTCCTCACCGGGGGAGCAGATGGCCGTCTCTTCCACAGAGCGGTGTCCCCTGCAGCGGGCCAGGGCGGGGAGGCCAAACGGGCTTGGGAGGGGACTGGCCCGGGGCCTGGCTCCGGCCACTGCGGGCCTCTCTGTGTTTGTTCAGGAGTCCCGGGCCCTGCTCCGGACCTGGCCAGGGGCCTCGTCCCCTCCGGCCCCGCCCGCAGCCTTCCCAGAAGGATGTTTTTCCAGGGACCTGCTGAGCAAATGGCATTTGGACTCTGGCCTGGAAGCCTCGTGGGGACAGACCCCCCGTCCCACTCCTGATCACGGCCTGTTTCCTCCGGACACCCAGGCCTGGCCGGCACCCAGCTCAGCCCCTCTGAGCCGCGGGATCGCAGGGGCCAGCCTCGTGGGCCGTGCGGGGTGTCACCGAGGCCAGCGTGCAGGGCCTGACCCTGCGCTGTTTTTCCCATTAGGAGGACCGAGGGAGGCCTCAGGCACAACCTGTTCTGCCCTTCCCTGAGACTGCATTTGGGGCCCAGACCCAGGCCCAGGCCGGGGAGGTCCCGGGCAGCTCGGGGAAGCCGGCCAGGGGCCCAGAGGGCGGGCGGTATCCCGGTGAAGCGCCTCGTCCCCCCTCTTGCCCCCACTTCTTGTCTCCCGGACCCCGGGCTCTAACCACAGCCATACTTCCCACAGCTGGTCCCCACACTGAGCCCTGTGCCCTCGGAGCTGGGGGGGGTGGAGCTTTCCCAGAAAGGGGCCCATGAGTCACCAGCCAGCCCAGGAAGTGGCCGCCTCCTGTCCAGCCCCGCCGGCTGACCGCTGGTCCTCGGTTTAGGCCACAGAGCGAGAGGCCATTCGAGTGCCACCTCAGAGCTGACCGGTCCTCACGGAGCGCCTGGCGTGGCAGCGGGGTGGCCGGTCAGCAGCCCACGCCTCCCCCCTCGCTGAACTGCAGAGGGGGCTTCGCTGGGCCCAGGGCCAGAGAAGGGACGCCCCTCTGGGGGCAGAGGGTGGGAGTCTTGGGGTCAGCAGTGAGGCAGCAGCCCAGTGGGGGGGAGGGGGAGCAGGTGCCAGGCTGGGCGTCTGGGTGTCACTGAGGCCACACCACCAAGAGCAGGGGCTTCACAGGTGCCCCCAGGCCAAGTGGTTCCCAGAAGGCCAGGCTCAGGCTGGCAAGGCCAGCTGGGTCCCCCAAGCAGCCTGGCTGCCCCGGCTACAGCTTTGGACCTGCATGCCGACGGGACCAGGTGGGGGAGCCAGTGTCCAGGGCCATGTGGCATCTAGAAGCAGGCTCCGTAAGTCGAAATCCTGCTCCGTCGGCCTCCAGGCCCCTCGCCCGCCAGAGTGTTGGAACCTTCCAGGGGTCAGAAGATGGGAACCGAGGCTCCTCACAGGAGAGGCAAGCAGGAAGGTCATAGGAATGGGGCCCTAGGTCCCGGAAAATGAGGCTCCTCGGCCTTCAGCGGCCGGCCCAGGCACAGGCCCCTGCGGATCCCTGTAATGGGGCGGGGCCCCCCCCGGTCCCTTTGCCTCTGCCAGCGGCTTCCGGCCTGAATCACAGAGCTGCAGGCAGAGCGGGGGCCTCGCCAGAGCCTGGCTTCGTTCTACCCGCCCTGGGATCTGGGACAGGGTCTGAGGAGCGAGGCTCAGAGCCAGGCCCTGCGGGCTGTGGGACGTGGGACAAGTTGCCTGACCTCTCTGAGCCAGGGTGTCCTCCTGCAGGCTGGGCCTTTGCCTCGCAGCTGCTTTGAGGAGAAGCAGGGCTTAGGCAGTGCCTGGCATGGTGGAAGTGTGTCACCCACCGACACCCCACAGCGGGGCGCACAGTAGGTGCTCAGAGTTAGAGGGACCTCAGAGGCCCTCGGAGCAAAGCTCTTATTGGGCCCTCAGGGGCAGAGGCCAGCAAAGGACCGGGCACGTGGGTGCCCACCAGCTCCTCAGCTCCCTGCCTGCAGGACATGGAGGAGGCGGTCAGCGCCAGCCTGGGGGCCGCTCTGCTCTGAGGCGGGGCCGCTATCCACCCTGCTCGAACCAGGCGAGGACCCCTCAGCTCCTCCTGTGCCCTGGCCGGGGGCTTCCTGCCTCTGGGCAGCGACTCCTCCAGGGCCACCCCAGGAGCGCCCTTTGTGGGTGCTGGCTTTGGAGTCCCGCCCCTAGCCAGGGCAGACAGACAGAAGTCACACCTTGCACTGCATTGTCACCCCGAGTGACCGCCACACGGGGCGAGGAAGGTCCCAGTCTTCTCTCTCCAGCTCCCCAGACCATCCACATCCCACAAAGCCCAGACCCCTCACGCCAGCAGGGGCCTCTCCGTGTGCTCGAGGGGAAACTGAGGCACGTCAGGCCACAGCATGAACACGCGGCATCAGACTGACCCCTGCTGGCCTGGCCAGCAGCGGCACGGACATGTCCCGGGAACCGGCCGGGTGGTGGGGGGTGTGTGTGTCTTCCTGCTGCCCGGAGCACCCCCACTCCCTGCTTCCGGAGCCCCCGACTGGGAGCGTGGGGGCCCAGCAGCCCCTCCATCCGCTCAGCTCCCCGGGGCCGCGGGCCGGAGTTCCCGCACCGCACATCTGTTCACGTGGGCCTGGCTGGCCCTCCTGCCAGGGGGTGGCGGGGGAGGGGGTGGGGGGCTTCGCCTTCTCGGTTCACAGGAACTCAGCCTCCCCCAACGTCTTCCTGAAGCTCAGAGGCCGAGTTCTCCCCGAGCCCAGCCGACTGCAAATCCCAGAGCCTTCTCCAGGCCCCCTCCCCTCCTTGGCTGGGGCGCCCCCCCTCAGCTGAGTTACCCTTCCCTGATGGGGGCGATTTCCTCCGCTCGGCCACCTCCCATGCTCGCCTCCAGAAAGACCAGCCACAGTGAAGCTGGGTCACGGCTGGCTCTGGCCTTCCAGCTGTCCAAACACGCTGGGCCCGCGGGGCTACCTGCGGGGCCTGGCTGGGCTGTGGGGGGATGGGGGGAGGCCTGGTGCGGGACCGGGCGCTGGGGGCTCGGGCCCCCTCCCCTGTGGGGCCTGGACCCAGCCCTGCCCGGGGCCCGTCGCCAGCCAAGTCAGCTCAGGGATCGTCGCCACGGCTGGACCCGAAGAGGTGGCCTCAGGCATGCCGGGGCGGAGGGCTGAGTGACACCAGGGAGCCGTGGGCCGCCACAGAGGTGTGGAGTGGGGACGGGGGCCCCTGGTTTCCGGGGGTCTGGGCCCAGGCGACGCAATGCCCCAGTGGGAGGCGGTCGGGGAAGGTGGAGAGCGGGCCCGTCAGCCGTGGCTGCGGGTCTGGGGTCTCTGGGACGGGGTCCTCATCCGGGACAGCCGCTGGTGCAGCCAGGACCAGAGAGGGGCTGCCTCGTCGGGGTGCGTGTGGGGGGTGGTTAGGATCTAGGCAGGGCGGGATGGAGCCGAAAGTGCAGGACAGGGCGTTCATGGGCCGAAGGCCGGAGGGGACAGGGCAGCTGGCACGTGGGCTGGAAGGTAAGCCCAGGGTCCCGGGGGCGGCATCGCCGACGGCTCTCAGTGCCCGGACCGGCCCTGCTGCCCGCTGTGTACATGCCCTGTGACCATAGGGAACCCTTCAGGGAGGTGGGGCCTGGCTGGAGCCATAAGGCTTTGGGGTGACTCTGCACGCCTCTCAGAGGTGCTGTGGGGAGAGCGCACCGGAGGAGGGACCCCGCCTGGCCGGGTGGCCTCGGGCAGGTCTGTCCGCCTCTCTGGTCCTGAGAGCCTCGCCCGAGAACTGGGCGATCGAGGTCCCTCCAGCCACTGCAAAGTGAAGGAAGCAGAGGAGCTGCCGGACTGGGGGTGATCGGGGGCTCTTGCAGCCCTGTCCTCTGCGCCCAGCCCCCACAGGCAGCGGCTCCAGGGGTGCCCCGGGTGGGAGGGTGAGCGGGAGCACCCCGGAAGCCTCCCGGGCAGGTGCGGAGAGAGACAGGCCGGCTGGGTGTGCTACCTGTGTTTCAGGGCAATAAACTGCACGCTGCCGAAACCGGGAGTGGGGGGATGAGAGAGGAGATGGGGGGGCCCCCAACCCCCCGCCTGCTCACGGAGCTGCTGCTAAGGGAGCCCCGCCCGTGAGCCGGCCTGCAGCCCACGGGCGGCTGGGGCGAAGCCAGCGCGATGAAGCCTGGGGTGAGGGCGTCCGCCAGCCCCCAGCTGGGGTGGGGACTGCCTGCTCTGAGCGGGGGTTCATTCCTTTACAGAAAGGGGTGACGTGACCTCACAGGCGAGATGGGTGAGAACCGCTGTGAACGGGAAAAGGCGCAGGCCGCGAAGCCGCTGCCCAGGGCCGCCCCGGTCCTTCGAGAGCCCTGGGGGGCGGGGAGGGGGCTGGGGGGCAGCCAGGCCGATGAGGGGACCTCCGGGCCGGCCCGCCCCTGTTTTTTCCGTTCTTGCCTGTCTGTCTGCCCGGAGCAGGTACGCCTGGCTGCTCTGTGAACGCAGCGCCCTTTGCTGGATGGCAGGCGGCGTCCACCCGCCCCCTGGCACACCCTCGCCGGGGGCCCCTCCCCCCGAGGGGTCAGAGCCCAGGGCATGGGGACCAGGAGACCTGGCTTCGGGGAGAGCTTGACCCTTGGCCCCCAGCCCTGTCTGCGGCTGCTGTGTGAGCGTCCCAGGTGCAGACAACCCTGCGTCACCTCCTGAGTCGTCTCCGCTGTCCCCCTCAAGGGGAGCCATCGCCTCTCCAACGGGGGAAGAACGCGAGGCACTCGGCGAGCGTTTGGGGAGCGCCGACGTGCGCCGAGTCTGGTGGAGGAAGACGGGGGAGACCTGGACATGGGTGCTGTCCGCAAGCAGCCCCGGAGCGGTCACTGCTGGGCGGGGCGCAGGGGTGTCCGCGAGCAGGAGGCGGGGCGGGCTCCCCAGTGCCTAGGGAGGCCGGGACCGCTTCCAGGTAGAGCAGGCCAAGAGGGCTTCCTGGAGGACGAAGGGGGTTGTCAGGGGTCCCCGGAGGCACTCTGGCCCTTAGTTTTCTGCCCGGTGAGGGGTGCGAGAGTCCAGCAGCCTCGGGGACCTGCCCGGGGCCCAGATGGAGCTGTGGAAGCCTGTGCCCTGACCCGGGGGCGGGCGGGGGGGGGCCGGGGTGCAGGCCAGCTCTCTGCTCACGCTCTGCCGAGGCGGCAACACAGCAAAGAGGAAGCCGGGCTGGGGCTCGGTGGTGTAATTCGGTCCTGTGTTGATGACCTCGCGAGCTTGTGCAACGAGCGTGGGGTCCGGAAAACTGGCCGCCTGCGGCCGCACGCAATGGGGCAGGCCAGGGGTCACCCAGGAGGTGGCCGGGAGCTGGGGTGGCCGGGGCCAGCCACGACCACAGGCCACCCCCACCCAGCTGGAGCCTGAGTGGCGAGGGGCTCCCAGCCCCCTCGGCCGGCCACTGAAGCCCACACCTGCCCTCAGGGCTGTAAGCGGCTAGGCCGCCCGCCCGTGCTTGGGGCCCACCGTCCTGCCTCCCACAGGCGGCCCAAGCCCAGCCCGGGACATGCTGCCTTCGTGCCCTGCAGAGCGCAGGAAGCCTGGCCCTGGACGGAGCCCCCTCCAGTCTTAGGGCCTCGGGGGTCAAGTGCTCGCCGCCCCTCCCCCTCCATGCGTGGGGTCGTGAAGGGCTCACCTGAGGGCACAGGCCAGCCTTTGGCCGACGCCCCAGGCCTGGGTTCGCCCTCAGGGAACCCCTGTCGGAGGGACCTGTGAGGGGTCGGGCTCTGGTGGACTCCGGAGAGGAGCCAGAGGCCACTGCAGGCCGGGGGACGGTGTGGCAAAGGCCAGGGCAGCAGCCTGCTGGCCTGGAGCCCGGTAGCCCCCCAAGCGGAGGGGCCGAGAGGAGGAAGCAGCCCAGCTCTGCCCGGTGTGCCCGGAGGAGGCCAGGGTGCTGGGCGCAGGTGACAGTCACAGTGGGAACTGACCCCACACGCCTCCCACAGCCCCTGACTGGCAGGCCCTGCCCCCAGCTCTGCCTGGACCCTGTGGGAGAGGGGAGGTGGGAGGACGATGGCCCCGTGCCCCCCAGGAGGGACAGTCCCAGGGGGACAGCTCTGGAGCGTGGAGCGGGTGGGGAGGGACTGCAGCCCTGTCCCCCAGGGCACCCGGGCCCAGGCCAGGCCGGTCTGGGGTTGGGAGGGGCTTACACGGCCCGGGTTATCTCTGCTCCCCGACAGGGCGCTGGCTACAGAGGCCAGAGCCCCCAGCCAGGCCGGTTATCAGGGGCCGCTGCAAGCGTGACCTCACCAGGCCCAGGCCGGGCACGGGGCGGGGGTGCCCGGGGTGTTCCCAGCTGCCCGTGCCTCCTATCTGGGGTGGCCTCGCCCAACAGAGATAATTGCCTGGAGCAGAGATAGATGCTGGGAACGGCACCTCAGGGCCCGCTCCCAGCCCCGGGCAGAGGCTCCGCCCGGCCTGGCGGTAGGGAAGGGCCGCGGGCGCCCAGGGGTGGCCGGGGGCTCTGCTAAGGCCGGGAGGGTGAGCCGGGAGCTGGAGAAGCGAACACCCAGGCCCAGAGAGGGGCGGGGAATGGCCTGCGCCCCAGGCCGGGCCGCTGGCCTCTGCCCAGTGCCCTGCTCCCGGGACCCACGCGCCAGCCGGACTCCCGCTCTGCAGGCCTGGCCGGGCGCTGCCCACCGGGGCGGGGCAGGCTGGGGGGCGCCCAGGGCCTCACAGCTCCGCCTGGGGCCGGCTGGCTACAGCCCGAGCCAGGCCCAGCGTGTGACTCGTGGCCTGGGGAAGGGAAGGAGGCAGACACCTGTCCCACGCCCACCTGAGGCCCCGGGGCCTGGCTCGGCTCGTGAGAGTGCAGGAAACGGGCCTGCCTCTCTCCTGGGGGTGGAGGTGGAAGGATGGGGCCTTCCAGGGCCCCCACCCGGGACCCGCCCGGGGCCTGGGGCCAGGCTTTCTGCACACTCTGGCACTCGGCTGAGCACTGTGGCAGAAACGCGAGTGGAGGCTCAGGCCCCAACGTGCCCCCGCCACCCCGATTCATAGGCTCTTCTCCCCTGGGGGGACACTCGGGGACGAGACCCCCATGGCTCAGTGCCCTGGGGCTCTCAGGAGCGTGGCGGGTGGCACACTGAGAGGTCCCACAGGGGCTCCGTCCTGCCAGCTGGGCAGGGCCGTGGGACCCGGGGCAGCCGGGCCTGAGCCAGCCCCTGACCTGGGGGCAGCCCGGGCAAGCCCACCCTGTCCCCACACCCCTGGGAGTGGGCCACCTGCCCGAGACCCTCAGCCCGTCCACCTCTGGGAACACCTGTGCCACACCCCCCACGAGTGAGAGGGGCCGGCTGTGACCGTCCGCTTCTCCCAGGGGCCCTGGGTCTGTGGCCGGCTCTGCCGTCTCCAGTGCCGGCCCCTCTTAGGTCAGGACCCACACCCTGGCTGTCTCCTGGGGGAAGGGGTTCGGGCGGGGCCTGTGGGAGGGGACCCTGGGTGCCGGGGAGAGACGTGGGTCCCGCCCGGGCATGCCCAGGCCTCAGCTTCTCCACAGCAGTGTGATCAGGGCTGGGGAGAAGCAGCAGGCCCGGCGGCGGGTCCTGGACCAGCTGGAGCCCCGGACCTGGCCAGCCCCAGGCCCGGCCTCCCTGCCCCCTCCTCCTCCTCCTGGGTGAGCGGCAGGCTGAGGGCAGGTGGGCAGGTGGCCCGAAGCCCCCCGCTTCCTGTTCCCGGCCCTGGCCGCCACAGATAGGACCAGGGACAAGGGACTTCCTTCCTCTATGGCAGATGGTGAAGAAGCAGGGGTGCCTGGGGATCACCAGGCCGTGGACCACCTCTTTGTGGGGGGGGCTACTGGGGCAGGGAGAGGGGCTGGCCCTGCAGCCAGAAGCCTCCGGGGGCCAGGCCAGCTCCTCTCTGCGGGGACCAGGCCCCTCTGGCCGCTGTCCGCACCGAACCCGGCCGGGCTGCCCCATGTGGCCGTGCCACCCGGGCACTGCTCGCTGGGCCGGGCCTGCCTGCACCCCGCGTCCTCCTAACGCGAGGATCGGGGGTCCTCCCTGGGCTCCAGCCTGCGCTCGGGGGGCGCCCCCGCTCTCGGGGTGCAGGCCGAGCCCCTGCTCCCGCAGCCTCGTCCCGCACGCCCCCCCTGCCCGCACCTCGCCTGGCTCTCCACCAGGGTCTCGCTTTCCCTGCCCCGCCCCTCAGGCACTGCTCCTGCACCCGCTCGGCCCCGCTACAAGTCGTTTTGGTCTTCTGGTGCCAGGGCACAGGCCACCTCCTCCAGGGAGCCCTCCCAGAGTTCCTAGGCAGAGCCTTGCCTTGCAGAAGTCCTCAGGGAGGCTCTCGACCGGGGTCCCCTTATGGGGGGAACCACGCTCCCTCACCTGGCCGGCCTCTCGGCTGTGCAAGCCCGTCCCCGCCAGGCGGCTCAGAGGACAGCACCGCCACCCTCTGCTGGCTACACCACTGGGGGTGTCAAGGCTCAGGAGGTGCCCATCCACAGGTCACACCTCCGGGCTCTGCGTCCTCTCTTCCTTTCTCCCTCCCTCTGTCCAGCAAACCAGGGACCCATGGAGGACCCAGAGTCACTCGCGGGACCGGAGACCAGAGCGTGGTACGCCCGGGCCCTGCGTGGCCACGGGGCCAGGTAGCTCTCCGTCCTGGCCTCACATTGGGGAGCAGAGGCCTCTCGAGGGGCCTGTGGGCACCTCTCAGGCCTCACACCTGTCCCCAAGGGCTGGCACAGCTCAGGCTTCAGTGACCCTGACCGGGAAGAAAATGCTTTGGGGACTCGCCTCTCTACAGACACTCTCTGGCCACATGGACAAACTGCCCAGCTCGGCAGGTGGACATAAGCACCAGGCAGTGGCCGTGGGCAGCGGTGCCAAGTAGAGGGAGAAGAGCCGAAGGGAGGGTGGGCACTGCAGCCGGGGCCCAGCCCGGAGGGGCCGGGGCGGGGCTGGGAGGGGCCGGGCTCCTCCGGGCGAGCCGAGCGGGCACTTGCTGGCTGCTGGCGCTCACGCCCCGGCCACCTGCCACACCTTCCTCCTCAGCTCGGCATTTTCTCACGCTTGGAGCTGGCACCAGGGAGCAGGCCAGGCTGGGACTTGTCCTCCTGTCCCAGGAAGGCGGGTGATGAGGCTTCCCTCTGGGCCCAGGGCCAGGGCCCCTGCAGGTCGAGACGTGGCCCAGAGGGGGGCTGGGGAGGGGCCAGGCTGCAACTCCGGCTGAGCAGCTGCAGGAGGCCCGGCCCACGCTGGACACGAGTCCCAGCCTGCCCGGCCAGGCCTGGAGCCGCCCCCAGGGGGCAGAGGGCATGGGCAGGGGAGCTAAGGAGGCAGGTTCCTGTCCTAGAGTCCAACCCAGGGACCTGGACAAGGCCCTGCCCCTCTCTGGTCTTCAGTTTCCCTCTCCAAAACTAAGGACCAGAAAGGAGAGTGGGGTCTATGGCCGTGCCACCCTGAACATGCCCGATCCCGTCTGGTCTCGGAAGCTAAGCAGGGTCGGGCCTGGATAGTACTTGGATGGGAGACCACCTAGGAAGACCAGGTGCTGCAGGCATAAAAAAAAAATTAATAAAAAAGAAAAAGAAGAAAGAAGAAAGAAAGAAAGAAAGAAAGAAAGAAAGAAAGAAAGAAAGAAAGAAAGAAAGAAAGAAAGAAGGAAAGAGAGAGAGAGAAAGAAAGAAAGAAAGAAAGAGAGAAAGAAAGAAAGAGAGAGAGAGAGAGAGAGAGAGAGAAAGAAAGAAAGAAAGAAAGAAAGAAAGAAAGAAAGAAAGAAAGAAAGAAAGAAAGAAAGAAAGAAAGAAAGAAAGAAAGAAAAAGGCCGGCCAGCGAGGTCACCTACGCAGGCAGACGCAGGCACGGCGCTCAGCACCTCATCAGAGCCGGGGCGGCGGTCAGCGCCGCTGACCTCAGTTTCCCTTAGGAGGGCAGGGGCGGGGCGGCTACCTCAGGACAGCTGGGAGCCGCAACGGGAAAACCGCAGGACGGGGGCTCCGTCCTCGGCGCGCCGCACCAGTGCTTTGAGGCCGACAGTCAGGAATTCCCAAGGGCTGGGGGTGTCGCAGGCCGCAGCCTCAGCTCTGCCCAGCAGAACCGGGGAGCCCGACTGAGCCCAGGGGCCACCCGAGGAGACCCCCGCGCCGGCTGCCAGCCAGTCCCTGCAGAGGTGGCCGCACCCCTCTGCGACAAGCCCTGACCCCTGGCAAGTCCATTTCCTTTGAGGTCAGACCCTGGCCTCCCACAAGCCACCGGGTCCTGAGGGGGCCTGTGGTGTTTCAAGGCAAACAGGCTCCTCGCGGGGTGCCACTGTGCCGGGCCAGTGGGGACCTAGGCCGACGGTGGCCCCCGTGAGTCCCTGGCCTGTCAGATGTGCCCCTGTGAGATATGGGGGTCGGGGTCCGTAGGATGTGGGATTTGGGACAGGCTGGAGGGACGCCTTGAACAGATGCTCCCTCTTTCTGTGGCCGTATGGGGAAATGGAGGCCCGCGGCCACGGGCCCACGCCAGCCTCCGCCCGCCGAGATCACATCTTGACGTGCCGACCTCCAAAACGCTCCTCCACCCCTGCCGTCCTGTTGGGCTCCAGGGCACAGGACCCAGGCTGGGAGCCGCTTCTGCCCAAGGCACGGGCCACCGTCAGAGGCCAGGCAGGGTGAGACGCAGGCCCGCCGGGAGGCAGCCCCTCGCCACCCCGCCGCTCTCTGGCAAGCCCCCAGGCAGGCGTGGGAATGTGGCTACAGGGAACCAAGGCTCTCCCCGGGGATCAGCTTCTGGGTGCTGGCCAAGAGGAAGCAGAGTTCAGCTACGATGGCTTGGCACAGAACCACTAGGGACAGACACAGCCTGCCCGGACCGAGCCGGCTCCAGCCCAGGACCAGTCCTACCCAAGTCACAGACCGGTCCCTCCTCCCGTCTGTGGGCAAGCCCCGACACGGGCCCAGCCCGACCTGGCCCCAGCCCGAGCTCCAGCCTCCTGTCTGCAGATCCCAAGCTCCGGCCTCGTCCACCTCGGGCTCCCTGTGGGCTCAACCCCGGGTCGAGGCCACCCTGGGTTGCACCTGCAGAGGTCAAGCACCGGGACCTGGGAGATGACGTCTCGCTCTGCTGAGGGTCACATCATCCCCTCCTGCACGTTCAAAATGACTGAGAGCAGCCAGAGCAGGCCCGGGAGGGAGAGCGGAGTGCAGGCCCGGGGTGCCGCGGAGCCCAGCCGGCCGGTGTGGAGGCGGGCAGCTGGTCGCCTGGTGGGCCCACAGCCGGCCGAGCCCCTGCCGTGTGGCAGCGTGCCCCCTCCCACACCTCGCCTGTGTGGCCAGCCCTGGAAGCGGGAGGGCATCCACCCGCTTTGCGGGAGGGAGCCCAGCTAGACAGGGCCAGCGATTTTCCAGCGTGCCCAGTGCGTGATCCAAGCCAGTCCGGCTGGCGGCCCCTCAGCCACTTGGTGGAAGGACAACTTAGCCTGGTGCCACGGATGCCCTCCGGGGGGCAGGGGCTGCCTGGACGGGGCGGGCACCTTCACCAGGGTGCAAGGACGTGCAGACCATTGGGCTGGGAGGTCAGAGCTGGGTCCAGGCCCAGGGGTGGGAGTGGGGGTCAGCCTGGGCTCTGCGGTCCTTGCAGCCACCCCCTCAGGCTGCCCGAGCCCCCCAGGGTCAGGCTGGGAATCTGCTGGGGGGGGGCATTTATGCGAAGCTCTAATCTCTGTGCTTATCACGGCCTGTGCCTTCGAAGTTCGAATCCAGTCTGGAGGTCGCAGGGCTGTGGGAGGGGCTTCTCCTAGAGGCATCTCAGCTCAGAGGGGACTCTCGAGGACACCAGATGCCAGGTGGCGTGCCTGCAGTGTTGACAGTCCCCAGCTCCGAGGTCGGCTTCCGAGGGGACCCACGGGGGTGTGGCCGGAGGGAGGGCCCTTCTCATAGGAAAACCCTGGGAAGCAGCCATGGGGCCCACGCTGCCCCAGCCCACGCCTGGCGGGGCCCGGGGCCCTGTCCCCCTGCTGCCACCAGCCCTGGCTGCGGCTGGGAACAGCACAGCCCCAGGAGGAGGCCGGGCCCAGCCCCAGGTCAGAGCCCGCCCAAGGCTCCTGTGCTCTGCCCAGAGGCAGTGCGGCCTGCTGGGGGCGTCGGCGGGCTCTGTGATCGGGGGCAGTGGGCAGCCGTGAGCCTCGGTTTCCCCAGCTACTAAGGGCCCCACATCACGGAGCTGTGGGGAGACGGACAGCACGCTCGGCCCCACACCCTGCCGCCCGTGCCTGACGCAGCCCCTGCGGGCCAGGCAGTGTGGGCTCCCTCTCTCACCCCGGGGACGGCCGGCCGCCCGCCTCGCCCCCAGCACGCTCAGCGGACTGGCACCCGGCCAGTCCTGGCTGCTCGCAGGGAGGGTCCTTTTCCTTTCTGTGTTTATGGGGGTTTCATCACCCCCCCACACCTGGTTTACGGGGCCTCTGGGTTGCTTCAAAGCTCTGTTGGTACCAGCAGCTTGGCGGGCCCTCCCCATCCCCTCCGATGGGCGTCCGCCCGCTGTTCCCCAAGGCTGACAGAGCGGAGCCCCGGGCCCCGCTATGGGCCTTAGGGCCGAGGCACCCAGAAAGTCAGTCGGGGAGATGCTGGGTGTCCTCGAGGGCCTCAGAGGGCAGCCGGACCCACACACGTCCACCTGGCACCGTGCGGAGCCAGGGCCCAGGCGCCCACGTCCAGCAGGCCGGCCGGCCCCAGGTGAGGGGGCCGGCGTGGTCCGCACGGCATCGGGCACCCCAGGGACCAGGCTGTGGTGTGACACGTGTGACCCCCAGTACTTTGACTTCCCGAACCCCTTCCTCCATAAAAAACAAAAAATAGTGAAAACGGCTCTCTTGGTCTAAGGACAGATATATTGATATTATAAATAAATAAAAGCAACTTCTTCTTAAAAATTCAGTTTTTTCTCTTGATTTTAAGACATTAAAATATTTCCCTGAGCCCCTGAAAGTCTCTTGGGCCCTGGTCCCCAGGCCCGATGGAAGAGCTGGCCTCTGGGCACTGGGGGGCCCAGAGAAGGGGCTTGAGCTGGGCTGGGGGTCAGGGAAGAGGCTCAGGAGACGCGACACTCAGAGACCCAGACGCAAGCGGAGGCGGGGTGCAGGCAGGAAGAGCGCCTGGGCCTCCTGCTGGAGCCAGGGCTTCCAGCAGCCTCCAGACAGGGGCCTGGGGGCGGGGCCCGGGGGCGGGGCTTGTGCGGGACCGCCCACCGGCGTGGGGCAGGGGTTCGTCCAGCGGGCCCGGGGGAACCACCGGATTTAAGCATTGCCATCTGCATCTCAGCGGCCGCTGGGCTGGCGAGGCTGGGGGTGGGGTGTGAGTCTGGGGTGTGGGGCCGAAGCTGCAGCTGCAGGTGTTGGGGGTGAGGCAGGGGACGCAGCAGGAAAGGGGCTGGCTTCCAGCGACGAAGAGATCAGGAGGCTGGCTGGGCCCCGTGCCTCAGTTTCCCCACCAGTATGATGAGGGGTTGGCCTAGGTGGTCCTCAGGGAGGCTCCCGAAGGCCCTGTGGGCTTGGGGGAAGGGGGTATCACTCAGCTTTAGGGGTCTTTAGCCAGCGTTCTCGGCGGGGAGGGGGTGGGGCTGGGCAGGGCGGCTCCCCCCGATCCCCCACACCGCGGCTTCCCAGCTACAGAGCTCGGCCACTCTCTGCCTCCCCCGTCCTGAGGCCCCCACCCAGGGACCAGCTACACTCGTGGTTTCCCACCTGCAGGCAAGCGCGTCCCCCTCCCTCTCCCGGGGCTAAACCGCCATCCATCAGGCCGAACACCTGTGGCTCTCCTTCTGTTCCCACGGCCCTCTGCCCGCTGCCGGCCCCCAACGGCGCGTGCGCGCCCTCCCCTGGACTCGCGGGAGCCTAGGCGCCCGGAGGCCCCGTGAGGACCCCGAGGTGGAACTGCCTAAGCCTGGAGGCTGCAGCCGTCCGTCCTGTGAACCCCGAGAGCCCCAAACCAGAACACTTCCCCGGGGGAGCCCGCCCTGCACAACGTGGCCCAGGCTACCACCTCCCTTCAAGGGGAGCAAACCGCACCTGGACGCCCCGCCCCAGGCCCTGCACCTGAGCGGGGAAGACAGGAAAGGTCATGTCGGCCCTCAGGGCGGGACAGGCATGGACCGGCCGGGCCCTGGATGGGACAGGCCCAGGGATGGACAGGTCCAGGGATGGACAAGTCCAGACGGGACAGGCCCTTATGAGACAGGCTCAGGGATGGGACAGGCCAGGGATGGGACAGGCCAGGGATGGGACGGGCCCAGGGATGGGACAGGCCCAGGAATGGCACAGGCCCGGGGATGGCACAGGCCCGGGGATGGACAGGTCTCAGATGGATGCACTGGGGGATGAGACCTTCAC
The DNA here is from genome assembly GCA_028627145.1 of Eidolon dupreanum. Lineage (NCBI taxonomy): Eukaryota > Metazoa > Chordata > Mammalia > Chiroptera > Pteropodidae > Eidolon > Eidolon dupreanum. The sequence continues at coordinate 160,926,746 of CM053509.1, read as the reverse complement.
AGTTCCCCAGCCTTTTCTTCCTTGGCAAACAAAGGGCCCGCTGACCATATGCTCCCGCTCTGATTTGTTTGGGCAGGGGAGGGTGCCCGGGGGCCTGGCGCGCCCTGCCCTGCCCACCGTGGCACAGCAGAAACTCCCTCTAGCCTGTGGCCCCATCCCTGCTCGGTGCTCCCCAAACCCCCACATCACCGCGCACAGGGCTCCCCCCAAAGCATTGCGACAGTTGCCTCCTGCCGCCCCAGGCAGGCTGCCCATGTGCAGAAATACACGCTCTGGGGTGGGGGTCACAACCTGGCCCCTGGGGGGGGACTGGGGGTGTTGACAGACCCCAGGGACAGCCCAGACGCCTGAGGGGGTAGCTACCCTGCCCAGCAGGGGCCAGGAGGGGAGAGGTCCATCTGACCTCCCCAGTGCCCCACGCTGCCTCCTCCCCAGTGCCATCGCCAGTGCCATCGCCAGGCCCGTCCAGCCGGCAGGGGGGCAGAGGGTCCCAGCTCTGCCCCGCCCCGCCCATCGCTGCTCTGAGCCCCCACCCCCTGGCTGGGCGGGGTCCCACCGCTCCCCTACACGGGGATCAGGAGAGAGGTCCAGACGTTCTGTCCCCGATCTGTGGGGCCATCGGGGAGTATCTGCCTCTCAACCCACTCGCCCTGCACCCCTGCCCCTCCAGCCTCCCCCCAGCAGTGATTAATAAACGACCGTCCCACGGGAAGACTGAGCCCCGCCAGGCGGGGCAGCGCCCCACCCCGAGGCCAGCGCGTGGGGCTCGGCCGGCCTCCAGGAGTGGGGAGGGGAGAGGAAAGCCCCCAGACCCCCGGCCGGCGGCCGAAGGGACGGCCTGGCTGGAGGGACCGGTCTCCGGTCTGTCCCCAGCCTGTCCCCGCCCACCCCCACACGCGCCGGCCGGGTCTGTTCCCTGAGCTCCTGGCGCCACCTGCTGGGCGCAGTGGACGCCGCAGCGCGGCACCGGCTTACGCGTCGACGCCCACGTGGGGGCTCAGGCGGGAGGGACCGGGAGGCGAGGGGACAGATGGGGAGGGTGGGAGAGCTCCCGTGAGGCCGCTGGTGGCTTGACGGGGGTGGCCGCGGTTCCTAGGGCCGCACTGCCCCCCAGCGGCCGCAGGCGGCTCCACGCCGAGCCGGTTCTGCCGCCCCGTCCCGCAGGGCCCGGAAAGAGGTCAGGATGGGGCGGGGCACCGAGGCCCCGGTGAGGGCGGAGCCTGGTGAGCCACGGACCCGCCCCCTGCCCTGTCCGCGAGGACAGTCTGGGGCCGGGAGCCCTGGGTTCCAGACCTGGTAGTCCTCCACCCCCAACCCAGTGCAGAAAGAGGGGGGCCCCAGATCCCAAGATCGCCACACTCCTGCGGACCCAGCTGCCAGGGCAGAGGGGCAGAGCCAGCAGGCCCTGCCGAGGACTGCCAACACGGAAACCAAACCCTAGAGCAGTAGAAGAAATAATAAAGAATACAGATGGATGAAATAGAAAATGGACAAACAAAAAGGGGAAAAAAGGAAACGAACAAACAATATAAAGAAAAATTAAATGAAAACCTGATTATTTGAAAAGGTCAATAAAACTGAACAATTTCCATTTGGACTGATGACAAAAAATGAAATGACCAATATCAGGGGTAGAAGAGAAGGCATCACCTCACGCCCTGCAGACATTAAGAGAATAATGTTTCGACATTACCCATGAGTTGATGGCCAAAAATCTGGCAGTTTAGATAAAATGGAAAATTTCTTGAATGATACAAATGACCAAAACAGGCACAGGAAGAAACACATGATCAGAACAGACCTATGTCTGGTAAAGAAATTCAATTTATCGTTTCATCTTGCCACAAGGAAAATTCCTGGCCTAGATGGCTTCACTGGTGAATGCAACCAAACATTCAGGAAAGAAATGCCAATTCTACACAGACTCTTCCAGAAAATGACATTTTATGAGGCCACCACGATCCTGAGACCTAAAACTGACAGGATATCACAAGGAAACTGTAGACCAATATCTCTCATAAACGTGGACGTAAAAACCTTTCAATGAAATACTGGTAAATCGAATTGAGCAATATATAAAAA
>CM053509.1:160903232-160924164 GCA_028627145.1 Eidolon dupreanum | reverse complement strand
AGGGGTCCCGGGGGGCAGGATGGGGGTGGGCAGTGACCGAGCCCTGAAGCCCAGCAACAAGCGGGACCAGCCGGCAGCCCAGTCTGCTCCCGACCAGCCCTGTGGCCGTGGGGGAGGCGAGCTCGCCTCAGCTCAGCCCTGCCCCTCACGGCACCCCTGCCCGCCTTGCGGTACAGCCTGGGAGCCCTGGGTGGGCGGGTGGGGCTCGGCGTGACCACCGCTGCCACAGGGGCGTGGGGACCCCGGGCGGGTCTGCAGGAGCGGGGTCAGACGCCAGAGCACGGGCTTCCGCTCCGCCGAGTACTTGAACGTGCACGCATATTTATTGCTCTCAAGTGTTTGCCATGTTGTCTGTGGGCCCTTTCCAACCCAGAAGGTACATTTGTTTTTGTTTTTCTGGAAAAAAATAAAGTCTGCCAAGTGAATGCCATCGTGTTGAGACCAGTGCTGTGAGGCAGGGGGTCCTTTGGGAGGCCCGGGGGACCGAGCTGACCTGGGTGCGCAGGCCCGGCTCGTGCAGAGGGCCTGGGGTTCCTGGGCCCACCCAGGTTGTCCCGGAGGCGTGTGGGACTGGGGGTCCCTGCTGGGTTTGTCTGTGAGGGGACTGGAGCTCGGGTTGAGGGGTACCCCAGGGACGCAGAGCCAGCAAGGAGCTGCTGCTGGAGCCCGTGTCCCCCAAGCCCGGCCGTCACCCACGTGCCCCTCGGGGTGGGCAGGCAGGAGCCAGGGGGGCGAAGGCTCTGACGGCTGCTGGGACGAGCCAGCCCTCCCCACCCTGTCACCTCCCAGGCCGTCCACACCGCCCCTCATGGGCCACGCCTGCCCCGGGCCCCCACCTAGAAGGCTTCGTGCCCGGAGGCCGGTGCCAGTGGGCCCACACAGGGAAGGAGCCGGGAGCCCTCGGCATATGGCCCACGGGAGGCTCGCATCTAGGGGGCACAGGAGTGCAGGAAGTTGGGGTGTGTGCCAGCAAGGCCACCCCCACAAACACCCAGTGCCCTGCTGGGAAGCCTACTGCCTCCCCACTCACAGGAGGGGGCTCGGGCTGGAAGCTGATAGAGACTGGGGGGCAGCCTGCTCCCTGCCTGCATCTCCAGACCTGGAAGTCTGGGCCTAAGACCAGGTGAGGCCCCTGGTCACCAAGGCCTCAGGCCAGGCCAACTGCAGTCGACTCAGGGGCTGAGCCTCCCGTCTTGGCCTGCTCAGGGGCCCACAGCCAGGAGAGACGCATTCAGGCTCCCTGGAGTTCAGAGGGGGACAGATGACCCCAAAGGGGGCAGGAATCTATGAGGCAGAAGCCAAGGGCCCGTCCACTGGGAGCTGGGGGAGGCTGACCAGTGGGTGGAGGAGTGAACGGGAGACTTCCATTCCAGAGACGGTGGCCAGGAAATGCGCATCACCCCTCACAGCCCCTGCCATGTGAATGCCGTGTGTGTCCCCGTGGGAAATGCTACATGTGTACGTGTCCCTGCGGGAAACGCTACGTGTGTATGTGTCCCCGTGGGAAACGCTACATGTGTGCGTGTGTCCCCACGGGAAACGCTACGTGTGCGTGTGTCCCCGTGAGCAATGTTACACGTGTGTCCCCGTGGGAAACGCCACGCGCGTCCGTCTGCAGGAAATGACACCACGTGCTCGTCCTGGCAGCGCCCAGGGCATCGGCACCATCGGGAACCACCCTGCCAGGCCCCGGCCTCACGACTGCCCCGAGTCTCGTGCCCAGTGCAAGACCATCCCCAGGCACACCTCTGGGTGCGGGCACCAGGACCGCCAGGCCGAGCCAAGGGCAAGTGTGGCCCCCGGGTTCGGAGGAGGCTGAGACAGGCCAGTCGCTGCTCCCCCGCCTGTCTCGGGGGCCCTGTAGGACTGCAGGGCGGGAGGCGCCCACAACCACAGACACGGCCACGGCCATGGCAGCACACCTGGCCACAGACACGGCCACAGCCACGGCCACAGCAGCACGCTCGGTCAGACATGGCCACGGCCACGGCAGCACGCCTGGCCACATCGCGTGTGGAGGAGGCCGTCAGTGTGCGTGGACGCATGGCAGGGGCTGGCAGGAGGCTTGTGGGGGGTGCAGGTGGGAAGGCCCCCAGCACCAGGCGATGCCCAGCAGAGGCCCCACCCCACGAGGGGACCCGAACGGCCGGGCAGCCAGGTGATGTCCCCCGGCACTCCTGCCCCGGAGCCCGCACAGCGGGGAGGCAGCCAGGTGGGCCCGGGCAGGTCTCCCGTTCCCCACGGCGGCCTCGCCATGCGGCTGCCAGCACTGGGCGCTCGGCGCACGGCGGGCGACGATGGCCCCGGCCAGCCCCCGGGCGGCAGGCAAGGTGACTACGCGGGCCTCCTGCGCCCTGGGGGCCTACGTCCTACCTGGAGCACACACGCTGTGGGATGCATGTGTCTTTCCAGTCCGGTCCCTGCCCAGGACCCGTGGGCCACCTATAGCAAGGGGGGTGCAGTGGGCCCGTGGCATCACACCCCCGACGCCGCTGGCGGTGGGCCCAATGGAAGGACCTGTGACGACTCGGGAGGAGGCCGCCTGGGGACAACGCCCCACAAACCCACGGCTGTCGTAAGGCGCTGTCCCCAGTAGGGTCTGGGAGCCGGGTGGAGGCGGGAGAGGCCCCGCCGACCTCAGTGACCCTCCAAGCCCCCCCACCCCACGGGACGGCAGGGCGGGACTGGGGCGTGGGAGCACGGGGGAGGGTGGGAGCAGCTGAGGCCGAGCTGGTCCACAGGGAAGGGCAGGCCCCGGGCACCCCCCGGCAGCTCACAGTGCCCCAGAAACCCGGGCGCTCCACACCGCGTCCTCCCGCAGCCGCTCCCACCCTGGTCGGCAGGCTAAAGGCTCTGAGAAGTCCTGTGGGAAGTCGTCTGAAGACGTCTAAGCTGGCGTTCTCTACCTGATGTCCCCAGACACACGACTCCCTAACCTGACGCACTGGAGAGGGGATTGGACTGGGGCTGGGGGAGGAAATGTAACGGGGGAGCCAGAAACCCGGAACGCCTGGGAGGCGAGGGAGGGGAAAGCGTGCCGAGCCTGTACCTGCGCCGAGGCGCGGCAGGGCCCGCGGGCCCAGGGCTGGCCACGGCGGAGCTCCAGCCGCTCCGGGCACAGCGGCTGCCCTGATGTGGGCCCTGGGCTCTGTCACTCTCTGGGAGGGGCAGGCCCTCTGGGGCAGCAGGGTCAAGTCATCAGAATGCAAAAAATAACAAACGTGGCCAACACGTACACCCAAACCATGGGGCTGTCGCCCCATCCACAGAGGGAAGGTCCCGGCGGTCCTCCCAGGGGTCCGCCAGCTCCCTGGGCCTCCCCAAACTCTGAGGGCAGGGAGGCAGCCAGGCCACAGCCCGGCCCCCGCCCCGTGGTCAAGGCCCGGCGTCCCCGCACGGCCTCCGTGCCTCTGGGGAGGGGGGACGGGGGCTGGCTGAGAATGATGACACTCTCTGCGAACGGCGCAGCGGCCTCGGGTGGCAGTAATAGAGGGTTGTTCGCCAAGAGAAGGACAGGGATAATTGAGGCACAAACTGCTCACGCCCCGGAAAACAAAGCCAGGCGCCAAGTGCCGACGTGGGCGGTGACGGGAAGCCAGACCCTGCCGTGATGTGCGAGGTGGGCGGGTGACTCGTGCTGAAGGTCACACAGCCCAGCACCCCGCTGGGGGCAAGCGCGCTCCCACAAACGCAGCGACACTGAGGAGGCGGTTGACCGAGGCTGGGAGACAAGCCGCACGCCCCAGGGAGGTTCCCGGGGCACTCGCCCACCCCCTTCTTGCCACCACAGCCACTCGGCCCACCTGCGGCCACAGCGAGCAGCCCCGTTTGCGTCCAGGGGACGGACGCAGGCGGCACGGGAGGGATCCGTGGGGCCTCCCTGGTCGGGCCACAGGGATGGGACCTGCAGATGTTGCCGATCCTGCCTCGGGAAGGACTGGCTCCCTGGCCATCCCGCCCAGGCTCCTCCCCGGGGCCAGCAAGATCAGGGCCTGACGCTCAGGGGCACAATGAGCCACGAGTCTGTCCTGTCTGTACCCCTGACGGGGTGGCACCATGAGCACCTCCACCTACACACAGAAAGGCAGAGGCTCTGAGGGGCAGAGTGACCTGCCCCAGGCCACGCGGCAGTCAGGACAGGCTCGGACCCCACGTTTAGCCCCTTCCCACATGACGCGGCCTTCGGCAGGCCAGCGAAGGGCGGTCCCTTGGAGCAGGGTGACAGTGCCGGGCCGGGGGACCTTGCGGCTGCACAGGGAGGGGTCCCTGTGAGTCATCTGTCTCCAGAGCCAGGGACAACAGGAGAGCCCGGGCCCCATCATCCGCAGTGATGTGTTTATTGACGGAAACAGGCACGTGTGGCAAGGCCCCAGGCCAAAGCACCCTGCTGGAGGGCAGAGGCAGGGTCAGCTGGGTTCTGTCTTGCCAGGGGGGGTGGCGTCCTGGCCCTCGTCCCGTTCTGAAGCTGCAGTGGGTTGGGGGGCCGCCGCAGCCTCTAACACCAGCTCCAGGGCCCCGTCGCCGGCCACTCGGCACACCTTCTCCCCTCTGGCTGCCAGGATTTCCTCAATGTTCCTGAGAGAGGGAGGCGCCGTGACACCCCGGGCCCCGTGCCAGTCCTGCACCGTGGTCCCTTGAGGGCATGTAAGGCCAGGCTCCAGCAGGAGCATGGGTCCTCACACTGGTGTGGCATCAGGGCCACCGCATGCTGCCCTCACGGACCCTTTCCCGCAGCCCCCACAGGCAGCCCCTACTAGTGCCATCCCCAGGGGAGAATGCTCGCTCTGACGCCAAACTGAACCATCCAGGGCCACCCGGCCACAAGGCTCCTGACTATCGCTCTCCAAAGGGGTGAGGCCGATCCTGGCAGGCCTCGGGTCCTGTCCACGCCACCTCACGTGCACCCCTGACCCTAGTGTGCTCAAGCAGCCAGCACCGACACAAGACAAGGAAGGGACTCGCTAGGATCCCCGGCCACAGCAGGGAACCCCTGCACAAAGTGTAAGGTCATTGCTTTAAGAGTCAGCTTCGTCTGACCCCTCACTTGAGAGGCTTGTGGCCTTGGCAGGTGGATGGGTCCTGCCTGCTGTCGTTGAGGGCAGAGGTCAGGCAGTGAGGCAGGGCCAAAGGGGGCTGGCCTAGGGCAGAAAATTTAGCAAACAAAAACATGTCCCATCCTTGAGACATACAAGAAAGTTATTCGTGGTTTATCTGAAATTCAAATTTACCTGCTCCTCCTGTATGGTAAGGCTGGAGAGGAAGACTCTATAAACCTGATTATGGGGAGAGTGTCCCGGGGAGGCTCCGTGGGGCCCCTGACTGAACCAGGACCCACCAGGTGAGCCCTAGGATACAGGCCTCTGTCCCCCCACCCTGCCCAGGTGGCCTTACCGCTTCCCATCCAGGTCCGAGAACCAGCCCAGATTGTCAGCGATGATGTGGTGGTTGCGGCAGCCAGGGCAGGTCACGATGACCACGCCCTGATGATAGGCCAGTTTGGAGATTTGCTTGGAGGACCGGGTCCCACAGACCTGGAGACAGAGCGCTCAGGGGAGGCAGAGCGCTTGGCTCTGCCCATTCCAGGGATGAGTGTCACCTTAAGGGCCTGCGACTCCTGAGGGACAAACCCTTCCCTCCCCAAGAACCTGGCTCACCCCTCTCCCAGAAGGCCCTGCCCCTTATGGTAGCTCCACCCTTGGTACAGCCGAGCCCGTCCCAGAAGGTCCCACTCCTTGGGACAGCTCCACCCCTCAGCGAAGCCCCGCCCCCAATGCTAGCTCCACTCCTCGGTGCAGCCCCGCCCCTCGGGATAGCTCCACCCCTCCCAGAAGGCCCCGCCCCTTGGACAACCCCACCCTCGGCGAAGCTCCGCCTCTCCCAGAAGGCCCCACCCCTAAGAGATAGTTCCAACTCTGTCCCCTGAGTGCTAGATCAGACCCTCTCCTGGAAAGCTCTGTCCCCAAGGATAGCTCCACCCCTCCACCAGGTCCCGCTCCACGCCCGGATACCTCTGCCCGCCGCGCCGTCCAGCGCCTGGTGCGCGCCCGGCCCCGTCCCCGCCGTGCACCCACCTTGCAGGTGTAGACGAGCTGGTAGTGCGTCGCCCGGGGCCCCGGCTCGGAGCTCGCGGGCCGCGAGCCCCAGTCGCAGGCTCGCCTTTTCCCTGCGGCAGATGGACGGGCTCCGCGTCCCCACAGCCGCCTCAAACCGGGCGCCCGGGGCCGCGCACTGGCCACCAGCGTCGACACGCGGCCCAGCGCCGCTCGCAGCATCCCTCCCGCCGGCTCCGGCCGCCCCGCCCCGGTTTTGCCCTGCGAAACTGAGGCCGCGCGGCCGCCATCTTGGAAGCGGGCAACGGCGGAAGCGACTGTCCTCCGCCTCCCTGGCGGGCGGGCCGCGCTCTGCTGCCCCCTGGCGGCGGGCGGTGCGCGCTGCGGCCGCGGGGTCGGGAGGTGCGCGCGCCATCAAAGCCGTCAGACTCGGCGGTCGTTTATTTTAAGAGCTGCATTTCTAACACTGCTGCGAGAGTCTGCATTACATAAAGATAGGACACGCCGCAGTGCGTGCGCTGGCGCGGCACGGGCGCGCCGAGAACGAGACGGCCTAACGAGGCGGCGCCCGAGCGGCGGTCTCCGGCGGTCGGCTCCTGGCCCGGGGCCGGCGCGGCGTCCTGCACGTCAGGTCGCTAGGAGCCCTCGGTGTCGGTGTTGTCGCTGCCCGTGGTGTTCTCCCAGTCCACCTCGCCCTGTCTCGAGCCGTGCTGCATCTTCCGGAGCGCCCGCTTCCTGCCGGGGAGCCGAGTGCGCAGGTGTGCCCGGTGTCCGCGGGGCGCCGCCCGCCCGCACCCCTTCCCGCCTGGCGCCCATGCGGGCCCACCTGCGGTAGTTCTCAAAGCTCTCCTTGAGGCGCCGCCGCTCTTTCTCGGGGGGCTCCCCGCCGCCCAGGCCTGAGTCCTGGAGGGAGGGGGAGGCTCAGGCTGGGGCCAGCACCCGCATGCTCCCCGCAGGACTGCACATGGGGGTGAGGGGCCAGGCCAGGGGTCAGCAGCCCCCGTTCAGCCTCGGGACAGGCTCGCTGTCCGCGTCCTAGACGCACTGTGAGGGGAGCAGGGTGTGGGTTCCACCTTTCAGGTGACAGGACTCAGGCCGCCACCGCCCCTTGGCTGCTGGACTCGGGGGATACCGTCAAGGCTGCGTGGTCCGCCCATTAGACAGGCTCCTGGGGCTGGGCACAGCCCTGTGCTGGCCACCCCTCCGCCTGCTGCTTTGTCCAAGGTGGTGGGGGGCTCAGCTTCATGTTGCAAACACTGCACCCCGTGAGCCGGTAGGCAGAGACCCTTGCAACCACCCCTCAGCCGTCCAGGGTGAGGAAGCTCTCCTCACTGAGGCGCACACCAGGGCCCCCCCAGGGCTGCCTTACGTTGGGGGTCAGTGAAAGCCGCTCCTGCAGGGCCACAGAGGGCTGCTCTGGGCTCTCCCCTTCAGCCGGGCCTCCTGGAAAGGACAGTTGTGCCTGAGGGTCCTGCCCACCTGCAGGACCGAGCTTGGTGTGGCCGACACCTGCCCCCCCTCACCCTTGATATTTCCGGGCCAGCCCTGCACCATCTCCTGAGTCCTCACGTGGACCCCACAGGACTGTTACACAGATGGGACTGGGGTCACTCCTCGCTCCCAGGAGGCCCCCCATCCTCCCGAGGAGCAAGATGGCCTGTTGCCTCGGTGGGGCCGGGGCACTGCAGTGTTTGGGCTCAGAACGGTCCAGGCTGCTGGGACCCCTCCGACTGCCAGGGCCTGGACGGGCCCAGGGCTCAGGCCCCTGGAGGGCAGCTGCTCTGAGAGGCTGGCCGCCCTCACTGGCCATGCTGCAGGGCTGTGGAATCCGGTCTCCGCGACATCATGGTGGGGGAGGCCCGGGTCTCTCCCTGGGGCTGATGCCTTCCCCCTCCTCAGCCTCCGCCCCTCAGGCCACCCTGGGCCTGCGAGGGGCCACACCGCCCCAGGTTGGGGCTTCTGGGCTGGTTGGGCTTGCCGCCTGCCAGGTCCTGTCCTGTGGGGGCTCGGTGGCCTCAAGCCCAAGTCCTCAGACAGTGGTAGATGGCCCGACCCCTCACTTCTCTATTTGGTGTCCCTTCTTCCTCTTTTGCCTCCCGTAGGGGCCGGGGGTCAGGCCTGCGTTGAGGAAGTCTGTCTGGCTTCCCATGCACCCTCTGCGGGGGCCCCACACGCCCTCCCCTCCCAGCCCAGCAGAGGGCGCTTTCCGAACTCTGACACCCACCTTCAGGGGAGCCCTCGCCCCCATGTCACCCCCCACCCCCCGGCCTCCCACAGTCCTTTCTCCCGGCTGTTTCCACTTCCTGCGTGGCACACCTGGCTGTCGGCCTACCGCCGCCTTGCCTACCCCCGCCCGAGAGGAAGCTGCATGGGGACAGGCTGGGCGCCTCGGCCCTGCACTCGGCCCGGCGTGGGCTCCGACGGGGGCGCGTGCGCCCGCCAGACCCGGGCCTCGGGTTTGGGGTTCTGGTTTGCTCGCTGGGGGACTTCGAGGGGTGTGTCCCTCTGGGCCTCTGTGTCCCCATCTTCTAAATGGGGTTGGAAGATCGGTGGGACGGGGCCGGAGCATGCGTCCCCAGGGGCGGGGGCTGCATGTGCCGAGGGTCAGGACCGGTGCCGACCCACGGAGAGGAGGAGGCCGCCCACGTGGGGTGCACGCGCTCCCTCCTCACCTTTGTCTGAGAGCTGGGTGTCCTCCTCCAGGTCCTGGGGGGGCGACAGCTTCCGGAAGGAAATGGGCAGCTGTGAGACCACTGCCCCCCTGGGAACTGGACCCAACCTGCTGCGCTCCCCGCCGGGGCTGCCGCCCTCTCCACACGCTTCTCGGGGGCCCCCGCCGCTCAGCCAGGCCGCGGCGGGCGAGAAGGCCCCGCCCCCAGGGCCGGGAGGTGGGCGCTGCCCGGCCCGTCCTGCCCCGAGCGCACGGAGGCCGCGGCGGGCGCCAGCGGCTCTGCCCTCCGCCTGGCCGAGCGGTGGGAGGAGACAGGACCGCTGAGCTGGAACTTCCGAGGGACGAGTGTGGGGCTGCGGTCTGGGAGAGGCTGAGGCCGGGAGCCCCCACCCCCGGGTCACACTCACTTCCTGGGAGTTCCTGGGCGAGCTGTCCTCCAGGTCGGAGCTCTGTGGTCACAGAAGAGGGGCCGTCAGCAGGCTGTGGGGGAGCCGAGCCCCCCCCACCCCTCTCCAGGCCCTGAGCCACACTGCACCCTACCACCAGGGGGCGCCATTGGGGGGGGGACTCAGGAAGGCCCGGGGACCGCTGGGGCCTCCGGGGAGCACTGGCCCAGCCAGGCCGGCACCCAGGCTATCGGAGGCTCCTCCCCCAGGCTCTGGGGTCTCTGGGGACAAGCCCGTGTCCCGCGGGGCAGGGCCGGGGCCCCGGGCGGCGCACCAGGACCAGCATCTCCAGCTGCTGCCGCTTGAGCTGGCCCTCGGCGGCCAGCAGCTGGGCCTCGCGCTGGAACAGCTGCAGCTGCAGCTCGTCCGCCCTGCCGCACAGCTCCCGCACGCGCTTGCGCAGCGCGTCCTTGTCCTGCAGGCTCTGCGCGTAGCGGGCGTGCAGCTCCTCCCGCGACGCGATGGCCTGCGGCGAGACCCTGGGTGAGGCCCCTGCACAGCGCCGCCCCCGCCGGGCGCTTCTGTGCCCCCCACCCCCACCCCGGGGCCGCGTCCCCAGCACGGCTGCCTCTTCCCCTTTCGCCTCCGTGACCACACGTCAGGGTTTGGGACGCGTCACAGAGGACTGCGACGGGAAGTGCGGGCAGCCCACACCCCACCCCCAGAGTCTCCCCACGCCCGGTGGGCCCTGGGGGCACTCCATGCCCCACACAGGGCCGTGGCCCGAAATCAAGACCAGGGACGCTGACCGCCACGCGGTGCCCTTTGAAACAAGTGCCACACTTCGTCATCACCGCCACCCTCGGGGCCCTGAGGTGTGAGGTAAGTGGGACCAACCTGGGAAGCCCACCCATGACCCCTGGAGCAGTCGGCCCCCAACAGCCAGGACCCGGTCAGCAGCAACTTCCCTAAGTCTGGTCCCTGCTTTCGAGTGAGGACGAACCAGAGACGCCCGGCTCACCTGGAGGCCCAGCCGCCGCCTCCCGGCACACCTGGGGCCTGCCTGCGAGGCTGCCAGGTGCCAGCCAGAGGGGCTCCCTGCCCCAGCCAGCTCACCTCGCAGGTGCTCCCCATTCTCACACTGCCCACGCCCTTGAGATAAGCACCCACATGCCAGGCTCTCTGCAATACCGGCATTCCCAGGAGACAGGTTTCTAGAAGTGGCATTGCTGGATTAAAAGGAATCTACAGTTTAAGGCTCCTGACGCGTCGCCAGTTACCCTGCACAGTGTCCGAGGCAGCAGCCGTCACTGCGAGAAACGCCCCTGCACTGTGACGGGCACGGAAGCAGAGGCGCAGCGGGCTGGCACGCTGCCCCCCGTCCACCGTCCCCAAGACGGCAGCCGGCAAAGGTGTCCACGGCTTTGTAAATTTAAAAAATCACTTGCAAAATAAAACAGATAGCTTCCATTTTTATAAAACAAAAGCAGAACTGTGTGTATATTGAAAAAGTCTGGGAAGTCCAGCAGAAGGGGACGTGGGGTTCCCGGCAGCGGGCTGGGCGGAGTGGGAGGCTGTGTTCACCTCGCTGCCGTTCGTTCCGAGCACAGGTTCTGCTTTTGTCATTTAAAGCCCACTTTGCCGACCGCCCCCGCCCCAGGGCCGGCTGCAGCCCCCGTGGGTGGCGGGATGTGGAAATGGGCTCACACCTCAGGAGCCCCGCCTGTGCCGTCGCCCGCCGCCCGCCGGGGTCTGTGCTGGTGGCTGGTGGGAGGTGCCTACCTGGTCCCGCTCGATGGCGACCTCCTCCATCTGCTGCAGGACGGCCTCGATGCGGTCCTTGTACATCTTGGAGTCCTTCCGCAGCGCCAGGCACTGTAGCTCGAACATCTCCTTCTCCTCCATGCACTGCGGGAGACGGGAGACGGCAGCTGACCCTGCCACCTGCGGCCCCCGCCGGCGCCGGGCTCCCGGACCAGAGGTCGGGCCTGTCCATCCGGGGGTGGGGGCGTGGAGCGGGCAAGGAGCGGGTGAGCTGTTCGGGCCCCGCGCCGCCAGCAAGGGCGAGGTAGGGACGTGGAGCTGAGCCGAGCGGCCCCCTTCCTGGCTTGGCCCCTGCCCCGTGCCCCCGGCCCCGCGGCGTACCCGGGCGCGCAGGGCTTCCCCCTGGCGCAGGTCTTTGCGCAGGGCGAAGATGGTGTTGGCCTGCTCCTGGTGGTCCCGCAGAGCCTGCCGCCAGTCCTCCTCCAGCACCTGGATGTAGGGGCTGCTCTTGTCCAGCTTCCCCTCCTGCGGGGGGCACAGGGGGAGGCTGGCAGGGCAGGGCCTGGCTGCGGGAGGCCCGCGCCCAGGCCGCCCTGCCGGCCGCCCCGCCTGCCGCTACCTGGGTGGAGGCCTCCAGCTCCTGCACGCGGGCCTGCAGCAGGGCCTTCTCCTGCTGCAGCTCCCACAACAGCTCCTGGCTGGGCCGCTGCTCCATGGCGTGCCGCAGCTTCAGCGTGTGCTTGCGCTCAACCTTGCAGTCATCCTCCGCCTTCATCAGGCTGTGCTTGAGCCGGTCGATCTGCAGGGCGACGCGTCAGCCTGGCGGCCCCTCCCCGCGGCCTCGAGGCGCACTGGGCTGTGCCCACTGCCTGGGGCCACCCCGGGGCCACCCTGGGGCCCCAAGGGACGGCGGCGCACCTCCAGCTGCAGGTCACGGTTCCGCATGAGCGCGGTGCCCTTCTCCTCGCTCTGGCGGGCCAGGCGCATGGCCAGGTCGTAGTTCTCGTCCTTGTAGCGCTTGAGCTCCCGGCCGCAGGCCTCGCACTCCTCCTTCAGCCGCTGCACGCGCTCTTGGTGCTTGCGCAGCAGGCTGTCCTTCACCCGCAGCTCCTTGATGAAGTCGTCCTTGGAGCTCAGCAGCGCCGTCAGGTCCTGCACCTTCTTCTGCAGCTTCATGACCTCGCTCATCAGGAGCTGCGTCAGGCCCGACTCCCCGGATGCGTCTGCAGACGGGGCTAGTCAGGCCCCCCACCCGCCGGCCCCGCCGCCCTGCTCCGCCGCCCTGCACCGGACCAGCAGCTCTCAGCTCCAGGGGACGGTTCCAGGTCGCTGCTGCCGCCGCCCGTCCAGAAGAGGGACTGACATTGTGCGTCACCCCCTTGCCCCTGCGCCTGACCCCACAGGACAGGGTGCAGCCTGGAGGCCGGGCACTCATCCATCTTTGTCTAATTTCGATCTCAGCTGTGAGGCAAGAAGACTCAGCTCGGGCGCCGGGGCCCCAGAGGGTGCTGCCCGCCTTTGCCGGGCCCTGCAGGCCCCTGACCTCTCAGGCGCAGCAGCTGTGCCCAGCGAGTCAGACAGTCTGGGCACCCCACCGCCCACCTGCCGCCCTCCGGAGCATGGGTCCCCCCTTTCTTCCAGCGTCTGCTCCCTCCACAAGCATTAGAAGAGAGGGGCATGGGAGCAACGACCAGGTGCACCCCCGTGCGGTACCCTCATTGTCTTTCACCATTTCATCCATCTGGAGACCAGACAGGTAGGGGCCTGGCTCCACCCCTGCCCGCCCCTCCCCGCCACGCCGGGTGTCCCGTCCTCACCGATGATCATGGAGAAGACGCGGGCGGGCTCCTTGCCCGTGACCTTCTTGTAGAGTTGGGGATAGTAGAGCTCCAGGCTCTCGAGGAAGGCCACGTAGCCCTTGTGGCCGGTCCGCTGCAGGATGTCCAGGAGTACGCCTGCAACCCAGAGAGGCCTGGCTGGGCGGTGGCCGCGGCCCAGGGACACGCGGGGTCTGGGACGCCCACCGCCACCGTGGACGTGGGCCTGGGTCCGAGCGCCGCCCAGTGGCCTGAGCTATGCACGGAGGCGCCGAGCCCCAAGGAGACGGGACGGGGCGGGCAGGACTGACCCACTTTCCGCTTGCGGATGACCAGGTTGGGGTCGCTGAGCACCTGCTCCTCGTCGTCGGGATTCAGGACTTTGCACTGCCGCAGGTAGGGTGTGATGCGCGAGGGGTCGATGACGGAGATGAGCTTCACCCTGAAGCCCTCCAGTGCGCTCCAGCACTCGTCCTCATTCTCGTAGTCCGACATGGCGGCAGCGGCGGCTGGGTTCGGGCCAGCAGCTGGGAAGGACCCCGGCTCACTGAGCAGTCGGTCTCAGCCAGGACCCAGGCCTGCCGCCCAGGTGCCCAGCAGGGCTCTGGGCAGATCTAACAGGAAACTCATCCAGGTGTGCAGCCTCAGCCCCACACTGCCACTCGGAGGCCAAGAGAGGCGGCCACACCGGTGCGGTGACCTGCCCCCCACCAGCTCACCACGGCCTTCCCTGCGTCCTGCTCCCACCCCTCTGGCCACCCTGGGCTTTCTCTGTTCCCGTCACCCAGGTAACTGTGGGCGGGGACAGTATGGAGACACTCCAGTGACAGGTGATGTCTAAGAAAATACTGCCTTCTGCACCACAGCCCTCCTCGGGCCTCCGCCTGCTCCTGCCACGGAGCTGCAGCCAGCAGGGGCGGGCAGGCGGGCGCTGTTGGTGTTGCGTGCCACCTGCCGGCACGGCCTCCCTGGCAGGTGTGGGGAGGGAGGTGGCAGCTCCCTGCCAGCCAGTGCCCAGCCTGGGGCCGAAGCACGCTGGCGAGTGCCCCTCCCACCCGCACAGCCCCATGCCGTGCCGGACTTCCTCATTCCCTGACTCGGTGCCCGCTCACATCCCGGGCCTGCCCCCTCCTCTCCTTCCGGAGCCTGGCTGGTGATGCAACAGTCACCCAGCAGCTGCCCAGGGCTGGCCTGCTCCAAGTCAGGCTCAGCGACTCCATGCCGTTTGGGAAGGGTGACTGGACGCCCACAGGAGAGCCAGGGCCCCGTCACACGGGGAAGGGCTGCGGTGTCACCCAGGGCCCTGGATGCTGCTCGGGCACCTGCTCCAGCTGCTTTGGGGCCCCCGGCCCCCTCGGGGCTCCCCTCCTGCCTCCCACATGGGGCCTGCCCCAGACCGCACTCAGGAGCGGTGCCCTCTGCGCTCACGCAAGGGGACCGCTGACGTCGGGACCACCCCCGGCCACCCCACTGCTTCTCCCTTCCTCCAGCTTGCGGCAAGCTGCTCTTTCCGGGGCCAGGCCAAGGCCGGGAGCAGCCATTCAGTCACACCTCCACCGTGGGGTGGGGACAGAGACCCTGACCTGGCCACCTGAGACAGCCCTCAGCTCAGGTGCTAGACCACAGTCCAAGACATACAGCAGGTCCGGTCCTCTGCGGGGCTTCCCTGACTGGCTGCCACTGCACTTGGTCACCCCAGCTGGCCCGGCCACAGCAACTCAGTGGCTGGACCTTGGGACCTTTGGCCACTCCCCACCTTTCTAGCTTGAAGCCCACAGGCCCGATGCCCGAACGCCCTGGTGCCCTGCTGCTGGCTCCGTTGAAACACGCAAGCAAGTACCAGTGGCTGTGGAGGGGCCGGGCCCCTCGGCGCCCCTCGGCGCGTCTGCTCCAGGGCCCACTCCCTGCCCCAGGAGTCCAGAGCAGAGCTCCACAGCCTCTCCCCAGCTGCCTCTCAGAAAGGCTGCAAGGCCAGCCTACCTCAGGGTCCTGGAGGGAGCACCTGCGTGGCTGGACGCCGATTCTCCAGGCGGTAGGTGATTCTCCAGGCGGTAGGTGCGCCGGCCGGAGGGAGGGAGGTGCTGGGAAGGCCGCCTGTGCACTTCCTGATGGCTCTGCTCAGCCCCAGAGGCAGAGGCCAGGGAGTCCTCCCACAGGGGGACAGTCCTGCGGCCACCTTCTGATTGGCCCAGCCAGGGCAGCCCTCGGAGGTGGGGCCACGGGAAGTGGAAGTTGTGGCTCTCCGAGGAGAGCTGCTGGGAGCCCCCAGCCCTGGAGGCCCGGTCCTGGCGCCCTGGCACCCCGCGAAGTGCAAGTTCCAGCAGAGCCCCTCCCAGGGGCTGCGAGGGGCCGGCGCGCCGTCTGGTGCTGGGCTCTGGGGGGCTCCTCCGGCTGGGGTGCTCCGTGCGTGGCCCTTCGCCTTCGGCAGCCCTGTGGGAACCAGAGCCACCCGGCCTGCCTATGGGGTGTGGGCAGGGACAGCTCCGCCAGGGCCCCGAGGGCATCCACTGACCCGCTGGCGCTGGGCGCCCCCGCAGCCAGGCCACCCCTCGCTTAGTCACACGGGGACTGCAGTGTGGAGCCCGAAGACAGCACGAGGCCGCTGTGGCCCGGCAGAGCCCGTGGCCCAGCTGCAGCTGCCCCTACCCGCCAGCTCACTTCGTCCTGTCCCGGGAGTGTCCCCACTCGGCAACTCCTCTGCATCAGGGCGGACGTGACAGACAGCGGGCTCCACAGGTGTTTCAGAAGGGTGTGGGCCACGGGGCACCAGTCCTGTGGGCCGTGGGAATCCCCAGGCCGCCACCTCACCAGGGCTGCCATACCGGTTGAACTGGGGTGCTGCCTCCCATGTTGAGGCGACAGCTGCAGGAAGGGGCTGTGGCTGGACGGGCAGGACAGGGGCCTGACGTGCGCCTGGCCCTCCCTCCCGGGCGCCTGGCCTCTGGCCCGGCTGCTCCCTTCCTGTCGGGCCTCGGTCCTCGGCTCTGGGCTTCGCCGCCTCCAGGCCCACGGCAGTTAGTTGGGTGTCTGGCACAAGCAGGGGCTGAAGTGGGGGTGGTGGCATGCTGCCCTGGCCCTTTGAGGGAAGGGGCCCGACGTCACCCCTGGAGGAGCAGGCAGCCCTCAGGGGAGCCACACTCTGGGGCTCAGCCCCCGGGCTGGGGACGCTGGCCTGTGCCAGGCCCCCGACCCCCAAGATTCCCACTTTGGATAATGAGGCTGATAAAGAGGCGTCAAGCGACGAGAACGCCGTGTTCTCTGAGTGCACCGGGCTGGGCCACGAAGCAGGGGCAGAAAGCTCCCTGGACAGTGCCTGCCTGTTTGAAAATCAGATGCAAACTTGACAAAAAGCCACAGGCCACAGGAAGTCAAAGGAAAACCGGAAACTGGTTGAAAATGCTGGGCACGGCGCGTGCACCGGCACAGCGGCCAGCGGCCGGGGGGCCTGCGGCGGGTGGCGTGCGTGCCGTCCGGTCCGGCAGGAGCGTAGGGGAGATGTGACACCAGTGCCGTGTGGAGGCCGGGGCCAGGACACGCGCTGGGCGCACGTGTTCCGTTCCTGCCACGGACTCTTGATCCATTAACCAGTGGAACCAGAGAGGAGCCTCAAGGACGGACGGGGACCACGTGCCTCGGAGGCTGTGACGGGAGCCCAGGCCGTGTCCCTGGGCTGCGGCCGGGGGCGCGGGGACGCAGCTGCCGGGCGGCAGAGGGAGCGGGTGCCCTCGTCCCTGAGGTGGCCCCCAGAGGGCGGGTAGCCCAAGAGCACCCCTGACAAGGACTCTGCTTCTCTCCCCACGCCCCGGGGAGGCCCAGCCCCCCACTCCGCCCCACGCCTCAGGAAGACCACGAGAGCCGGCTTCTTGATGAAAAAATAGGACATTTACTCGGTTCCTTTAAATATTCCGATCTGTGCTTGGGGACTAGCCGAGCCCCTGTGACAACGCGGCCACTGCTGACTCAGGCCTGGCTTCCTCCTGCAGGGCGGGGGCTGGGCTCCTGGGGCAGGGGCTCGCCAGTCTAGCAGGGTCCCACCTCCTGCGGGTGGCAGCAGGCAACCAGGCCGGGCTGTCCTGGAACACAAGAACACCCCGATGGGAAGGGGCGCCTTGACCCCACAGATGGCGCTGTAGGAGGACAGGGACCGAAGGTGGCACTGTGCCTCGTGGCGGAGGGAGGGGTCCACAGCGCGGGGCTGTGCAGAGACTGGGCTACGAAGACGTCCCCTCTGCGGTGCCCACCCCTCCGGACCGCGGCTCCTCCCGCCCCCTCCAGAACCTGGAACCTTGCAGGCCACAGTGCTCGGAGGGGCTGGGCCTTGGGGACCTGCTGAGCACAGCGTCCTCCCCCACCACCCATTTGTGCCGAGGGCCGGCTTGGCACCCGTGTCTGGGCTCATGTCCGTGGGGAGGGCAGTGGACAGGGGCGGAGGCCGGCCGCCGGGAGGGGGAAGCGGGGAAGCGCAGCGGCATGGCCGGGCCAGGGAGGGCGGGTCTGAGGAGCCCACCACTGAGCAGAGGCCTGAATGGAGGGGGAGACGAGCCCTGCAGACGGGGCACAGCAGGAGGCACCCGGAGACGGGTGTGGCAGCGGAAGGTTAGCCAGCCCCCCAGACCCACCTGCGCCTAACACCCCCACACCTGCTGTGAGCCGTGCAGGCCCCGCCCCCCCGGCGTGCGGGAGGGCTGCCTCCCGCACTCACCCGCTCACACTAGCCGCCTCCGCTTCCGGGCATGCCGTGCGTGCCGGGTCCTAAGCACGTCAAAGTCACTAGACTCGTCCGGGCAGGAGGAGGCAGAGCCCTCGCCAGGATCCGGGGCTCCCTGAAACAAAATCCAGGCCAGGGGACAAGCGTGACCCTCCCGTCAGGATGGGCACGGGGTGGGTGGCAGTGAGCAGGAGTGGACTGGGGGGCCCTGTGGGTGCTGTGTCCCCCAGTGGTTGGGATGGAGCAGTTCCCAGGCAAAAGAAGGCGCCAGTAGTGGGAGCCGCTCCAGGCTGGGACTGGAGACAGCACCACATGCAGGGGCCGCGACGGGCAAACAGGAAGGCACTGCCCTTCCTTGGCCACACGTGGGCTCTGGCTTCCTGCTCTCCCTCGCCTGGGGGCTCCAGACCCCTCTGAACAGCCCCCAGGAGCCAGCCTCTGCGCCATGGTTCCCCAGCTGAGCCAGTAGGGCAGTGACTGCAACACCTGTGGTGAGGGTGGGGGACCCACTGGGGACCAGGGAGCCTCTTCCCCTGGACGTGTGGGGTCCAGAGTTTTCACTGCATGTCAGGCCAGAAAACAGCCTGGGGACCCCTAGGCAAGGCCCCTGGGGAGGAAGGTGACATTCCCAGCAGCCTGGGCTGAACCAAACCTGCAAAGAGGTGGGCACAGCCCCTAGCCACAGTCCTGGCCTCCCATGTCCACCAGCTCAGTGGCCACTGCCACCCCAGAAGGGGAAGTGGGAGGGCCGCCACACGCTCCCTGGGACAACCTCCCAGACTTGGCACGAAGGGGCAGAGGCGGCCCGGCTCTCCTGCTCAGCCCCACAGGGGCAGAGGCGGCCGTGCTGGGGACCCCCGGGCACACGCAGCCAGCGGGCGCGGGGACGCCTTCCACGCGTGTCGTATCCGGTTCCACGTCGGCAAACGGGGACAGTGATGCCGCCGGCCCAGCTCAGAAAGCCCTCCCGAGGCGGGTGTGCCAGAGCTGACAGCCGGGAGGGCCCAGGTGCCCACAGAGGTGCAGACGCGAGGCCCTCCGCGGAGCCGCTGGTGGGGGAGCGAGTGTGCACGTGTGCACACACGTGCACACGGACGGAGCCCGCGGTCCGGCAGCCCACGCTAGAAGCCAGGCCCCTCCCTCTCCTAGCTCCTGCGCTGGCCGGAAGAGGCGGCGAGCGTGGGCCAGCACCCGCGTGCAACGGGCTACTCGGAGCCAGCTTCCTCCTCCTCAGAAACCCACGCCGGGTCTTCCACCACAGGGACCCCGGCCCCGGCCCCACCCCTGGGGAGGCCCCACTCCTAGGAGCAGCCAGGGGCGGCCTGGGGTGCAAGGAAGCGGGGCGAGGGCTCTGCCCACGGCTGCCTACCTGAATAGGGCTCGTGGGTGCTGGCCTGGCCTGGGGACTGCCACTCGTCCATCCCGGCTGCCCGTCGCCATCGGAGAGCTCCAGCTCCCCCAGGTCCTCCGGCTCGCCCTCAGGGTGGGCCCGGGCGGCAGCCGACAGCGTGGTGGGGACCCCGCGAGGGGGCAAGGTGGCCAGGAGCGCAGGGAGGGCGAAGGCGGCCAGGAAGCGAGCCTTCAGCAGCAGGTAGGCCGGGCTGTCCCCGAGCCGCTCCCGCAGCAGCCCCAGCGAGGCCTGCAGGGCCCCGGCCGTCCCGCTGGGCACGAGGGAGGCGGCTTTGTGCTCCAGGGCCTTCTTGTGGAGCAGGAGGCCAGCCAGCGCCCGCAGGCTGCACAGGGCGGGGGGCTGGTAGGGCAGCCTGCTCCTCAGGGGGGGCACGCACACGCCTCCCTGCCCCCTCAGCCACGCCCGCACGGCCGCCTCGCTCTCCTGGGACACCAGGCCTAGGTCCAGGGCCCCCTTCTCAGGCCCCAGCCGCGGTGGGGGTTGCCTCTCCGAGTCCAGAGACCCCCTGGTCTCCCCTGGGTCTGAGCAGGACAGCAGCGTCCCCCCTGGGCCACTGCCTGGGTGAGCCCTGCCATGTGTAGGCAGCGGGCCGGGCCAGGCAGGCTCTGCTTCAGGGTGGTCAGCCACAAGGGCGGTCTTGGAGGCTATTTCCCCAGCCGCTTGCGTCTCTCCAGGGGACGAGTGTCCCTCAGGGGTGCGGGCCGTGTCACCGTCCACTTCTGCAGCAGGTACTTGAGGTGGCAGGGGCGTCGAAAAGGTCACGAGGTCTGTCTTGGAAGAAGGATCTGGTTCCACATCTACGTTGGCCCGGCCCTGACCCTCCTGAGTCTCAGTCAGAGTAGGCGACGCAGTCACCAACAGCCCTTTGGGGTCAAGGGTCTCTGCTGGCCTGGAAAGGCCCACCATGGCTGGCATTGGCACAGGAAGCAGCCCCTGGGCTGTGAGCACCCAGGTGACAGGCAGCGGGGAACTGGCTGCCACGTGTGCTTCACCCCTGTGGGCGCCCAGAGCGGGCGTCAGGCTGAGGGGCTGGACGGGCAGCTGAGCGGGGCTGGGGGCTGCGGGGAGAAAGGGCAGTGCCTCGGGCAGGCCCTGCTTCCGGGACGTGGCCGGGGCCTGGGACTGACCCAGACCCCTCAGATGGCAGCTCCCGGGGAGCTGGCTGGGGCCCAGAGCCGGGGTCCTGGAGGCAGCAGGAGCAGTTGGGGCCTTCACAGCCACCGTGGAGGCGGGAACAAAAGCCAAGGCTTGCAGGACGGGGGTTCCTCTGTCCTCGGCTGAGGCCCAGGAGCCAGAGGTACTCGGACCGGCCGCCGTAGGGGCCCCAGGCCCAGAGAGCGTGGACTCAGAGACGGCCGGCCGTGTGGCTGGGGCGCTCGGGGAGGCCAGGGGTGGGGCGGGCTGGAGGACCACAGGCGAGGAGATCAGCAGCTGGGGCGGTAGGACTGCAGGGCCCTGGGCAGCCTTGCTGGCTCGAGCCTCCCGTAGCCGCTTCTCCCGAAGCAGCTCGGACACAGTCTTGGGCTTGGGCCGGGGGCCGCACGAGGCGGGCGGGGGTGCCTGTGGAGCGCCCCTGCTCCCTCTGCAGAGGGCGCTTTTCGCAGCTTCCTGGCCTGGCACGTTCTGCGAGAGGCAGCCTGAGAAAGAACGGGACACAGGCTGGGGGCCCGACGGCTGGCCCCGACACAAGCCACACCCTACACCCTGCTGGGAGGCCCTCCCAAGGGGCACTTACCGGGAGCAAGAAGCAAGGGCCCAGTGCCCAGGCTGAGTGGCCCGCCCGTCTGGCCGCACCATCCCACGCCTCCCCACCCATGGCTCCGCTCAGCCCAGCTCTGAGCCCCCTGGACACCAGCCCTCGCCTGCCCTGCCGCTCGGCCCTAAGCCGTGAAAGCCAGGCTGTGGGGGCCGCTGCCCGCCCTCCCCATGTTACCCTCAGGACCCCAGACCCCCGCCCGCCTCGTGTGGTGGCTGCCAGCAGGAGAGGCGCCCCCTCCCCGAGTCTGTGCCGGGGAGGCCTCGGGGCTCCCGTGCTGGGCTCACAGGCGGGAGCCCCAGGCACTGCCGCAGCCCCAACTTGGGGCGGCCACTCTCGTCCCTCTTACGGGACTCAAACGAGGCGCCG
>CM053509.1:160882269-160902732 GCA_028627145.1 Eidolon dupreanum | reverse complement strand
GCTGTGTAGTGGGGCTGCTGGGCCACATGCGGTTCTGTTTAACTCCGAGGACCCGCCACGCTGCCGTCTGCAGCGGCTGCGACCCCACCATCAGCACTAGGGGTCCGATTTCTCCACATCCTCGCCAACAGGTGCTATTCCCCACTTTTAAAAACAATAAGCATTCTAGTGTGTGCAAAGCGGTAACTTACTGTGCTGATTTGCACTTCCATAACAACTAGCAATGTCAGTATCTTTCTCAGTGTTTAATGGCTATTTGTATGTTTTCTTTGGAGAAACGGTTATTCGGGTCCTTTGCCCATTTTTGAATTGTTTGCTTTTTAGTCTGAGGAATAAGGTTTCTCCGAGGGGTGATCAAAGTATTCTAAAAACGACTGTGGTGATGGCGGCACAGCTAAATGAACACACCAAAGACCACAGAACTGCACACTTTCAAAGGGGGAGATGTGCGGCGCGTAAATTACATCTTAATAAAACTGTTTTAAAAAACAAAGCAAGCCGGGAAGAGCTGGAGCGCCTGCCAGGAACCTTGCCCAGCAATGACCCAGGAGAGGAATTCAGACGACAGGGAACCTGCCCACCAGGGCCCACCCCAAGCTGAGTCCGCATAAAAGCCTGATTTTGTTTTTTATTATTTTATTCATTCATTCATTTATTTTGCACCTGCAGCACCTGGTCTCCCTAGGGGGTCTCCCATCCAAGTACTAACCAGGCCCGACCCTGCTTAGCTTCCGAGATCAGACAGGATTGGGCTTGTTCAGGGTGGCGTGGCCGTCGACAAGGCGTGGTTTTAAAGGAACAGCCACCCTGCTTCCCAGCCGGCCCGCCGGCCCCCAGCCGCCTCCTGCGCCAGATCGCCCGGCCCCGGCCTCCCAGCCCAGCCAGCTCCCCGCCCAGCATGTCCGACTCACCGATCTCGGCACTGGGCATCGCTCCTACCTGGCACCTCCGCCCGGATCTTAAACCAGTCCTGCTCCCCGTACTTGGCGACCGCTCGAAGCAGCTTCTGCAGGAAGGGACAGAGGGCCAGTGAACCCCGCGCATAGGCACGGCCTCGCGCCCTGACTCAGCTCGTCTAATGAGGGGTCGTCAGGGGCTCAGTGACCACTCAGGTGTCCAGGACCCCCAAGGGGACAGTAGCGGACGGTTCTCCACGGCCCCCCCGCACCTACCGCATCTTCCTCTGGGGCCCAGAAGCCCTTTTTCAGGCTTGGGTCCAAGCTCTTGGTCCACCGGTAGATGAGCTGCATGGAGTCTCTGCCTTCCATGTAGTAAACGACTGGGGGCAGAGAGGCCTCGTGAACCCCGAAAGGAGCCGCCTGGCAACTGAGGACGGAGCCAGGGACGTCCCGACTTCTTCCAGCCTCTCAAGAACCACCCCCATCCGCGAGTCGCACCTGCACGGGGGCAGGGCCTCCGCCCAGGGCACGGGGACAGCCTTACTTTTCCGGTAGGGGATGTGGCTGCCCACGCGCATCTCCTGGACCAGCTGGGTGAGCATGCGGTCCTCCTGCGCCGTCCACTCCTTGCGCTTCAGGGCTTGGTTGTGCTGCTGGAACTTCTGCAGGCACTGGAAGGCGCTGCGGCCGGTCTTCCCAAACCAAAGCAAGGGCGTTACGGGCGCCCCCCGCGCGAAGGGGCGGCCCGGGCACAGCGGGCAAGGAGCGCCTCGCGGGAGACGCGCTTCCGTGGACCACGGACCTGCTTCCCCACCAGACCCCGTGGGCACAGCACGGAGCATCCCCAGGACAGGAGGAGGTAGGTGAGGAAAAACTGACAATAACACTTCCATTTATGTGGCCCAAAACTGAACTGCAGGCTCAGATCTGGCTAGAAACCTCTGGCTCTGTGACGCCTGAGGGAGGGGCCGCCGGGCATGGCCGCGCCCCCTCCGCAGCACGCAGGGGGCCTCCTTGAAGCCCGCGTCAGGGGCGGCCAAGGAGTGCCCGTGAGCAGAGACGTGTGCAATCTGCTGGCCTGTGACGGTGACACCTTCCTAGGTACGACCCCAAGACCACAAACCACGCAAGAAAGAACGGCTAAGCTGGACCTTGCTCATGTTAAACGCGTCTGCTCTGGGAAAGACCACGATGACAGAAAAGAGACAGGCTGCAGACTCCGAGGGAGGACCTGCGTGAGGCACACCTGACACAGGACTGTCACCGAAAGACAGGAAGACCTCCTTCAGCTCAACCGTGAGAAACCACCGGGCTTAAACATGGAGACACGTGGACGGCAAATAAGCACGTGAGCAACACCAGGTCAGGTCACCAGAGAAACGCAAATTAAAACGAGACACCACCACACGCCTATCAGCACGGCCAGAACCCGCAGCACGATGCCCCCCAGCGCCGGGAGGACGTGGAGCCACGGGCAGGCGCGTCCACTGCGGGGGGGCGGGGGGGACGCAAACGCACGGCCACCGTGGAGGACGTCTGACCGTTTCCTACGGGACTAAACACACGTCATGCGCCCCAGCAGTCGCGCTCCCTGGCGTTCGCCCGACAGAGCCGAAAACCTCCGTCCGCGTGAACTGCACATGGTAGTTACGCAGCCCTGACTGTCCCCGACGGAGCTCGGAGCGGCCCCGCCGACCCTCCGCAGGTGACGGGTCAGAACGTCCCGACGGTGGGATGTTACTCAGCTAAAAAGGCAGGACTGCCACACCCCGGGGGAACCCTGCGTGCGCGTGACTGAGTGAGGAGCCCGTCTGAGAAGGCGGTGGACCTGTGGTTCCCATGCTGCGACACCCTGGGAAAGGCGTGGCTACGTGACAGTGACGAGATCAGGGTGGGGGGTGACCGCGGGGCATGGAGGGTTTTTGGGGCAGAGAAACTGCTCTGTGTGAGGCCGTCGTGGTGGATACGTGTCCTTGCGCATTCGCCAAACCCACGGAACGCACACCATCAATGATGAACCTCGTGTTGATCATGAACCTGGGGTGACGAATCAGTGCAGGTCCATCCACCGCCTGGCAAGCGATGCTTATCACGGGGGAGACTGTGTGTGTGTGTGTGTGTGGGGTGGGCAAAGGGCACACGGAAATCCCTGTACCTTCCTCTCAGCTTTGCTGTGTACCTAAAACTGCTTTTAAAAAAAGAAGTTTTTAAAAATAAAACTAAGAAAATTTTCTTACAGTGTAATTTAACAAGTAGATAAAAGCATACAGCTCGCCACACCAAACTACACAGCCAGTAAACACACGAAGCAAGACTCTGGAAGATTCGGGAGAAAAAGCCTTTTTGACAGTCAGGTGGGGTCTTACCCAGCAGCCCAGCAAATCACTCAATGGGCTCTGGACACCCAGCCCCTTGCAGGAGAACACACTTCCGCTTTCAAACGGCTTTGGGACACTTACTTTGGTTTGCTTCGGTCACATGCTTGGCCGTAAAAGCAATAAACCAAAAAATGAAGATTTTACAGATCACCTTCTCAGGTCACAAACCAATAAAATTCAAACTAAAAAACGTCCATAAGATTCCAAGACACGCAACCACCTGGAAATGGAAGAAGTGCTCGTATGCAGACTGAGACCCAAAGAGACGGCTCAAACTGAAACCACAGCCACTCTGGAAATTTCCAGAAACGATTTGTGCCCAGCTGAAGTCAGAAAAGCGGCCTTCAGCACCTTCACCACTAAAGAAAGGTCACGAGGAACCCAGTCCCCATCTCGGGAAACCGAAGAGAAACCAAGAAGAAACACGACCCAGCTAAAGTCCTCTGGGCCAGACAGGGCAGGGAGAACGGCAGGAGGAGGGGACACAGCCAGACGGGACCTAGACCGAGAGCCGGGCACCAGGTCTCGGGGACGCATGTGGAGGGCAAAGGAGCTCTCAGAGAGGCGATGGGGTCTCAGGAGCTCAAAGCTTCCACAGACGCGGCCCAGGGAGGTGTCGGACGGGTCACCCACCCCGAGAGGCACACCCTCAAAGGCCCCACGGGACAGCCCTGGCTGTGGGTGACACAGCCCATGAAGGCCTCAAACCTGGGGCCCCGAACTGACACCGCCCTCAGGGTCTCGGCGGGCCCACTCCTTACCCCCAGCTCCTCGGCGATCTTCTGCCACTCCAGGTGGCCGTGCTGGGCCGCGATGGCCTTCAGCTGGCCCACCTCCTGCCCACTCCACTCCTGCTTGTTGATGCTCGGGTGTTCCCAGTTCTGCCAGAACTTCTGGATCTCCCCTGCACTGCGGCTGCCTTCAAACTGTGCAGAGAGACCCAGCCTTGGAGGGGCGGCCGTCGCCATCTGGTGGCCACAGCTGGGCACACAGGGAGGGAACCGCCATCTGGGGCCCGCACTGGGCAGCCAAAATGGAGGTCTGGTTCCACAGGTGGAGCCCAAAGCCTTCACGCCACTGCTCCCCGAAACACCAAAATGCGGGGCCCAGGAAGCCACCCCCACCACTGGCCGCAGAGATGTAGCCTGAGCCCCCAAGGCTGACCCACTGCCTGCAGCCCGCGTCCCGCCTGACTCACGCTCACGTTGGAGATCTTCTCCCAGTCGTGGCTGTCCAGCCGGCTTCCCAGCAAGGCCTCCTCCGGGAGCTGGCTGCAGGAGGGGACGAGGCTCGGGTCAGGCCATCCTCCCCCGCTGTCCCCGGCCCCCGGCCCCCGCCAAACCCACTCACTTGACCTCCTGGATCTCCTTCTCGGCCTCCCTGCTCTGCTTCTCCAGGACCTGCCTCTCCGCCTCGCTGGTCGCCCTACTCTGTTTCTGCTGCAGGTACTCCAGCCTGCGGGGCGGGGCAGAGGCCCAGGGTCACTGACGGCGACACACACACACTGCGGGGGTCTCTGGGGCTCGCTCCGCATTCCCGCCGGGCTGGTGGCTCCACACGATGCAGCAAGGTGGCGGGGAACACAGCCTCGGGGCCTCGGGAGTGGCCTCGGGGGGGCTGGCTCGCCCAGAGATAGTGGTGGTCCCCTCCAGCTGTCCCTATGGCCATGGCGGTGGCTAGCGCGGCCGTGCATCTGCTGCCGCAGGTGGGCCCCACATCTCAGAGCTCACTGTCCCAGGTCCCAGCCTAGTGCGCACAGATGGCCTGGCCCTCGGGCCCAGGAACGAGGCCAGACCGCAGGCTCTGAGGCCCGCGACGACACTCTAGGGCCATAGCCACTCCCGGGACCGGCCAGGAAGACCCGCCTCTCCCGCAGCAAACCCTGGCGGTACGGGGAGCTGTGAGACCGCCCTGGGACCCCAGCTGGCCACAGGTGCTGTGACTGGGTCACATGACACCTCCCCACCTGCAGACACACGAAGCAGGTCTCCTGAAGGGGCCATTTCCACAGGTGTAGAGTAAGGCCCTGACCAAAGTGCCCGGGTGACAACTAAACGTGACTGCTCGGCCCAACCCAGCCCTCACACGCGTGGCCTCGACACTCAGCTGCTCCCCAGGAGGAGGTTCAGGGGTCGGCGCCTCTCCCTAGCGGGAAGGGGGAGGCTGGACCGAGCCCCGCCGGTCCGAAGCTGCCGGCTGGGCAGCGGGCGGCCGCTGGAAGGCGACTCACTTGAGCAACTTGGGCTGGAGCAGACGCTGCAGGCGGTCGCTGACCACGGACTTCCTGAGCAAGGCCTTCTCCCAGTGCTTCCCTGGGGACAGACGCGCCCGCGGCTCACACCGGCGCCTCCCCAGGATGCGCGTCCCCTCGTGAGACCCACCCCCCCCAACGCGCCTGCACAGCGCCGGCTCTGGCTTCCACGGCAAGCCGGAACGGAGGGCAGGCCAGGCCTCCAGGCCCACGGCCAGGCCACGGCTGTGCTAGCGCCCAGGCGGTGGGTCCGGCGGGGAGCTGGCAGGGGCCTGGACACCATCCAGCCAACACGGCTCCACCTGGGCCTGGCACAGGCTCTCCAGGGCCTCCGGGGCTGCGCGTCCCGGGGTGGGACTGGCGAGCGAGCCCTGGGGGTGGTGGCCCCAGCCTGACCCACACGATGGCATGCTCACAGGACCCCGCTCGGCGTGGGAAAGGCAGGGGCTAGGTGGACAGTCCCAGTGGTCAAAGCCCGCAGGAGCCCGGGAAGCCCCCGTGAGAGCTCGCGCTTGGGGGCGGGGGTGGGGCTGGGCCCGGCCCTTACATTTGGTCACCAGGAGCGCCTCGAAAGCCTTGATGCCCTGGGCAGCCTTGTCCCGTGCGTCTTCGTTGGCAGGAGGGCCCTGTCAGAAGACAGCGCCACGATGCACACCTTGGTGTGCCACCCACGGGGTCTCCACAGACTCGGCCCCCTGCCCTCGGCCCCCTGCGGCAGCCTGGCCGCGGGCACCTGGCCCCAGAGCTGCTGCCTCAACGGGCAGGAGGCGGGGAGGGCTGCTGGCAGGAACGGGGGGCTGGCACACTAGGCCTCGACACTGCTACCAGGCTGCCACCGTGGCTACCTCCAAAGGACACACCCCAGGGCCTTATCTACGCAGCAGAGGCCGGCTTGCCCCATCCAGGAGTGGGGGCCCTGACTCTGACCACTGGGCCCGGGACTTTTAGGGTGTTGGAGAGTGTTATCCTGAAGAAGCCCCCACAGATCATGGGATTTGTGCCCCCCCAAGCCCCAAGGAGCCGACAGCCCTCGCTGACTCACCACTCCGGTCACCCTGTCCTTGAAGTAGGGCTTCATGAAGTGCCCTATGTACAGATTCGGGGGCAGACTCTTGCCGTCCTTCACCTTAGGGCCTTTGGACCCTGCCAGATCCCACATGACTCCCTCCTGTGGGGACACAAGGGGCCCCTCTGTGGCCAGGTGGCAGTGGCCCTGCTTGTGGAGATGGGGACCCGGGCAGCCAGGAAGCAGGTCCCACCCAAGCCCTGGTCCTGGGAGGCCTGGCCCGGGGATTCTCAGGGCCGGACCGCGCCCTACCTGCTGCTCCCGATTCTGGGCCAGCAGCAGGCCGACCTCCGCCAGCTTCTCCTGGATGACTTCCTGGTAGACCATGTTCAGCTGCAGGCAGGTCTCTGGGTCTTCGGGGAGCGTCTTCTCCTTGGCGTCGTCCTCGTCATTGCTGACTTCGCCCCATCTTTCTTCTTCCTGAGTACAGGGGAAATTGCCGGTGAGGGCGAGGGGCACACAGACGCCCTGACCCCCACGTCCTCGTGGCCCGGGTGGGCTGACAAGCCTCCAAGCCTGTGTTCTGGCCACTGGACTGGCGTGAGTGCTGATGCAAAACCATGCAGAGTGCGTGCGCACGCCCTCGTTTGGAACACGAGGAAATTCAATTTCTAGGAATGTGCTTGGGGTGTGGGAGGCGTGAGGAAATGAGCAATTTCACTTTCTACAACAAGCATTTCTGTGAAACTTGAACTGTGTCATGGGCCCATAAGACTTCTATCACTGGCAGGTGACAGCCCACTGCAGTGACAGCAGAACTAAAAAGTGGAAGTGATCCAAATGTCCACCGGAAGGCAATGCATCTAAAAAGCTGTGGTCACCCCATGCCAGGGGGACTGCCAGCCGTTACAGACAAGAGGTAACCTGCACCTAACAACTTAGTTAAAAAAAAACAAAAACAAAAACCAAGTATAAAAAATTTCCACAATGATATAAAATTCCAAAATAATCAAAGAACAGTAACTAGCATCAATAAGTGATTTCTCATCAGGCACTGTTCTACGTGCTCGTGCATGCAAAGTGACTTGGGCTATAACTGTCTCCACTGTATAGATTGGTAAACTGAGACACAGAGAGGTAAGCTGCGAGGCGTAGGAATGAGACATATGACGTCGAGATAAATGCACGTTAAATGGAGATCAGAAAAACCAGGACAAATACCAAACTGTTAACAATTGTTATTCCTCAGAACGATTGTAGCTTTGATGATGAATACTTTGTGATCTTTGGTCTTTAACAACAAATACATATTATTTCTAAAATGCATAACACCAAGACGAGTTCAGAGCACTCCCCATCCCGGGCCCGCTGGAGGGGTGGCGTATCTGGCCCCGTGGGAACGCCCAGCTCCCGTCAGTAGTTACCGAGATCGTGGGACCAGCACCATCTGAGTCCTCATCGGGCAGTGAATCTGTGGGAATGCAAGCACACCATGTTGGTGACTGGAGACAAAAACAGGTGGCCGGCAGGGGACCCCACCGGCCCGGAAGAGACAACCAGCAGGCGCAGCACACAGCCCATATCCTGGGCAGCCGCAGGCGGGGGAGGGGCTGAAAGACCTTGGGGTGAGACATGCATCACTTCCCTCCCCGATGACACCTGGCAGCTGAGCAGTGCTCACTGACCGGCAGGTGGGTGCTGGACTGAGGGCAGGGTCGGTGGGAGAGAGAAGACCCAGGCTAACGTGAAGTGTCCCCAGGCATGCAGGGACCAGCACAATGAGGGGAGGCTTCATGGTGGCGGATCCATCCTTGGGGGTGGAGTCAGTTAGAGGGAGGGATCGGGCCCTGAGCTAAGCGCAGGGACAGAGAGGGGTGGGTGGGCCAGGGGCCGTGGACTGGCCCCTGCAGGCAAGGCTCCGGGAAGAGCTGCAGCGAGGGCACTCAGGCCCCAGGGGGCGGAGAGCAGTGGGTAGGTGGGCAGAACGTGTGCTTCGGCAGCAAGGCCCCAGCGGCAACGCAGTGTAGTGTGGCTGGCAGGGGCCGAGGGCAGACACGGCTCTCTAACCATGCTGAGGCGCTGACCTGCGTCAGAATCCGATTCAAGGCTCGAATCCGAGACGTCCACGTTGATACTCGAGGAGCGGGGATCCAAAATTCTTTCCAGCTCCTTGATCTCTTTTGTTATTTTCTCTCTTTCAGCATCTATATCCATGACTTCCACCTGCCTCCAAAACACGTGACGTTAGAAACCAAAGGTGCACATGAATCCCACTCTCCTTCAACACGCACGCCTGCGGGGGCAGCAGAAGCCGGACTGAAGCAGGTGTGGGCTCCGGACACCTGGCCGGAGGAGACCGGACACCCTCCCACGGCCCATGAACGCCCTCTCTTGGCTCTTTGGTGCTGAAGCTACCGGAGTGTGTCATTTCTGCTCCAAGGCTGCAAACAGCACAGGGGGGAGTGATGGACGCCAACATGGCCCAACCACCCAGTCTGTCTTCCCACAAGCGAGCCATGAGTCAGCTGGTCACTCAAGGCAGAAAGAGCAGGGGGTGGTGGCAGACACCAGAGGACAAGGATGGGGACCAGGAGCACAGCGGGAGGTGCAGCCGGCTGTCCTGCGGCAGTGCTGGACACACACAAGCGGTCTGGCAAACGTTCAGGGGAACGCAGACTGACCAGGCGGCTGGCACTGACAGCACCGGGAAGAAAGCCCCTGAGGACAGGGCCTGCTATGGGCCCTGTCACATCGCCAGCACTGACGACAGCACCTGGCCGTGTCTGACACTGAACGGGTGCCTGATGCAGAACAGGAGCACTGGCCTGGGAATCTAAAGGCGGTAGAAAGCCCGAGAGGGAGAAGGCGAAGGATAAGGCATGGGCGGGGGAAATGCCAAAAACACAGCGCAGACCCAAGGGCCAAAACCCAACAAGAGAACAGCGTCCCCTGCCCTCCGCATGGCCTCTGCTCCGAGAATGACGGGGACGAGGGCGGCCACCGCTTGGGACAGCCCCCCAGCTCCTGCACAGAGCGCCTGGCTTCCACCTGAGACGTTTACGGACCGAGCTCAGCTGAGAGCCGCGGCGGGCCGGCAGCATCCCGCAGGCGGCGCCCATCACCCGTCACCACAGTCATCCCCACACGCTCTCCTGCCAACCCGCCCGGGCCCGGGACACCGCCGCCACCCTCACCCGCGCCCTCACCTGCCGGCAGCACAGGCGCCCCCGCCGCCGCCGCAGCACGCTTCCGGCAGCCGCGCGACTCGGGCGCCGCAGACCGGAAGTCCCGCCTCCGCGGCCCAGACGCCGGGCATGCCGGGAGAGGCCCCGGGCGGCGGGCGGGCCGGTGCTGCCCCCGTGCGGCCGGCCTCGGAATGCCCGCCTCCGCGCGCCACCTGGCCGAGCCGCAGGCGATGCCCGGTGACACACGAGCCCCCAGCCCACGCCGGCCGCCGGCCAGCCGCGCCGTGGGGTGGGTTCTTCTCGCGGCGGGACTCCAGGAGGCACCTCTTGTGCTCCTTTCGTCTTCTGTTACTTGTATCTAGGCTTTTGGTTGAGCAACCACTGAGAAAACTGCCAAGTGCTAGGTGCTGTCCTGACCAGCAGGGTCTTGGGCCCACCTCCGGGGCCCGCTGGGTGTCCGCCCCAAGGTGGACAGGGCGGGGCGAGTTAAGTTGTTAAGTTGAGCAGGCCTCCCTCTGGGGAAGCGCAGAGGCGAGTTTCAAGGTGAGTCTGCAGCTGGGGGCCGTGGGGAGCCCCGGGGGAGCCTGGGTCGCTGCTGCAAGCGAGGACTGGAATGATGAGACCGTGAAGCAGTTCGTCCTGCCCATGCTTACTGAGCAGCTCCAGAATCCAGAGGCAGATGCAACAACAGATTTGTTAGCGTGACTTGTATTTTCAATCTTTTCTAGGACACACTTCGAACTATACACAAAGAGAACAATGTAATAAAGCCTTTGTCTATCCCTCTTTGCTTCATCTAGACCCTCCCTGCCCCCTGCCCTTTTTCAGCTGTACCAGTTGGAGAAGGTTGAAGTGCAGTGTCAGGGGTCAGCAAAACATCTGAGAGGTGCTCTTAGTGGCCCCCCCAGCTTTGGGCCCAGCCTGGCCTGTGGGCAGGTGGGTGAATGGGACACTAGGCTGGTGATCTGCTTCATCTTGCCCAACCCTTGTAAAATGCTGTGCCCCTCACGCGGGGATGCAGCCCCAGGCATCCTCCCTGCAGCCTTCCCAAAGTCAGTCAGAGAGGGGGGACAGCTGGGCCCACAGGTTTCCCAAAGTCAGTCAGAGAGAGGGGACAGCTGGGCCCACACGCTTCCCAGAGCTATTGCGTGTACACCCGGAAGAGAATCTCATTCCAGCACTTCCTGACCAGACCGCTGTCTGAAGTCAGCTCTACAATAGAACCCACTTTTCACCAACCTGCAGGAGCACGAGGTGGGCGGGCGAGCGGGAACTTCCACCTCTGGAAGGCTCTTCCCTGAAGCTCAGGTCAGAGGGTCCACAGTGTAAACATCTTTTGAAAATTCAACCACATGATCTCCCAGAACGTTCTAATGCGAGAATCCAACCTGTCCAACCCTAAACATGCACCGCAGTCAGGCCGGGGCAGCAGCGGTCTGAGCTGCCCTCGATGGCACAGGGGGTGCTGAC
Source organism: Eidolon dupreanum (assembly GCA_028627145.1). NCBI lineage: Eukaryota > Metazoa > Chordata > Mammalia > Chiroptera > Pteropodidae > Eidolon > Eidolon dupreanum. The sequence continues at coordinate 160,891,543 of CM053509.1, read as the reverse complement.
ACTGCGCTGTCAGCACAGGTCACCCCTTGTGACAGGGACAAGCTGTACGTCCTGGCGTCAGAGGGCAGTCGCACGATTCCCAAGCATGAAGAACTAGCTAAGTCAGACAAAAAGGGGTGTGCATGTGAATTTTAGAATTTATTAAATAGGAAAACTGTCAATTTGAACAGGAAGGAAAATTTATCTTAAAAAATAACATCTACAGGAAAATAACCAAAAAGGCACAGTGTGCACCAGACCTCCCCACGTTAGAAAGCGCGGGAAAGGTGGCTTGGAAGACTGGGAGCTAACCTGGCTGGCTCGGCACCTCCCATTCCCGAACCCTAAACTTCATTGTGCAGAAGGCCGCTTGAAATGTGCACCTGGAACCCTCCAGGGAAGCAGGGTGCAGCTCTGAGGGCCCCAGCACAGGTGCACGGAGACGGCGTCATAGTGTGGAGCCTGTGCCGGCTGGTCCCTGTGGGAGGACAGCAGCGTCTACCGCGAGGGGGGGTCCATGCTCAGGCCACCCACCACGGAAGCCACCTATTAAGGCCGCAGGAGTGGACCGTGAGCCAGAGGGAGCACTGAGCGATGACGAAAAGGCACAAGTCCCTGTTCAAGGCAACCATTTGAATTCTAGCTTATTTAGTGTTTTTCTAAATTTGTGAAATAAAAGCCGATCAACTGAACTTATCGTACAACGAATGTTCTGGAATGAGAATGGAAACCACGCCTCACAGATCTGCTGCTTCCATGTTCAGTAACTTAACTTGGTGGCTTTTATAAAATGTCTTCCGAGACAGCGTTAGTCTGCAGGACGGCGGGGGTGCGCCACAGGGCTGCGCTGGCCCCCGCGTGTGACCCTCACACGTGGGACCGGCTCCTTGGGCCGGCTAATAATACTGTTCGGGTCATGAAATTAGCATCTCATGATAAATATCTTTACTGTGGGTGAAGACCGCACATTTAAGACACAACGGCATTTTAAATCCAGTGAGTAGTGACTGCAAACGTCGGCGCTGCGAGGCAGAAGCTCCCGGCGGTCCTCAAGCCTTCTCCTCCTGGTCTTTAATTTCGGAAATTCTGTCTATAGATTTAAGGATTTCGGCAACGAGATTCAACGTTTCCGCTCCAGACACCAGCTGCCTGCAACAAAGACACGGGTATCACAGACGGCCACCGGAACCGCAACAGGGCACAGAGGCCCCTGGGTCCGGAGGCAGCGGCGGAGCGCAGGTATCCGGGACTTCAGCCCCCTTTGCAGAGCCTCTGTCCTCACCGTAAGCGACGGGCACCCCCGGACTCCGTGCCCATGCTGGGGACACTGCGGCCCCTGCAGCACTCAGCCAGGAGACACGTGGTGACATCTCCCAGGGGCTCTGACTGTGCCAGGCACTGTGCCGGGGCCCCGAGGAATTACTTGTAGGTGGAGGAGCGGGGCTCAGGTCTGTCTGGTGCTAGCGCCCTGGCCTCCCCGCTAAGAGCGGCTGACACTACACCAGCGTGTGACCTCAGGGTGACAGCACTGGCAAGGTGAGCCCCCGCCCGGAGCCCCGCCACCGGGGTGCTGGGCGCTAACACCGAGGGAGGCCCCTCACTTGATGGAGCTGTGCGCGCTGTTCATGACCACGCGGAGGTTCTGCAGGGCCACCTCCGTGTTCTGCTTCACCACCGTCAGGCTGGCGCCCTGGCCGCAGCGCAGGGCCTCGTTCTCGCGCTTGAAGGTGGAGACCTGAGCCTGGGGGGCGGGAGGGGTGGCCTGTGAGGGTGTCGATGGTGACCGGGGAGCATTCAAAAGGCAGTCCGAACAACGCCAAACACGGCCCCTTGGCACAGGTGACTGAGGGGTGGGGCCCGGCCCCCACAGCAACGGGGGCTCGCCCCTAACCCAGGCGCCTAATGCCGCCCCCTTCACTTCCGTCCGTCCTCAGCACTGACCCCCGGGGGTGAGAAACTCGCGCAGGCACACACGCCACCCAGGCAGCCCGGGGACTGCCGCGGCCCTCCACAGCCGGCCCAGGGGGACAGCCGCGGCCTCCGTCTGGCCCGAGAGGGGTGTGCACGGCCCTTATCTAGGGGACTCATCCGTCGGAGAGGGAGGACCCAGCGGAGGTCCCTTTGCATCTTCCAGAAGTCACTCGAATTCTCAAGTGAAAACCTGAGGCCTAATTACCTGAAGCAAACTCATTTCTTGTTTGAGTTTCATGACGTGATTTTCTGCCTTTACAGCCCGTTTCTGTAACCGAGGAAAAGGCATCATTGACATGGTGGCGCGGACACAGGCCACGTCGCCTCCATCCTGGCCCCCCTGCCCTCGCCGGCGATTGGCCCCTGGCCAGCTCCGGCCAGCAGGCGGACCCTCCCACGGTGAGAGCCACTGTGATGGGCCCGTCTCACACTGTGCCCACCAGGCGGGACTCGGGGCCACTGCAGTGACACAGCCCGACACCTGCCCACGTCGCGCCCGCCCCGCCCCGCGTACGGTCATCAGCTCCAGGTTCTGCTCCGCCTGCTGCACCACGGACTCCAGGTCATGGTAGTCGCTCTCCTCCTTCAGCATTTTCGCTTCTAATTTCCGCTCCAGCGTCCTGACCCTTGTCAAAGGACAAACCACGTCACCCTCGGTCACAGACCGAGTCTCAGCCAGCTCTAAGAGGCTTTCGCTGGGCTGGTCCGCTGCAGACCAGTGGGGCCCACTGTCCTAGAACGAACCCGTGCCAGGGAGGCAGGGACTTCGGCGGGGTGCCGGGGAGTGCCCCACACTGGCTTGAGGGGCGTCTGCCAGCCCCGCCACCATCACGGTGGTAGATCGGGGACGATGTTTCGGGTGCACTGACTGTGGACCAGGCACCGTGGCCGGGGCTGGATGTACACACGACAGAACCGGACTCGACCCGGCCGGGCGCTGTGTCCCGTTTCGGAGCCGACCTGCGCGTCAGGTGACCTAACTGCAGCCCTGTGGGAAGGCTTACATTTCTGTCTGCGTCTCCGAGAAGCTCTGGACCTCAGTCAGCTTCCTCCTCAGCTTAGAGTTCTCATCTTTCAGCTGTGGAGAAGGAAAACCTCATCAGACACTCGGCGCGTCTCACTCCAGAGGGGTCTGCTCCTCCGCAGTCCGACTCTGGACCTTCTGGATCCACGGAAACGTGCTAGAGTCAGGCCGCCGTCCACGCGGAGAAAAACCACGAGCAAAGGGACCTGCTTGGGCCAACGGCCACAAACTCCCATTTTACCCACATAACTCTTTCTGGGTGACTGTGGTTTTTTTCAACTTTCTCTACACAGAACGCTCAGCGAGATGGCCCTGAGCGACAGCCGAGCGGACCTTTCCCTGCAGGGCAGCCCTCCGAGGGCCTCCACTTCGTTCCAGTTCATTCTGAGACGGGCCGGACCTCCCAGCCCTTCGGAGCGCTGTTCAGCTGGCTGCGTTCACACGCGGCCCGTGACCGCAGGGCAGAGCGCTCTGCACGGCCTCCGCGCAGGCTGCCGCGCCCACGCTCTCGTCCCTGGAGCCAAGCCCAGGTCACCGAGCGTCCCGGGAGGCTCTGGGTTTTCTCCCAGGATGCTGCTCAGACAGGGGCCATTTACCAGGGCGCTGATAAGAGCCCCCTCACTTACTGCTTCATAACTTATCTGCAGCGTCCGAAGGTGCCTGTCCCCCAGAGACTCTCCGTGGGCTGCAAAGTCAGCGCTGGGGCTGCCCGCCGGAGACATGCGCGAGTCGGAGTCGCTCATCGTCCACGGGGGCAGCGACTCGGGCCCCACCAGCTCTGACGGGCTGGAGAAGAAGGAGATGTAGGTGCTGCAGGGTGATGTGCTGGCAGCCACCCTCGACGAGTGTGTCTGCTCCACAGCGGACGGCAGGTAGGCCCCGTTCCACCCGTCGTCCTCGTCCTCATCCTCGTCCAGGAGGTCGCCAGCCCCCGTCGGGTCTTCGAAAAACGGCTGCTGGTATTCCAGGCCGAACCCCGCAGTCTGGGAGGTTGGGGAGCTGCAGTTGAGCCCCAGCGAGTGCCTCATGGCTTCCTAGGGGGAATGCGGGAGGCAAGGTTCAGACGGGCGGCGCGGGGCCGCCCTGGACGGAAAGGCCCTGCCCTGTCTGCCCCGGGAGGGGAGCGCAGAGGGGCCGCAGGGCTAACCCACCCCTTTCCCCACTGGCACCGGCACTGCCTCGCTCTCCCACACCTCCTGCACCCCCTCTGAGCTCTGAGAATCAGGACACGTGCTCGAGGGGGGATGGTTCTGTCTGAAGTCACAGCAGACAACTCCTATTTACCTTCGAGTAAAGTCTGCTGTTGGCCGTGTCGTCTTTCGACAGGCTGAGGTTCTTGGTTTTCAGAAACTCTTTAAAGGAGAATGGGTTTGCCTCTTCAAGTTCTTCAAGTTTATCATCTGAGATAAATAACAGATGTCGCAAATGTCAAATCTCTTGGAGGTTAAAGGAGAACTTCCTTATGCGTTTCTCCTTCCGGAACAAGACAATGTCCAGAATCGGGCATGCACCATCGTCATTCCACCAGAACTCAGTGACGCTAGGAAATGAGAAAGCTGGCCACCCAAGCAGATCTGCTTCTTCTTCCTTCCCGTGCCCGCCCCTCAGCGCCCACAGGGACCACCCGGGCAGGCCCGTGCTCTCCCACACAGGCGGCTAGCTGGCCAGGGGCACGCCCTGCGCTGGGGGCCATCAGCACCATGGCCCCGCCTTGCTGCACTGCTGGCCACCTCCACCCTCCCCTCCTCCCTCCCCCATTTCCTTCCTGCTCTGCCAGTACCCACCCAGCCACACTGCAGCCCTTTCGGTCCACCAACTATCTGAGCCCAGGTGCCAGCCTGTGTCAAGGTGGCTCCCCCAACCGCAGCCTTTGCCGTCTCCTCAGACCCTGTAGGAGTGACTTCCCACCTCCCTGCTGTCCCTCACGTCTCGTGCTGCACCCTGTCCTTCGACTCCAGGGCCGACACTGAATCCGTGGGTTCCACCCCCACCTACTGCCGGGCTCCAGGTACACTTGGTACCTGCCGTCGGACCGACAACCCCGCCACCAGGCACGTGCCTGGCACTGTGTTGGAAGGAAGGGACTGCCGAACCACTCTACCTCCAAAGTGTGTCTCCCGGGCTCCTGATGGACCTTGTTTAGCACACTTGCCCTTTCCAGAGACAAAATCTGCAGAGAGACATCGTCACCCCACTGTGATCATGGGAAGCTCTCACGACCACGACTTTCTTCTGACGTGACATCTCTGCTGCAGCGCTTCTCACTGCCTGGGGACACTTTAAAACACAAGCCCCCAGGCTCCTGCCTTCCACGAGCCCAGGCAACTGTGATTCTGAAAACACCCCCAACAGGTTTTGATGCCCAGTGGGGCTGCGCCTGTCCTCCCGTCTGTGACACCTCATGAACGCCCTTGTGGGCTGCCCGTAGCCCCTCAGTCCCCCACCTAAACACTCGCTGCAGGCCCTGGGTGGCAGGCGGTGCAGCTGCTTGGGGAGAATGTAGATGAACTAACGCTGACCACTGCCCGGCCGCTCCAGCTGGCGTGCAGTCGTGGCCTGACAGATGAAGGCTCCTTTGCCCTTCCCTCTGCCACCTGCAACAAAGCAGCTGTCTTGGCACTTACCACCCTATACTGTCTGTCTGGGGTGCCGGTGCCTCCCCGAGACCAGACTGTGAGCCCCTAGTGGGAGGGGACGGCTCTCCACCTGGCATTCCCAGTGCCGGGCACACGGGGGCGCTCAGAGCTCACCGCTGGGTCAATGGGTGCGTTAACGCTACAGCGGAGCGACCTACAGGTAGTGCAGGGACCCCGGGTCCCTGAAGCTGGTCTCTCACCTGTGTCTCCCACGGAAGCTAGCACCGGACTGGGCACATAGCACATAAACGTCGGCCGAATGCCGAAGAAGTGGGAGTCCAGGTCCCTGCCATGGGGGCGCTCACAGTCTAGCTGGGGGAGACAAGACCGGCGCTCATAGAACGCTGGAGCTGGAATAACAATAAGAGCGACTTCACCGCGCGCCGGCGCTGGCGCTCTGCGTGGTCGTCTCACCTGGACTTTGGCACCACCGGCGAGGGGACAGCGGCCGGCGCCCACCTGGACCGCGGCCCCGGAGCCTGAGGCGCCCGCCTCGGTTGGCAGGCGGCCGGCTCGGGCCGCGGGCCCCCGGGCCCGCCCGCCCCGCCGGCCCCCGCCCCGACCCCGGCCCGCTCGCCGCCCGCCGCCCGGCTGCTCACCGTCCGGAATGACGAGGCTGCGGGCCCGGGACAGCGGGGTGACGCCCGGGCGGCGCGCGTAGCCCGCCATCGCCGCGGGCCCGGCGGCGCCGGCCCTCTCTAGCCCGGCAGCGGCGGCTCCATGGCCTCGGCTCTGCCCCGGCCGCCGCCCCGGTCGGCCGCCCCAGTCGCCCGCCGCTCGGCCGCCGCTCCGAGGCTCAGGCCGCGGCTTCCGCTCCGAGCACCGGAAGCGAGCGCCGGAACGCCGCGGGCCGGCGCCGGGGGGACGGGGCGCCGGGGGCGGAGCCGGAAGTGACGACAGAAGCGGTGGGCGGAGACACAAGATGGCGGCGGTGGTGCTCGCGGCAACGCGGCTGCTGCGAGGCCCGCGCTCCTGGGGCCGCTCGCGGCTGAGGTGAGCGGGGGGCCGGCCGAGGCTCGGCCGGGGGCTGAGGCGGCCCGCGTCCCTCGGGACGTTCTGCCTCTGGGTTCCCTGCGCCCAGACGTGGCGCCGGCTGGTCGGGCTCGGAGTGCGGGACCCGAGTCTCGTCCCCGGGGCGACGGGGGCGCCTTCCCGCCGGGCGCCCTGGACCTCGAGTCCCATCCGCCCCTCCGCTCCCCGGCTGTTGGGTCCGCTCCCGCCCTCCCCGCCCGGGCCGACGGACTGGTCCGAGGTCACGTGTCGTCTCCGCCCGGCCGCTTCCTGCCGCGTGCCCCTTGTGAGGCCGAGCCGGCGGGGCCTCGGCCCCTTAGACCCGCGAAGCCGGCATTCTGCCCCCGTCTGGGCCGGGCCCTTGGCTGCCGTGCTTTGCTCCCTCGCCTCCTGGTAGTGGCCTTTTCCGTCCCCACTGCCCTCCCGCCCAGGTGGTCAGGGCCGCCTTTTCCCACCTTGGCATGTCCATTCAGCTAATGGGTATAGCCAAGCTCTGTGTTGGGCCCAGGGACGCAGTGGGAAGTCGCAGCCCCCAGGCAGTGGATACAGACGGGTATCAGCGGTCCCGTGAACGCTTTGAAATAAATGAACAGCGTTCAGAGATAGAACATAGCTGGGGAGACTAACTTCCGGTGGAGAGGTGAGGGTTAGCCGCTCCCAGGAGGTGACATTTTAACCAAGAGATGAAGGATAAGTCAGCCATGTGGGCCAGAGAGTACAAGCTTTGGGGGTGACGAGCCAAGTGTGTCCGGGAATGGATCAACAGGCCATGGGACTGGGACCTAGCGGTGGGGGGTAGCAGATGAGTTTGGAGAGGGGGCTGGAGGCGAGACCGTTCAGGTTCTTCCCAGCCAGGTTGAGGGCTGCGGCTTCTGGATTCCCCGGGGGCTGTTGAAGGGCAGGGCTCTGCCGAGTGCTCTGTGCGTAGCCTGGTTTACCCTGCCTGGCCCTGTCGGCGAGGTGCTGTTCTTGCTGGCTTACAGAAATGGCAGTTCTGACCCAAGTAACAACCCACTTGCTGCAGGTCCCCGGGCCCGGGCAGGGTTTGCAGCCAGGCACAGTGCTCTGACCACTCCTGTGCACGTCTGCAGACGTGTGGAAGCAAGTCCCTCAGAACGGGAGACGTCGCCTCTTCGTGCAGACGGAGCCCGACTGACGGCACCGGGTGGTCGTCGCAGGTCCCGTCATCTCGAGCCCGTTGTGACTGGGCCACCTTCCTGTTTTAGGTCTGGAGCCCCCGCGTACAGACCGTTTAGTAGTGGCGGCGCCTACCCCAGCATCCCCCTCTCTTCTCCCTTACCTGGAGCACCCACACCCATTTTCGCTACAGTCGGTGGAGAGGAAAAGTTTGAAACCAAAGTTACCACGCTGGATAATGGGCTACGCGTGGCATCCCAGAATAAGTTTGGACAGTTCTGTACTGTAGGAAGTAAGTACTGTTGGTAGTGTGGGCGGTCCTGTTCGTTTTAACACGCTCATGTGTCAGTTGCTTGTCACTTGTAATTAGTACATCATCTATGAGTTTTATTTTGTGTGAAAAAGCGTGGTATGAAATTTGAGAACTCAGTAAACAAAGTGTGAACAGTGGCCATTTTGGTGGTGGATTTTTTTCCCTTTTTCTACCTTTTTGTAACAAAAAATTTTTATCTGCAAATGTAAAGTATGCAATTCCATAGTTTTGACATGGGTATAGCTGTAAAACCATCACAATCAAGGTATTGACGTCACCCCTCACCTCACATAATTAAATGTGGTTGTTTACTCATACTCATAATTTTAACTCAAGGTTTCTTTTGATTAATTCTTCTCTTTTGAATGTCGATTTAACCTGTTAATTTTTTTCTTTTTATTGCCAGTTCTTATTAATTCAGGATCAAGATATGAAGCAAAATATCTTAGTGGAATTGCTCACTTTTTGGAAAAGTTGGCATTTTCGGTCAGTTCCAATTTGCGAATTTTAAGGTTGTATCTGGGAAGGTTATCAAGTTTTGCTTTTTTAGGATGGTTTTAATAAATGTTAAGGCTGCCAAGTTAATGGTATAGATAATTTGATTTTGTGTTTTGAAAGCAGAAATAAATTTTGTTCTTAAATTGCATTTTATGGGTCATTTGGGATTGCTAAGCCTAAATAGGTTTTCTTACTTGTTTCTATTAGTCCACTGATCGCTTTGACAGCAAAGATGAAATTCTGCTTACCTTGGAAAAACACGGGGGTATTTGTGACTGCCAGACGTCAAGGTATGCCAGCTTTTACACGCGAGCTTGCTTTGCATCCACGTGGAACTGTTCTCGTGCTTGGTCAGAGTCCCACTGAGCCACTCCCCTCAGAGGCTGCGAGGGTCGGGTGAGATGTGAGCCCCAGCCTGGGCAGAGAGTTGCGTGGGCAAAACACAGGTGGCAAGACTCACACAAAGGAGCACTCTTCGAGGGCCAAGTGGTTCCCAGAAGGCTGCTGTGATTTGAGCCAGGCAGTGACTGGGCACTGGGGACACAGAGTAGGCCGTGTCCCAAAGATGCTCACAGATTTGCAGAAGGCTGTGCCACAGGTAATGGGTACAAGAGCCAGGAGCCACGGGTGGCAGGAGCATGAGGCACAAGCCACTAACTTGGTCCGGAGTCAGGAGAGTTAGTGGTGATTGACTTACGGATAAAA
>CM053509.1:160863337-160881769 GCA_028627145.1 Eidolon dupreanum | reverse complement strand
GGCGTCACAGCCAGACCTCGCTCCCTAGGCTCCCGTCTGAGACCAGCCTGTGGGCAGCCGAGCGGGGCCCGAGCCAGCTGCCTGTCCGTCCCCCTCTCTGTCTGTCTCTCCGCCTCTAGCACTCCAGTGTCACCTGCTGCCAGGCCTGGGGAGCACAGACAGGCTGGGGCAGGGGTTTCGGTCACACAGGCCAGAGCGGTCTCCGGCAGACAGCCCTGCCGTGGACACCATGGACGGAGGAGTGTGCACCTGCTCTGCGTGTGCCCTGCCTCCCGCCCGCAGGCCTCGGGGACATAAACTGGGTGACAAAGCAGGCAGCTGCCAGCAAGCGCCCCAGGAATGCTGCGTGGTCAGGTGCTGCTCGATGACATGGTTGGCATGGAGCCTCACGTGGCCTCCAGCCATTTCCTGGGTGTGTATCATTGCCCAGCGAGGTGCTCGGGCCCCGGGGTGGACAGACCGCTTCCTTCTGGGCTCCCCGCCACAGGTGCCCGTGCACCCGTCTACCCCTACAGCCCCCACTCTCCAGGAACTTGGGGCCCATGGAGAGGGGATGGTTGTGGGTGATGCTATGGGGCTTCGGGGCCCCGAGGGCTCATGCTCCCCAAACCATGCCAAGAATAGATTCTTCCTCAGGGCCACAAGCTCACTGGAAACGGAGGTAGACCGAGTGCTCTTTGTCACTTAAGCGTGTGTATGTGTGTGTGTGTGTGTGTGCGCGCGTGCGTGTGTGTGTCTCAGCGGCCATGCGTGTCCAGCTCTCTCCAGGAGCCCAGGTCCCCCCACTCCCAGGGGCTCAGCAAGAACCCCGCAACGGCCCACCATCATCTTCTGCCCGGCCTGTCCAGGGAGAGGCAAGTCGGGAAGACAGGGCCTGACCTCAGCTGCCCTGTGGCCCAGGCCGGCGACCTGGGGCAGCACTGCTCTGTCCTCTGGTCCGTGCGATGGGGAGGGCGTGACGATGAGGCAGGATGCCAGGGAGTGCTGAGTGGTGGCAGGCAGGCACGCGGCAGATGCCCTCGGGTGGAGTGGCGCTGCTGACGACTGCCCAGAGCAGGGTCCGGGGCGTGCCGCCATACCCCTCGGCACCCGAGGGCAGTGGGCGGGTGCACAAGGGGCACTACTTCCTGGGACCAGCCCTAGCGTCACTGTCCACACCCACCCGTTGCATCCACCCCGCTCCCCGAGAGCGGTTGACTGGGGCCAGAAGGATGTGTCTGGATGGGAAATTGTTTTTCTTCTTTCAAACGCTCCTTTGGGGACGAGGCCCAGCAGGGACGGCTGGAGGGGATGTGCCCTTGGCCTCCCATGGGAGCCCTGTGCCCTGGCTGCTGCACAAAGCGTCACGGGGAGACTATAACGAGGTGCCCAGGTGTGCACGGGCAGAGAATCCCCCGAGAGGCCGGGGTAGGGAGGAGCAGCTGGGGAGGGAGAGCAGAGTGAACGGGGGTGGGGGGACCAGATGGTGTCAGCGCCGGTGGGGGGCAGTAGTGACAGAGGGTCGGGTGCCCCCAGAAGCTCCCAGACCTGCCACCAAGGAGTCCCTTGATCTCCGTGGACCAGAGGCGTGATCACCCTCACAACTGGGTGGCCGTGTGCGCAGTGCACGTGGGGCCCGTCGCCTTGGTGCCTGCCCTCGTCACGTTCCACCTCCGTTTGTGGGTTATGTTGCCAGGACAGTCGGGTCTCTGGGTGGGAGAAGACACACCACCTGCAGTGCGGTGGGGGTGTTCCCCGATCCCGCCAGGGCTGCCTGCCGGGGCCCAGCGGGGCCCAGCGCCGTGGCACGGGCAGTGTGGTCCCAACGGCGGGCATTCCCCAAGCTGTTACTGTGTGCGAGGCACAGCGACCAGCACTGTCCAGACCCCACGACCCTTCACACCCGCTGCGGGGCGCGGCTACCGAACCCTATTTGGCGGTGGCAGAGCCCAGGCTCAGAGCCGGAAGCGGCTTGAGCCGGGACACTCGGCAGCAGTGGGTGCCGCCTCCAATCCTGCTCAGCCGAACGCAGAGCCCGAGGCCTTGGCCAGCTCGCTGCCCGGCACCCCGAGGGGTCCGACTCCCCCAGGAAGTCTGCTATAACCTGGAGACTCCCCCAGCCTAGGAACCCGAGCTCCCCACCCTCCCTGCGGTTACTGCTACAGAGCGAAGCTCTCCCTCCCTCTGCCTTTCACAGCATGTCACTTAAGGACCTTCTTGGCATCCGGCGCCTGGCTGCACACACAGTGCATGTAGGAGGCTCAAAGCGGTGGCTTCCCGGGGATGCCGAGCTCGGGTCTGGCATGGGTGGGCCATCGCAGCCCCTGCCCCTTCAATGATGCCAGCTCAGGGGACGCCCCAAGGAGTCAGGCCTGGGGCTGCCGCAGACGAGGGCGGAGCCTCTGGCCGTTGTACTACCCACCCCACAGGGGCCAGCTGGCAGCCGCAGCCTCGGCCAGGAGCAAGGCCTTGCCCAGCTCCTGTGGTCATCGGGGGAGGGTGTGTTGGACAGGCCCAGGGCTGCTGGCTCTGGGCACAGATGGCTCTCACTGCAGCCGCCTCTTCCGTAAGAAAAACAAACCAGCCCGGCCAGCAGACCCCTTTTTATCTCCTGTTTATTTTCGACCCATCTCCCTTTGCCTGAAGCCAGTGTCCTGTGGGCTGCGCTCCTCCGAGGGTCTGGCCGGAGGCCTTGGCCTTTTCCTGCCTGTCCGCTGGGCGGGCCCGGAATGCTGTTTCCCACGCCTGGACTTCTCCCCATCCCTCCATCACCGTGGCTTTCCAGGGTTTGGCGTCTCCTGGGTGCACCGGGAAGGTGCGGACGGAGAAGGGGACAGTACCGGGCGAGACCCACCCACAGGTGCCCCCCCAGGAGCTGGCCCTGGGGCAGTGCAGAGCCAGGGCAGGAGGGGCCGAGGCTACACCTCAGGGTCAGCTCAGGGTCAGGCCACCAGGGCTCCAGGAATTCACAGAGTGTTGGGTGCTGAGACACCCCCTGGGGGGGGCCCTGCTCTGCTTACATCCTTCCCAGTCCCCCCACTTCACAGATAAAACCACGACCGGGAGGGTGACATGCTAACTCAAGGTCTCAGGGGTGAGGAGTGGTGGGAGCGGGGTGCTGTCACTGTCCACAGCTCCCAGGGCCATCCATTCCTCTCAGACCCCCGCCCCCAATGGACGTGGGGGAGGGGCAGAACTGTTTGTGATCAGCCCCCCTAAACTAGGCAGTGAGGCACCCCGCTGCCAGCATGTAGGGGCTGGACAGGAGGAGGGGGCAGAGGACCAACAAGGAGGCGCCTGCCACACAAAGGCAAAGGGACCTCAGACGGCCTCACGTGGGGGGCGGGAGGGAGGGGGCGCGAAGGCCGGCGGCCGGCACTGCCGCCCAGCGCCCGGGGCGTTGCCAAGGCCAGGCCCCTGCGCTCCGTCCTGAGCCTGGGGGAGGACCCCTGCCGGCCCGCGTGCCAGCCGCCCCGACTGCCGCCCCTCCCCCGCGAGGCCCGCCCCCCACGAGCTTCCTCCCCTCCCCCTGCCCGCCCCCACCGCGCGGAGGGAGGGAGGAGGGACCGGTGACATCACGGCCACGGCGGGAGGGGCGGCGCCCCGCGCACATCACTTCCTCGGCGCCTCTGGCCGGTGGGGACAGGCAAACGGACAGTGGACAGTGGACAGCAGCCAGCGGCCAGGAGACAGACGCTGGGCGGCGCGAGCGCGGAGCGCGCGGCTCCGGCCCTCGGCGACCCCGGCCCATGGCCGGTCCAGCCCCGCCCGCCGCCGCGGACGAGCTGCCCGGGCCGGCCCGGCGCCTCTACTCCAGGTGGGCCGGGCGGACGCGCCGCGGGCACGGGGCGCGCTGCCGGCGCAGCGGGCCGCCCCGAACAAAGGCGGCGGCGGCGGCGGCGGCGGGCGCGCAACGTGGCGGGGACCCGCCCTCCGTGCGGGGCGGCGGGGGTGGGAGCCCGGGAGTGGGGGCGCCACGGGTGCCAGAGGAGGGCGCGGGATGGGGGTTCTGGGGGTGCGGGGGTGGGAGCTCCAGGGGTACCCATGGGAATGGGGGTGATGAGGCGGGGTGCGGGAGCCCGGGAATGGAGGTGTGAGGATGGGGGTGCTGGGAGGGGGGCTGCCAGTACCCCAGTGAGAGCCCAGGGACTAACGAAAACCTGGAGACTAACGGGTGGGTAAGCCCGGTGGCGGGGATGGGCGGCTGCCCATGGGGGGCGGGGGCAGGCGCTCCCCGCCCCCTCCCGCAGTCAGGGGGACGGGGTGAGAGACCAGCCGCTTCTCCAGCTGCGTTCTCGGGCAGTTGGGCCGCCTGACACAGCAGGTGTGTGCAGGGGGGCTGCCAGGAGCTCCCCTCTCCGCTGCCGCGGCCTGGGTGGCAGGTCCCCTGAAGAGACCAGGCTGTGTCATGGGAAGGGCCCTGCCCCCCATCGGCCCATCCCCCCCAGTCCAGCGGGTGGCCCTGGACCTGCGGCTGGGGTGGCCCTAGGCGTGAGGCTGCAGAGCCAGCCAGCCCCGTGGGTGTGTGTCTGTCTACAAAGGCACCTGCCTCGAGGCAGGCTCACCAGGCAGCCTGCGCCCTGCGCCCCACGCCCCGCTAGTCAGCGATGACAGGCCAGCTCTGCCCGGGGCGGCGTGCTTGCTTGCTGACTCCAGGCCTGGCCCCGGTGTCTCATAGGGTGATACCCGGGGCCCAGGACTCTGCCAGCAGAGTGGGCAGGCATGAGTGCTGAGCTGGGGCGATTACTGGCAGCAGCCCCAGAGGGAGGCCTGGCTCCCTGCCCCTGACTGGAGGGACATCTCACCCCAGCCCCCCGGCGTCCCTGGGACCGGGCAGCCTAGCCCGTCAGCTGTCAGCAGCACACCTCTGCCTGCACCCGGTGTGCAGTGAGGGCGCGGTGACGGGCCCTCCCCACCTGGGGCTGGTCTGCGCCGCTGGCCGGAGACACGGCCCCCACTGTGTGGTCGCGGACCGGCCTGCGCCCCTGGCCTGGCTCCTGGGCCCCATGCGGGGGGCGGGGCGTGTGGGCGGACTAGCTGGCAGCCGCCGCCACAGACCGGGCGTGCAGGACCCAGTCCACGGCCCCCCAGGGATGCGGGCGTGCAGGCAGCCGTGCCCCGGGGTCCTCTGCTCCATGCAGATGGAGCACGTTGTCCTCAAAAACGACAGGAGTTGACCTGGCAGCCACCGGCCGTGTGAATGTGTGAGTGTGTGAGTGTGTGTGAGTGTGAGTGTGAGAGCTGGGAGACCCTGCACAGCTGAGCATGGGGTCCACCTGGGCCCAGTCATTCCATGGGCGTGACCTGGGAGCCTGGGGTGTGGGTCATGTGGAGCCCCACAGGGACACATGGCCTGGAGGGGTTGACCCCTGGTGGGGACAGGGACAGAGGGGATGCTGGGAGAGGCCTTGAGCCCAGCCCGGCACCCTTGTAAGCTGAAGCCTGAACGGAGCTGGAATGGAGTGCAGGACCCCGCTGCAGGGCGCGAGGGGTTTGGACCCCACCGCGTAGCCACGGCCAGGTGCGGGCAGCGCGGTTCCTGGTCAGAGCGGCTTGCGGGGGCCTCCTGGACAGGCGGGGGCTGTGGGGCGGGTGAGGAGGGGCCTGCTCCCACAGGTCCGGCAGTCCCAGGCGCTCGGCTAGGAAGCTGTCGGAAGGCGGTCCTCCCCCTTGGAGCCCGTGTGTGGGGGAGCCCATGTGTGGGGGGAGCCTGTGAGTGGGGGGAGCCCGCCAGTGGCGGGGGAGCTGGAGGTGGGGACACCGGTGGACAAGATCCATTTGGTCTGAGCACTGCCTGGATAGCTGTTGAGGGGCTCCCTGGGGCCAGGCCAAGTCTCCTCTGCCTGGCCCACCACCCAGGGCCCCCTTCCCATACCCACATCCTGCTGGTGAGAGAGTTCAGTTCTCCTAGGAGAACTGGGCTTGGAATACTCACTGAGGGGAACCGGGGCACAAGTGTGCCAGTGAGCCCCCAAGTCCCCCCCGGGGCCCTGGGGAGGGGCTGGGTCAGATGGGCTGCCCCTCCTGCAGGAGCTCTGGACGGAGGGGCCAAAGGGTGGTGGGAGGGCAGGTGGCTGAGAACACCCCAAAAGCAGGGACGCCATGGGAAGGCCTCTCCCGGCCTCCCGGCCGCCTTCGGCCAGCAGCCCAGTTCCCTTGCCTAGAGCTGGGAACGGGGTAGTGGCCGTGGCAGAGCACCCCAACTCTGGGGTGGCTTTGGAGGTGTCCCAAACAGGCACCGCGACAGAGGCATCCCCAGGTGTGGGGCAGATCCCCACTGCACATGGGCATGCCACCTGCCCGTCTCTACCCCGCTCCCTCCTCAGGTGGCCCTGGTGGCCTGGTGGGCCCTTCCTTGACCTGGCCCTAGGGTGCCCAAGCTCCCAAGCTGGGTGACACTCAGGCCCCTCCTCTCCAGCGATTGCGCCCCCACCAGGCTGCCTGCCCTCTGCCGTCCCTGCACCCCCCCCCCGATGTCACTCTGCTCTGGGGGGTGGTGGGGGAGGGCAGGCAGGGCCCAGAGTGTGGGCGACGGCCCTGGAGACGGAGGATGGTGATGGCTGGAACCGAGGGGGACACAGCCCCCGGTCAGCCACAGGGGGGGGCCTGGCTTGGAGACTGGTCTCAGTGGTCAGCACCGAGGGGCAGGCGGTCAGGGCGGGGGCTGGGCCAGGGTGCTGTCTCGGGTGCCAAGGCCGGGCTGCGGGGCCGTGGATGTGAGGTGTTGGCGGAGCAGTAAGGCTGTCCTCTTGGGGAGTCGGTACCACTGCATCACCCAGCGAGCCAGTGGGCGGCGGGGGCTTGACTGACGGCGCCTGGCCTCTTGGCCACCGCGGTCTGGCCGCTGGGAGAGCCGGCCCTGCCCGGCCCCTCGCGAGGAGAGTTATGCTGGGCAGGCGTGGTGTTAGGGCCAGAGCTGGCTCAGCGGGGGCGGGGCGGCTCGTCCCTGAGGGGCCCAAGCCATAGGGCCAGGGGTCTCCCGGGGCAGAGGAGTGTAGATGAAGAGCTGAGCACCTTCAGCCAGGTGGCAAATCCCCAGTGGGAAGGCTGCCCCCCCAGGGTTTGCTAGTGAGTCTGGTGTGGGAGCTAAGACCGCAGCCCCCGGGGATGGAGAGCCCATCAGGCAGCCCCAGTCCCGAGCCCTGAGGCTCTCGGCAACCCCTGCAGGGCACGGACGTCCAGGGAGGGTGCGAGGGAGTGGGCAGCGGGGCAGGCCCTGTGCCCCGGGCAGCTGCAGCCTCAGCGCAGCCCCAGGTGACAGGGCAAATACTTGCAGGCCTGCAGGAGAGAGGTGGGGGACAGAAGCCCCAGAATCTTCATTGAGCAGGGAAGGGGGCCTGGCCAGGATGGGCAGCTCCTCACAGAGGACAGGGGAGGGCGGCCAGCCGTGCCGGCCTCGGGCAAGGGCCCGGGGAGGTGGCGGGGAGGCTGGTGTGGGGGCACCGAGCTCGGGGGTTCAGCTTGCTGAGAGGAGCTAGGCACAGAGCAGGTGGCCCAGGCCCTGCCGACCCCCCTCAGCTGTGCTGTCCTGGGGGGTGGGCACCCTTGAGGGCAGGGCCCGGTGGGGGTGGGCAGTCGGGACCAGATCCCCCCACCTCTGCAGCCACCACCCAGGGCTCTGTCCTCCCAGACGCCCAAAAAATGAAAAGGGGCAGGGCCGGCAGGGCCTCCTGGCTGATGCCCGCCTTGGGATGCTGTGTTCTCCACACCCTCCTGCTCGTCCTGGGCTTCCTGCCTCTGCTCAGACCCCAGGGTGGCCTCAAGGGGTAGCACCCCCTCGTCCCTCGTCCCCAGAGCTGCGTCGCCTTGGAGCTCCTGCCGCCAGCTCCCGCCACCGAGGAAGCAAGGGGTCTGGCGGATGGGGCTGCCCAGAGCGGAAGGGGCTCCTGGGGCAAGCAGCGCCTCAGGGCCTGGGAAGGGTGGTCCCCGAGACATGCCTTGGACTTGTCACCGCCCCTCTGCCTTGCCCGGCCTGAGGGGACTCAGTAGGCTCTGAGCCTGTGGCCCTTGTCTGTTGGGGGACGTTACTGCACACCCACCCACCCTCCAACCCGCCACACCACTCCAGGGGGCTCCACGCTCCGCCCAGGGAAGGTCTCATGACCCAGCCCCTGCATTGGCCACCCCAGGCTGGAGGAGCTGGGGCGGGCAGGGTAGGTGGCCAAGGGGCTGAAGTCTCAGGAAAGGAGCTGGGGGGAGGGGTCTGGGCCTCCTCAGCCCTCCGCCCCGGGCCTGGGCAGCCTCCCCAGGCCCCTCAGACCGTCAGGGCAGCTAAGCCCGGCAGCCCCCAGAGGACTGGGAGGCTCTAACAAGGTGACCTGGACTGGTGCCAGGCCAGGCTGTGGGTGGACAGGGGCTGGGGGCGGGGCCAGGGCAGACCGGGAGCAACCGGGGAGGGCGAGGGGACCCCGCCAGGGGGCGATGGCTTCCCCGGCCTGGGCGGCTCTGCCCCCGGGGCAGTCCCGGCTGGGGCCAGCACATCCTGCCCATCACCTCCTCCCTCCCCTCCTTCACAAACGCTGGCCTGGGCTCCTCCGAGCTGGGCCCTGGCCCAGAGCTGGCTTCAGGGTCAAAGTGGGGCGAGCTTGCCGAGGAGCCAGGGAGAGTGGGAAGGCGGCGCACCCCCTCAGGGACGTCCTCTGGGCTCCCTGCTGACGGCCGCTGATCCTCTTGATCCCTTGATCCACCCCAGTTCCCGTGAGCCTCAGACGATGTGTGTGCGGGCCTGGGCTTTCCTGCAGCTGAGGCCGCCAGAGCCCTCAGCCCACCGCCCCGGGGTGGGGAGAGGCAGGGGAACCCCCAGGCCGACGCAACCCCAGGACCAACAGCCAAGCTGGGGCAAGGGCTGGCCGGCCGGGAGAGAGGCCCGGAGCCCGGCGATGCCTGCTGCAGCCGTGGACGGCCCGCCTGCGGCCCTCAGCTTGGCAGAGAAGGCAGTGTGCAAAGTGGTGTACGGGGCGCCCCGCCCCCGCCCGCTGCTGCTGCCCGTGGGCCTGGAGCTGTGGCTGTACGTACAGAAGATGCGAAACCTGCAGAGGACAAGGTGGGTGGCTCCTGGTAGGGCGCAAGGGCACACAGGCAGTGCACGGGCCCCGGGGGGCAGGCGCCAGCCTCGAGGGCAAGGTGCCGTCGGAGGTTCTGGAGAGTACGGGCCTCTAGCCCTGAACGCCTTGCCTGGTGCCTCTCCAGGTGGTCTCCCAGGTTGCCAGGGGCCCATGCTAGACCCCCCAGTGTATGTGATGATGTCCCATCAGGGGGCCCCGTGCACCCCCTGGATGTCTGGGCCCCAGGCCTTTCCCAAGCCAGAAACCTTTGCTCCGAGACGAGGAGGGAAGGGCACCAGGCCCGCCCGAGCCAGCAGGGCGCGCCCCGCTCCGGAAGTACCCATGCTTCGGAGCCCAGTGTCCCCCGGCACCTGGAGGAGAGGGCCGTTCGCTCCACAGGTGGCTCGCGAGCAGCTGGGCAAGGACGAGCAGGCCTCAGTGAGGAAGCCCCGTGCATGACCCCGTGGCGGGAGCGGGGCCGTCTGTGACGTGGCACCCGCTGGCCCTCCCCAGGGCACTGGGCGATGTGGCCGGAACGTGTGGGGCAGTCTGCTGTCCTGGTCTCCGGGCCTCGCCCCTCACCCTGGGCTCTCTGAATGGTCACAGGGCTCTGCTTGAATCTGGGGGAGGCAGGGAGGTGGCAGGGCCCGGGACCTGGTCCCTGTGTCCCTCATGGAGGGAGGAGCCGCTGTCCCAGGACGAGGGGCCCCGATGCTGGGGAGTCGTGGCTGGGCGAGGGGCCTGGGGGAGGGGGCGGCTTCCCCGCAGAGAGCCGAGAGCCAGCGCCCCTCCCCCACCACGGTGTCACCGCCTGTAGAATCGTCCGCAGATCTCATGTTGTCGACGACATGGGGAGGGTGACGGGCAACGCGGGGAGGGTGACGGCACGTGGTCGTGTCGAGCATCCAGCTAACGTGGGGGAGCTCGGGCCTGGAGGACTCCGTGGTGGCCCCCCAGTGACTCCCGACGTCACAGCGTGCTCCCGGGAGGAGCAGGGAGTGTCTCGGGCGTTTTACTCTGTAGCTTTCCCACACACTGTGTTAACCTCGAAAGCAACGGGGATGAGACAAGGACAGTCGGGGTCGCCTGCCGCCGCGTAGAGCACGGCCCCCTCTTTCTCAGGTCTCGTGCGCGTGCGGTCACCAGGCTGGGGGCCACCCGACCCCCCCTCCCGAGGCCTGCGAGGAGCCCCCTCACTGGGGCCCAGCGGCCTCTGGGCCCTGCCCCTCCCGCCCCAGGGCAGGGCAGTAGGTCAGGCCTTCAGCCTGGGACCCATGTGACCAGCTGGGGCAGGATGGAGAAGGCTGAGCCCCCGAGGGGCAAAGGGTCCAGCCCAGGGCCCCACAGCGGGGCGGGCCGGAGCCAGGGCTGCAGCCGCGCCCTGAGAGTCCCCCGCCTGAGGCCTAGGCCACGGAGGCCTCAGCAAGCAGGCGCCACCTTGGGGCGCTGTGCAGGGCCCAAGGGTCAGGGGCTTCTTCTCCCACCTGACCAAAGGTGGGGCGTGAGGCCAGCATGGCCCCCGGCAAGGGTCACGCCGGCGGTCACGCAGGGCCCCGAGCCCTTGGCGTTAGGCTGCGTGCACAGGACAGGAACTAGGGCGGTTTTCCAGGGGTCGGGGTCATCCTGGGACGTGATACTGTCCACTTCCTCCCACGGCGGCAGGGGGCGGGGCGGACAGCATGGTGGGAACAGCTGTTTCTCAGGCCAGTCCTGGCCAGCAGCCAGCAAAGCACTTCTCAGCTGGGGCGGGGGGCAGGGAGGGGCTGGGGGCTGGCTGACCCTCTGCTCATGGGCAGCCATGTCCCCTGCAGAACAGGGTGAGGACAGATGACAGCTGAGCTCCCAGCCCCTAAGAGCTTGCTGGGTGCCACCCCCCACCCCCAGGGTGCAGGACGGGAGCTGGGCTGGGTTCAGATCCTGCTTCTGTGACCCTGACCAGCTCACTGCCCCTCTCTGAGCCTTGGCCGTCCTCGGTGGAGACCAGGATGGAGGAGGGTGGGCCCTGGCCTGGGTGGCCGGCACTTTGGGGCTGGTGGTGTTTGGAGCTCAGCCACCGCAGGTCTCGCTGTCGTCTCAGACTGACAGCTTCTCCCGGGTGCCCCTGGGCCCTGGCAGTGAGGAGGGTTGGGCACAGGTGAGCCACACGGGTGTGCCAGCCTAGGTACGGGCACGCCGTCAGACCCAGCACCTGCGTCTGGCGTTCATCCGGCGGGAGTCCGGCCTGGTGCACCGGCGCGGCACGGGGGCGCCGTGGTCCGCCGTCGGGGGGCACGGGTCCCCGGGCTCTGAGCCCTGCTCTCTCCGCCCAGGATGGAGGCCTCGTGCCTGGAGCTGGCCCTGGAGGGCGAGCGCCTGTGCAAGGCGGGGGACTTCAAGGCGGGTGTGGCCTTCTTCGAGGCCGCCGTGCAGGTGGGCACCGAGGACCTGAAGACCCTGAGCGCCATCTACAGCCAGCTGGGCAACGCCTACTTCTACCTGAAGGAGTACGCCCGGGCGCTGGAGTACCACAAGCACGACCTGCTGCTGGCCCGGTGAGCCGCGGGCGCCGGCGTGGGCTCACGGGGCCACACGTCCCCTGCCCGTCCGTCACCGGGCGGGGTCTGGGAGGGGCAGGCACAGTGCAGGACTCGCCGGGCAGCCTCTCGTAACCTTGACTCTGGCTTCAAGCCACCCAACTCCCCCTGCCCCAATCCGGGGTCCCCCGACAGCCGCAGGCCGTGCAGGGCTGCCCCCCGCCCTGCCCTAGCGAGAGCGCTCGAGCCACGACCTCCACCCCGGGCTGGCCCTCCCGAGGCCTCCCCCTCCCACGCCCGGGCCCCTGAGCCCCGCAGCCCGCAGGCCCCTCACTGCCGCCGCCCCCAGGGCCATCGGTGACCGTATGGGCGAGGCCAAGGCCAGTGGGAACCTGGGTAACACGCTCAAGGTCCTGCAGCGCTTCGACGAAGCCGTCGTCTGCTGCCAGCGGCACCTGGACATCGCCCAGGAGCAGGGGGACAAGGTGCGTCCTCGCCCCTGGCCCGCAGCGCCTGCTCAGGCCCGGGATCGGGGCCTGCGAGACACACGCCACTCACGGCCCCCGCTCTCGCCCCGGGGGAGGGAGGCGGGAGGGCGGCCCCCCTCAGAAACGAGGGCGCTTTCTGCGCGTGTCAACACTGGGGGGCTGAGGCCTGGCTCCCCAAGCCGGAGTCCGCAGCCCCCATCTTCCATGGCCGTCCCCCCCTCACCGGCCTCCCCCCGAATCTGCCAGCACCCCATCGCTCCTTCCGGGGCCCAGAGAGACGGTGACACGGCCCTGGAAGGAAGCGTGGCCACAGACGTCGGCGAAGTGGCCGCCGTGGACCGCAGCTCGGTCCGGCCCGCCGCGGGGCACCTGACCGTCCCGCTTTGCGACCTGTCCCGGACCCTGTGCCGCAGGTGTCTGTGCTTCCCCACACAGACGAGGAAACTGAGGCTGGAGGGGTCATGTGACTTGCCCCAAACCACTGGCTTCGCAAGCACGCCCCGGGGCGACGTGCCACCCCGCAGCCCAAGGCCGGGGGCTCCCAGGGGGCTGCGGCGGGAGGCGCCCCAACCTCGGTGCCGCCCGCAGGTCGGGGAGGCGCGGGCCCTCTACAACATGGGGAACGTGTACCACGCCAAGGGCAAGCAGCTGTCCTGGCACGCGGCGCAGGACCCCGGGCACCTGCCCCCGGACGTGCGTGATGCCCTGCGCAGGGCCTCCGAGTTCTACGAGTGAGTGGCCCCCGCCCGAGCCGCCGGGCCCCGCCAGGCTCCGGGCGGCCGGGAACGCCCGCCCGCCCCCCACCCGAACCTGCCCCGGGGCCTGCCGGGACCCCACGAAACCCCGTGTCGCATGTCACGGCCCCTCGTGGCCATGGAGAGAAGCGAGGCGATGCTGAGCCCCGTGTGACGTTTAAGAACAACGTGGCTGGGAAGAGGCCCGGGACACTGGGCCGAGTCCCCGGGTGGGACGGCGGTCTACCCGAGAACGAGGCTGCACCTGAGAACCAGGGGAGAGGGGGAGCCCCGACCCAGGCTCGGAGCTGGGAGAGCACCAAGGGGCGCCAGAGCTAAAGGGGCCCTGGGAGGGGCGGCACGGAGGCCCCCGCTCGGCGTCCGCTCGCGGGGGCCGGGTCACGCCGCGGCTCAGACGGACTCGGCCCCCAGGAGGAACCTGTCCCTGGTGAAGGAGCTGGGCGACCGGGCGGCCCAGGGCAGGGCCTGCGGCAACCTGGGCAACACGCACTACCTGCTGGGCAGCTTCGTGGAGGCCACCGCCTTCCACAAGGAGGTGGGTCGGCGGCGGGGGCGGGCGGCCCGCTCAGCCCCTGCTTCCTCCGGGCTTGGTGCGGGGGTCCCGGGACTGCTCCCCCGGGACAGCGCAGACGTGGGGCCGGCCACGCTCGGCAGGGTGGCAGAGCCGCTGCGTGACCACCGGGCTGCGGGGTCTGTGTCCACAGCGCCTGGCCATCGCGAAGGAGTTTGGGGACAAGGCGGCCGAGCGCAGGGCCTACAGCAACCTGGGGAACGCCCACGTCTTCCTGGGGCGCTTCGACGTGGCTGCCGAGTACTACAAGTAGGTGCCCCGGCACCCAGCCAGGGAGAGCGTGGGCCCGGGAGGCACGTGCCCCGAGGTCGGGGCGAGCCTGACCTCCCAGCCCCCAGGGGCCGCCCCAGAAGGGCAGACTGACAAAGCCGGAGTCCGGGGCTGCCAGAGACAGGGGTGAACTCAGTGCCCTTCCCTCACGAGTGCCAGGCACAGAGCGGCCTTGGCTGAGGGCCCCCGACGTCGGTCACGGGGGGGCCCCAGAGCTATCTTCGCCCCTCACAGTGGCAGTGGGGTGCAGAGATACTGTTCCCACATGCACTCGGGAAAGTGAGGGCCCCTCTGGCGCCTGGGGGTCCCTGACATGTGCCAGGATGTTCTCTGGGCCACCTGCCTTCTGGCCCGAGTAGCGGAGCGGTGGCCGCTGGGCAGAGTCGGGGTCGTTCGCGCCGGGTCTGGGGCTGAGCCCTGACGCCCCAGTCAGGTCCCTGAGCCAGGCGTTGCTGTCCCGGGCCCCCCGTGGAGAGGCAGAGACCAGGGCGGTGAGGCAACCGGCCGGAGTGGGCGGAGCCTGGCGGGGCCCTGTCCATCTGGTTCCAGCAGAGGTGGGTGCTTCGGCCACGCCAGAAACCCCAGCGGGACCTCCAGGCAGATGGGCCGCCTCCCCCACGGCCCGCCGCCTCCCCCTCGCCGCCTCCCCCTCGCCGGGCGAGGGGCATGGGCCGCGCCCTGCCCCGGGCGAGGGGTGCTGCAGCTGCCCCCGCCGCCCCTCTCTGCAGGAAGACGCTGCAGCTGTCCCGGCAGCTGAAGGAGCAGGCGGTGGAGGCGCAGGCCTGCTACAGTCTGGGCAACACCTACACGCTGCTGCAGGACCACGAGCGTGCGGCCGAGTACCACCTGCGGCACCTGCTCATCGCCCAGGAGCTGGCCGACAGGTGCGCGGGGCAGACCCGCCCGGGGGCTCCCACCGGCCCCGCGGCCCACGGCCCAAGCCGATGACAGCCGCCCAGGCCTGGGTCCGAGGCCCTGCTCGGCCACTGACCGCCGAGTGACCCCGAGCAGGGCAGCCCTGCCTGGGCCTCGCCTCCCTCTGTCCGTGGGCCACGCCGCCCACTAAGTGGGACTAAGTGGGACCGGGTGACGCTGGGCCGGTCGTGTGCGGTGCCCTCGGCACAGCTGCTCACGGGTTTTACTCCAGTCGCCTGGTCCATCGACCCCTCGGCCTGTGTAAATGTCAGTCTCGGTGGAGGGACAGCCAGACCAGGGACTCCTAAACAGGCGGGGCCGGCTGGGCAGTGGCCGGAGGCAGAGCCACAGGCTGCGGAGGGCAGGGGCCACGTAACAGGCCGCCCCGCCAGGAGGGTTCAGGTGGCACACACCTTCTCTTTGGGGTGACGAAGACGTTTTGGAACTAGCTTGTGGCGATGGTCACAGGCCGTGAATGTGCATGATGCCACCAAATCGTGCCCTGGGGACGATTAAGCTCCTGTCAGTCCGTGTTTGCCTTGATTGAAAAATTAAGGGCTGGAGGGGCTGGGGTCACCACCGCGCCCAAGGATGGAAGTAGAGCAAGGGGTCCACGCCTCGCCGGCCACTAGGGGGCGAGCAAGGCCAGCCGGGAGCCCTGGCAGCCAGACCCCCAACTTCTCCGTCCACCTCCCACCATGTTGGTCCTGGACCCCCCGGAAACTGGGGGCTTGGGAAGGCTGGCCTGGTGGTCAGGCCCAGGGGGGTACAGAAGGTGACTCAGTTTCCCTCCCTGCAGAGTGGGCGAGGGCCGGGCATGCTGGAGTCTGGGCAACGCCTACGTGTCCATGGGGAGCCCGGCACAAGCCCTGACCTTCGCCAAGAAGCACTTGGAGATCTCCCAGGAGGTGAGCTGGGCCTTCCCCTCCCCCTGCCCCAACCACTGTAGGAGCCCCTCAGGCACTGCCCAGCCCACTCCAGCCCCTGGAGCAGAGGCTGGGGCGCAGCCCTGGCCCCCAGCGTTCCATGGGGAAGTCCCGCCGGGCCTGCCCTTTGGCTAGCTCCAGTCCACCCTGTGAGCCTCTGCTCCCAGCCGGAGCCTGAGGGGTGGACAGGAAGCTTCACGGGCTGGGAGGTTCACGGCCCAGCCCCAGACAGAGGGCCCCACACTGCCCGAGACCTGGCTGCCTGGGGCCCCGAGCCTTCCTGCGGTGTGAGGGGGGTGGCCTGGGGTGCAGGAGGCAGCCCCCACCCGGGGTAGACACCAGACTCCACCCTTGGGGCACAGTGAGGCCCGGTCCCTTGGGGCCCACGGAGGGGCTCGCAGCAGCCTGCCCGCTGACCTGGCCCTGCCCGGACTCAGATTGGGGACCGCAACGGGGAGCTCACGGCCCGCATGAACGTGGCGCAGCTGCAGCGGGCACTGGGCAGGCTGACCAGCCCGGCAGCCGCAGAGAAGCCAGACCTGGCCGGCTATGAGGCCCAAGGTGGGTTCCTGGCTGGGCGTGGGGGATCTTTGCACCCCGGGCTCGGCCCCCGGCCGGGATGCAGGGCCTCGTGGGCCGGGCTGTGGCAGGAGGGCCGCCTTGGCTTGGGGCACCGGCTTATGCAGGGGCTATGGTGCGGGGTGCAGGGAGCTGGGCTCTCCCCCAAAGAGCCGCCCAGGAAGAAAAGGGTCCCCCCAGGAGGTGGGGGGCGTGACGGGGTGTCCAGGGTGCCGGGGCACAGACAGAGGGCCGTCTCCCGAGGCAGGCAGGGAGAGTAGAAGGGTGGGGGCAGCATGGGCAAGGGGGTAGCCCCAACACCAGCATCCAGGCCGGTTCCTTGTGGTCACCGGAGCAGCCAGGGCCTGTGGCCACACTGAGCCCCCCAGGTTTGCCACGCAGGGACATCCCAGCAGGCAGGACGAGCAGAGGGCCCTCACGGCCCCTCCCAGCCGCCCAGCCCACTTGGCCAGAGCAGGAGGGGCTGGGGGAAGAGGGCGGGGCTGAGGCTGCGGAGGGGTGGGGAGCAGGTCCACCCACCACGGTGACCTCAGCCCTCGCTGCTGGGGTCACCCACGCAGGTCAGCAATGTGCACACAAGGACAGGACGTTCCTTGCAAAGTAAATAGATTCATAAATTCAGGGGCTGGGGGCGGGGGACACCCCGAGCTGGCTGCTGGAGCAGCTGCAGGTGGGTGCAGGGCAGAGAGCTAGCCTTTCCCTCCCCACCCACGGGCCCCAGCCCTGGCTCTCATTTTGAGAGTCTGGTCCCAGCCCCCTGAAGGCCGTGTTTCCAGGGGTGCCCACTCTGCCCCAGCTGCTAAAGCCCCTCCGCCTGCCCAGAACCAGGCCGGGGTTTCAGAGGGCAGGCGGCTCCGGCCCTCGAAGGCACCCGGCGGAGGGCCCGGCATCCGGACAGGCTCCGGCGGCCGGCCTGGCTCTGCGTCCTGACATTGCTCCTCGGAGCTGAGGGAGGGGGGGCGCGTGGTGAACGGCGGCCGCACAGGGACAAGGCAGCTTCTGTCCTCCCCGCGCCTGGCAGCAGCCTCCCCACCGGGATGCCGCTGGCCACCAGCAGAGGACAGGCCGGAAATCGGCCGACCTCCACGCAGTGTGCCCAGGCCGGAGGAGGCCTCTGGAGGCGGGTGCCCTGCGCGTGGGCGGCCCAGGGGAGCCTGGCGGGGCCGGGCTTCCTGCAGGCGCAGCTCCGTTCATTCATTCCTTCACTCATTCGCTCATGCGCGCTGAGCCAGCGTGGGGGGCTGGCCGTTTCCGAAAGCCGAGTGCTCGCTCACCTTCTGGAAACTGCCCCTTCGGGGTGGGCTGGGACAGCTGCATGTCCAGACCCTGTCCGTTTGGGCGCGGGGAGGCGAAGGGAGCCAGGTGAGCACCCAGGAGGGGCGTTAACCCAGCGGGGGTGGAGGAGCGGCCCCAGGGAGGGGGAGGGACTGCGGGCGTGGTTTGGGCGTGGCCCTGTGACGTGGGTGTGGCCTCGGTGGGCGTGGTCTGAGGTGGGTGTGGCTGGCTGGCTGGAGGCCCCGCCTCAGGGGCTCTTTTTCCTGTCTTGATAAAAAGAAGGGCCCTTAGTAAAGCTAGAGGCCCCAGAGTGAGTCCGGGGGGGCCCCCCTTGTTACTGTGCCTGGGCGGAGATCAGCCCTCTTGGATGTCTTGGGGTGTCCCACCCTGCCCTTCCCAATGGAGGCATCCAAACCTGAGCCCTGCAGCGCCGCTGGCCTGTCCTCGTGGCTGTCCCCTGCCTGTCCCCAACGGGCCTGGGCTGTCCTCTGTCCCACAGGGCACTCCCCGCTGGCACAGCTCGGCGGCTCCTTCGCCCTCTGGTCCCTGCCCAGGGTGTCTTCGTGCAGAGCGGCATAGTCCGCCGGACACCGCGGGGCTTGGGCGGGGCACGGCCCAGGCTGGGGGCGCTGGCCCTGGCTCCGCCGTGTCCCGGCCAGCTGACCAAGTGACTCCATCCAGCTGTGCCTCAGCATCCCCACTGCTCACCCTGGGAACAGCACCTGGCAGGGACGAGGGCACAGCTCGTGCCCCCGGAGAGGGCTAACGCCGCGGACGCGTCCCTGTCCACCCGTGCACTCGGAGCGCGGCCGGCGGCCCACCCCCAAGCTGGCACCAAGGGCACACAGCCCAGGCCAGGGCGGGCCCCCTCTGCCTTTACGCCTGTGCCTTCTGCAGCGGCTGTCCGCTCAACCTGGGGCCAGCCTCACTTCCCGTGAGCCCTGCCTCCCCGTGTCCTGCCCCGGCTCTGCCCCCGGAGGCTCTGCGACCTTGGCTAGGACTTATGCTGGGCGCAGCCAGGAGGGGACAGCGCTTGGGAAACCATACACAGGGGCGCACACTCAGGCACTTCGCGAACACTAGCCGCTCGTTCCCTATTAAGCACCTAATATGCGCT
>CM053509.1:160842467-160862837 GCA_028627145.1 Eidolon dupreanum | reverse complement strand
GACGTCTCCGGGCCGTGGTGGCCGAGGCAGGCGGGCGGGTGCACGGAGCCAGCCGTGGGGTCCCCCGCTCCCGTGCTCCGGCCTGGGACCCAGCCACCTCCACTGTGGCCTTGCTGGGAGGGCCCGGCTGTGGTCCGAGGTGGCCCTGCCCGGCACTCTGCTGTCCTGGGACAGTGTCCAGCTGCTGCCCCCCCCACCCCCTGCAGGGGGCGGGCGTACCCCTGAATACTTAGGCCTGGCTGCTCCAAGTCTCTGCGCCCAAAGTCACATTTCCTGAACACCAAGACGACTTTCTTGGCAAAAGACTTTTTCTGGAGATGTTTTTGAGGGAAGGACACAATTCCTGGGGGTGGGGTGGCAGGAGCAGCAGAGGCGGGAGAGGACCCCCCTGCAGCACCCTTGTTGGGGTGCTGGCTCACAGGCCGTGACGGGGAGAGGGCGCCCCCTGCCGGCGTCGCCCCACGTGGCCCTGGCGGTGCTGGGAGGGCCCCGGGTTTTCGATCAGGCCGCCGGCGCCGGCCTCGCTCCCCGCCGCGACCCCCGGGGCCGCGGGCCGCCCCTGCGCGCTGCCGGGCACCGCCACGAGGGCGCGCACGGACCCGCGCTCCCCGCCGGGGACGCGCCGACTCCGAGGACGCGACGCGCTTCGCCGGCCTCGAGGCGGGTCGAACTGGACCGCGAAGGCCTCTGCTGCCCTCTCCGCCCCGCCCCCGCCCCCGCCGCCTGGCGCGTCTACGTGGCCTGAGGGCGGGAGGGTGACCTGTCCCAAGTACAGGCCCCCCAACCCGCGTTTGGGGAGGGCTGCAATGGACCCGTCTACCTCTGGGTCCCGCTCCTGACCCCAGAGACCTGCGCGGCTGCTGGGGTTCCCTGGGGAGAAGGGAGAAGCAGGGGGCTGGGGGGGGCAGGGGCCAGGGGGCTGGGGGGGGGGCCCTGGACCCAGTAGTGACACCGGACTGCCGGGGGCTCTGGCCACTCCCGAGTCCCTCCCCTGGCCCTCCACCTCCCTCTTCCCACCCCAGGTGGGGCGGAGTTCTAGGCAGCGCCCGCCCGCAGACACTCTCCCGCGCGGACTCCCACCGCCCCAGAGCCCAGTGAGGGGAATGCCCCAGGTGCATGCGCCAGGTGTGTGCCCCCGCCTGGGCGAGGCCCTGCCTGGTCCCCCAGGCCCGCAGAGCCCGCCTGCAGGAGGAGCCTGCCCGGATGGACGCCTGGGTTTCCCTGGCAACGTCGGGCGGGCCTCCTCCCAGCCTCCTCCCGGCCTCCTCCCAGCCTCCTCCCTGCCTCCTGGAGTCTCCAGAGCGGTCTCTGGGCTCTGCCTGCACTGGCCTTGCAGCCATGGCTGCCGCCCGGAGCCTTCCAGCTGGTGAGTACCTGGAGCCGGGTTCTGCCTGAGCCCGTCGACCTGCCCCGGGCACCAGGGGAGGAGGCTGGAAACACAGCAGGGCCGTGCCTGGGGGTGCGGGTGCAGGTAGGCTGGGAGGGCGGCTTGGCTTTCACTCCCTCCATGGACTAGCTGCCCCTCCTGGGTCCTACTCCCCTGGGAAGGGATCTTCTGGTCTGGGAGCGCCCGCTGAGGGCTTGGGGCCTCCTGGGGGCAAGGCCGGGCTGCCCCTGACAGCGGGGTCCCCACAGCCCTTCCCCGCTCCAGCACGGCTGCCAGAGGCACTGGGCGGCCATCGGTTTCCCCGCCTGTAAAACAGAGAGAAACGCCATCCCAGGCCCCGAACCGGCCGAGGTTTCTGCACTTGCTTGCTGCTGGCAGGTCCCATACTGACGGCGGGCCCGGGTCAGCACAGACCCTCCTCCGCCAGCTCTCCAGGGCTGCGGGCCTGGGTCACCCCGGCCTCTGGGGGGCCCGTGGAGGACTGAGAGTTG
Source organism: Eidolon dupreanum (assembly GCA_028627145.1). Classification (NCBI taxonomy): domain Eukaryota; kingdom Metazoa; phylum Chordata; class Mammalia; order Chiroptera; family Pteropodidae; genus Eidolon; species Eidolon dupreanum. The sequence goes on along the minus strand of CM053509.1, from coordinate 160,860,959 downwards.
GAGGCTGAGGCGGCAGGCGGGAGGAGACCCCCGGAGCCGTGGCCCCTGGCGACTGTTCCGAGCCCTTGCACATGGTTGTGGTCCCGGGGGTGAGTTGGGAGTAGCTGAACCTCGAAGGTGCTCGGCCATGGCCTCCAGCCTCTGGGCACCGGGCAGGGCTGTCTGTGAACACAGGACACTTTCCCTGGTCACCGGGGTCCACGGCCGCGTCACTGCTCTGACCGTTCCCGGTTCGGGGGAGGTGCTGCCGAGGGCAGGTCTCTGCTCTGTGCTGTGTGACGGTGGGCAAGGTGACAGTGCCGCCCTCATGGGCTGTGGCGTGGAGGCCTGGGTCGGCCCGGGTTGCTCGGGGAACACGCCGGGCGTAGGGCCTGGCCCCCCGCAGTGCCCCGAGCAGGGGCCTGCTCCCCATCGCTGGGAGGCAGGGACCAGGCCTGGCGGCGGCGGTGCAGGGCAGGGACACCAGGCAGGCGGCAGGGCCTGGGGCCTCGGGGTGAGCAGGCCTGGAGGGCGCTCCTGCTGACCTCTCTGTTGGCGTGGCAGTGTCTGTCTCCCGGGCACAGGCGGACAGTGGCTGCGGGCTCCCTGGGCAGGCTGCAGACGGCGCGCTTCTTTGGGCAGCTGCGTCACGGTCCTGCCGCGCTTAGCCGAGGGGCCTGCGAGGCGGGGGCCGAGCGTCTGGGCTGCGGCAGCTGGGCTGTCTTGCACGTGTCCTGGGTGTTTGCTCTGTCGTCTCGCCTGCTAGCGCTCCCGTCTGGCTTCGCCGGCAGCACCTTCCCCCAGCCTGCAGCCGCCTTCCTCGAGGGTTGGTGGTTGTGTCACCTTGTTCCTGCCCTGCGTCTGCCACCTCTGTGTGGCCCCCAGTCCCCTTGGGGCCCAGCCGGCTTCCACGGGGAGGGGCTGGTGGCGACGCTGTGGCTACTGGAGCACAGCAGGTGGCAGAGGCTGGGGGGACCCCCGCGCTGACCGGACCCCCGCACGAGGCCCAGTGGGGGCCCGGGCGGGGCTGCTCTGCTCTGCAGACGTGTGTCCACGTGTGCGCGCGTGCGTGCGTGTGTGTGGTGTGTGTGTGGCGTGGTGTCTGCGTCTGGAGCACGCTGTGCGTCAGGGAGGGCCCGTGCTCCTGGGCTGAGGGTCCGACGTGCCCACGTGCACCGTCATCTGCACGTCATGTGCCCAGAAGCGGCCGGAGCCTGGGTCAGCCTCTGGAGAACTTCCGTTTGGACCCGCGAGCCGGTGTCGTCTGCGGCCCCCACACAGCCCATTGCGGTTGGAGGGCTGGTTTGGGGACCGCTGCTCCCCAGGGCTGGGTCTGAGCGGGTGGCCATCGGGTGCCGTGCCAACGTCCAGAACTGTGTCAGCTGCTGTTGCTGCCCAGTTCTGTGGTCTGGAACCCTGGGCCCCGAGACAGCGGGCGTGGCGGGCCCCTCGCCTTCACGGTCCGCTGACTCCGTCCCGGTCCCCGGGCCTGCTCGGGCCTGCTCGGGCCTGCTTCTCGGGAGACGAGGCGGTGAGAAGTAAACAGTGTGGCTAAGTGGAGCAGAGTGCTGCCAGCTTCCAGGAGGGGGCCGGTCCCCACCCCGCCAGCCAGCCCAGGCCGGCGGCCAGAGGCAGCTCCGTGCTGGGCAGCTCTGCGGTGGGCACGCCCAGACCCCCCGGGGCGAGGAGCGGCCCCTGGCGGTGCCAGGGCAGAAGCCGTTGCCCCAGGGAGCCAGCGCTTTCTGGCAGCTCAGCACAGGGGCTGCGTGGGGGGCGGCGCATGGGGGGCGGCGCGTGGGGGGGCAGCGCGCGGGGGGCGGCCTGGGATCCGGGTGGGCTCAGGAGGGACGCACAAGCACAAGGCCAGAGGAGCTAAGCAATGTTTATTGTAGCAGGGTGACAGCTGGGCTGAGCCAAAGAGGTCCAGCCCCAAATGCGAGGGCACCTGAAGTTTACATGGGGCTTGAGGGGGGCCTTTCTCAGGGAATGTTTTGGGCCGGTAAATGGGCGGGAGGGAGGGGAGCCTAGGGAAGCGGGAGGTGAGCACACAGCGCTCCCTCACAGAGGTCAGGGAGTCTGGTCCCCACACCGAGTGTGTGGGGCAGGGATGGGGCCCTCCCGCACCTAGCAGGCGGGGCGAGAGCGGGTGCGGGGCCCGGGGGTGAGCGCTTCGTTTCCATGTCTCCGACCCTCTTAAGAACCCTGCCGAGAGGGGGCCGATGTTCTGCCCACCTTCCTCACGCCTTCAGGATGCAGGGCCGGCCCGAGGCCACCGGCGGGCCCCAGTGCCTCTGGGAACTGGGGCTCTCCGCCGCCGTGTCCACCATGTGGGCGGCGGGGTGAGGGGAGCGGCTCCGTTTGCTCTTCGCATCAGCCCCTCCCGGCCAAGATGCCCTCCTCTGGTGACCCAGTCCTGCGGTGGCTCGGCATGGCCCTGGGACTCGTGGGCCACCGTCTGTCCGTGCCTGGGTCCTGGCCCTCCGGGGTCCTGGAGCCTGCGGCTGTCATCATGTGCATTCTCATGCCAGACGCCCCCTGCCCCCGGCGGGAGGTGAGGGGACCTTCCTCTGTGAGGGGGGCAGGAGGGACCTGCGTGTGCCTCGTGAGTCAGAGGGAGCCGTGGGGTCTGGAGGGGGGTGGCCCTCCAGCCGGGCTGGCAGCGGGGCTCAGGGTTGGCCGAGATGCTGCCGGGCTGAGCACAGGCCTGGCCTGCAAGAGGGGCTGCCCCCCACCCCGGGGCAGGGAGCCCCCCATCACCCAGGCGGTGCAGGAGTGCGGGACAGGGCAGGGGTGACCGTGGTCGGTGCAGCTGTGGGCCGGACATCGGCAGAGGGTCCTGGCAGGGAGAGGGACGTTCCGAAGCCTCTGGGAGTCGGCTGTGGGTTTAGAGCTGAGTCTGGAAGCTTCTCGATGAAGCCAGCGGGGAAGGAAGTTGGTGGGCTTGTCACACTCACGGGTGACGGTGAGGCTGGTGTTTATTTTTGTGTTACCGCACACTTGTTTTCGTGATTTTTTTGTCGTGGGCAGAGCGTTTCAGCTGACTGCCCCGTCGTGTTCACGACGCAGCCTCTTCCCGGGGAAGCCGGTCCGGTCCCTGCCGGTCCGGTCCCTGCCGGTCCGGTCCCTGCCGGCTGCCAGGGGCAGCTCAGGGCCTGTCGCAGGAGAACGGGCTCCAGGCCCATTGTCAGGAGAGAGTTCCGGGTGCTCAGCTCCGCCACGGCCATTCAGAACGACCCTAACCTCTGCCCTTTCAGGAGCAGGACTGAGGAGTTGGGGAGGATGCTGGGGAGAACACCCCCAGAACCCAGCCGATGCGGGGGCCAGAGAGGCTGGCCGAGGAAAGGGGGCCCTTCAGTGCAAGGGTCAGGCCTCTGCTTGGCAAGACGGCCCTAGGGTGCAGCGGCAAGTGGGGTCCCTTGGCAGGTTGGTGGGCGTGGCCCGTATTCCTGTTAAGGCTGCGAAGGGGTTCTGCTGGATGTGGGGGGCCCTGCCGGATGTGGGGGCTCTGGAAACAGGAGGAGGTGGAACCGTCTTCGTGATCCCCAGTTATCCAGCTTCTAAGGGCGGGAGGAGACCCGGCCTGGTCACTCTCGTACCATGTCCCCACCTCGCCAGCGTGCCGCCGTGTCCCAAGGCCTGCCACCAGGGTGTCGCCGAGCTGCCTGCAGGCTGGGGACGGCGGTCACGGGGCCACGTCAGGCCCGCACCTCCCCGGGAGAGCTGCTTTCCCCAGCGCCCGGGCCGGGCCTCGAGGAAACACGCCCGCTCCCTTTCAGCCTCGTGGAGCCACGTCCCCAGGGGACGGAGCCAGCCCCGCCGGCGCCGGACTCCTGGCCAAGTGCGCGGGGCGGAGCCGCTCGGCGGCCGAGGCAGCGCCAGCGTGGGGTCGCAGCTGCAGAGGTATGTCAGCCTCTGGGCCACCAGGTGGGGCCGGAGGCCGGATTCGGGGTCCTGCTGGCTGCACGCTGTGAGGCACCCACATCCTTCCCCTCCTCCATCCGACTGCAGGGGAGGCTGCTAGGGTGGGGGCAGGGTCTCGGTGACCCCTCCAGGCTGCTGGCAGCCAAATGGGGCTGTGTGCCCCAACCCCCTGACCAGGGTCCCGGCTCAGAGCCCCACCCTGTACCCTGCCCGGATGGTGAGTCCAGACGTCCCTGTTCCCAGGACCGCCTCTTTAGAACAAGGCTCGAGGGCAGCACCCCACCCCCGTGCCTGCCTTGGGGGTCTTTGCCGTGGACCCCCCACCCCCAGGGCCCACTCTGGAAGGGCCATTGTCAGGGCAGTTTCTGAAACTAGTAAGTGATCTTGACCATGCTGGCCGCTCCCCGGCCGCTGGTGACCTCAGCCACCAGCTCGGGCCCCCCTTGGGAGAGATCTCACCTGATACCCACAGTCCCCAGAGGCTGCCGGGGCTGGGGTCCCAGGTCACCCCAGGTTACTCCGTCCGCTGGGTGGAGCCGGGGTGTGAAGCAGCTCCCCTCCTGCGGGACTGCGCCGAGCTCAGGGCCAGCTGACCGCAGAGCCCACGTCCTCCTGCCCACGCTGCCCCGTGAGAGCCACCACAGAGGCGACAGGAAGCCCACTGGAAGAGGCTGGGCTGGGGGCTCCCCCGGGGGTGCAGGGCGCAGGAGGCAGGACTTGGGCCCCTGGCACTGGGACGGATCTAGCTATCGCTTCCACGAGCAAGGCCTACCCGGAGCTCGGGCTGCCGGGAGAGCCGACGAGCCCCGAGGAGCCAAAGGCAGTGGCTTCAGGAGAGGTGACAGGTGTCAACCCTGAGCACTCAGCCCTTCAGCCCCTCATCCAGCTGCTGGGGACAGGCCTCAGGCTGGCTCCTCGGTCCTGCACCCAGCCTCCCAGGCTCATGCTCCTCGGGACTGAACCTGGAGCTTGACGACGGCTGGGGGCTGAGCCCCAGCCCCGCCCCTGCCCATAACACCGACCCTGAAGGCCCACCCTGGCCCCAGCATCTCGCTACATGCGCACGCATTTGCCCAGGCTGAGCCCAGCCCCGGCTCTGGCCAGCTCACTCGCCACGCATGCCCGCTGGCCCCTGCACCCCGGGAGGGAGGGTGGGGTGCTGCCAGGAACCCCAGCAGGAGTTGAAGACCTCAGCTCTTGGTTGCTGAGTGACACGGGATTATTATGCTGTCATGGGGCTACTAGAATTCTCTCCCACCCCGCCGAGAAGCAGCTCACGAGGAAGGCCCCCCCAGGCCATTGCCCAGGGCCCAGTTTCCATGCCCATCCGGAGGATTTCCATCGTGGGCCAGGGGACCAGGACAGGCGGCATCCAGAGCCGGGTGGTGGCCAGCCCGTGAGCAGGGATGGGTGCCGGGCTGCCGGTCACGAGGCTGCCCTGTGGAAGCACCCAGAGCAGGTGGTGACGGGGGCTCGCCCTCACCCCCGGCCCTGCAGCCATGCCAAGCTGCCTGGGGGAAGCGGCCGAACCCCAGCCCCAAGAGAGCCAGAGGCCGTGCCCGCTCCCCCTGCAGGCTCCCGGGAGACCGGCCCTCGGGAAGGCCAGCACCACGCCTAGGTAGTGTTTGTGCTGTCAGCATGTCCGGCCGGATTGTGTCACTGCCCCCTGCCCCACTCCAGGGAAGTGACCGAGGCAGCTGAGTCGCTGTTAGGGGACCAGGGTGCCCCCGCTGTGTGCCTTCTCCCTGAGCCTCAGCTTCCCCATCTGTAAATTGGGCTGATCATGGTGCCTAGCAAAAGGGGTGTGGTCCGTCTCCGAGAGATAATATCCCATGCACGGGATGTTTTATTGGCCCCTCGCCCCTTTCTGTCCATGGGCATTCTGGGACAGGACGGAAGGGGAGCAGGAGGGGTGCAGGAAGGGCGCCTGAGGTGGAGGGGGTGCAGAGCGAGATCTGCGGCCCCCAACACCTGACCAGCGTGTCTGTTTCTCCCTCCCAAGGGCAGATGCGCTGCACCCTCCTGCAGTCGAGGATGACCTCATGGCCTCCCTGAGGTGGCCCGAGCCCTCTGCACAGCCAGGTCCCCTGCAGGGAGGTCCCTATGAGGCCTGGTCCGACCACATCCAGAGGCCAGACTCCCCTGGGAAGGCCTGCAGCTACCCAGTGTGGACAACAGGCGAGGAGGCCAAGGACGAGGACAGTTTGGTGTCATCGGGCCGCCTGTCCGGCTCCTCGGGGGGCCACGAGTCGTGCGCACCGCCCCACAGGCCCTGGAAGGAGAGGGCCCCCCAGGTGCTGGGGTCCCCGCGCCTGCCTAGGGACAGCAACCCACGGCTGGAGCTGCTGAGGGACAAGATCCGGGCCCAGGTTCAGTGGCAGGCCAGCTGTGCCTCCCTGGCCACCTCGACACCCTCCAGCGCCTCGCGCCTCTGCAAAGCCTCCTCGCCAGCCCCCCGGAGGAAGACCCGAAAGCTGAAGCACTCCCCTCCAGCCCCGGCCTCCCCAGGTCAGCGGCGGCAGCTTCCCTGGTGAGGGGCGGGGGCGGTGAGGCGGCCGGGGGACCGTGAGCGAAGCGTGCCCCAGGGGCTCGCAGCCGGGGAGCCGCATGGGTTAGGGCCGGGCTAGGCTGGAGCAAGGCAGGGCTGTGGCACTGAGGGGGACGGGCTACGGGCTCGTGGGAGCCAGACGGTGAGGGGGACACATGGGAAGGAAGGGCACACCAGGAGGCCTGGTCCCCTGGGCTGGAGTCTGCAGCCTTGCGGAGGTGGGGCTGGGGTGGGTTCGACAGGATCGTGTCATGGCCAGGTGTGTGGGGACCCAGGTCAGGAATACCTTGGAGAGCCTGCGGGAGATTTCGAAGAGCCTCAGCAGCAAGGCACATGGTCAGGGTGGGGAGCGGGAATTTGAAGAAATCTCCAAGCATGGCCTCCCGTTGGACCAGCACAGGGGTGCAGCGCTGTGGTTCTCGCCGTGCGTGGCAAGCTTCCTCTAGGAGACAGGATAGATGTTTCCCTTTTAAAAAAAAATTATTTTAAAGATATCTTTTCAAAAAAATTGTAAAATACACAAAATCGACCATCTTCACCGGGGTGAGTGCACAGCTCGGTGACATCCGGCACAGTCACACTGTGTGTGGCCGTCACCACCGTCACTTCCAGGACTTCCTCATCTTCCCAGCCCCTCCCCCAGCCCAGGCCCCACCGCCTACTTCCTGTCTCTGTGGATCTGACCCCCCGGGGACCTCCCGCGAGTGGGATCTTATATGATCGGTCCTTCTGTGACGTTTTTCTTAGAGGCAGGACCACTGCCTGTTTCTCCTCGTGCCTCTGCGACGCGGAAGGAGATGAGGACGGCCCGCGTTCCCAGCGTGCCCACCCCCACTGCCCTGGTTAACGTTCGGGAGCGTCTCCCGAAGTCATTCTTCTCTTTGCAAAAGTGGGACTTTGCGCGTGTACTGTGACAGCCCTTTACCGTGCCACGTGGCCCAAACAGCACGTGGTTCCCCGTTTGAGGCACACGGAGCCCTGCCCAGCGGGGGACACGGCAGTGCCCGTCTGGCCGGAAAGGCACGCCGACACCGGCCTCCAGCTCCGCGCCTTGCCCATCTGGGTGGCCCCGTGGGTGCACATGGCCCGGGGCCTCAGTGAAAGGCGCCGTGTCGAAAGGCTTTCGAGAGGCTGCCTGACGGCGACCTTTTTCTGGCGGTGTTGTAGAATCTGCCCTCACCGTACCCCCTCCTCTGCCCTCTGCTCCAGGCTCCAGAGTCCCGAGTGCAGCTGAGCGCGGAGTTGAAGACAAGGTCCAGGGGCACGAGCGCTCCCCGGTCTCCCCGTGCCAGGCCTCAGGTGAGGGGCTCTGTGGCCAACCACCCTGGCACCTGCAGCCGGATACTCAGGCCACTCTGCATGCAGCTTCTCACTCTGTGTGCCTGCTTCTGTTGTGATCCCCGCTCGCAGACGAGGACAGAGAGTCAGAGAGGACCCCAGACGAGAAGGGGCAGAGCAAAGATTCGGACCTAGGTGCCGTTCTCTGGAGCTGGATTCCTAACCCTCTGCTTCCCAGCAGGGAAGGAGCCCGGGCGGGCCCTGCGGGGCAGGCCGGGGCTCACGGGGCAGGCGCCTGCTCGCTGAGGTCTCCTGCACAGAGTAGGTCAGGTCCTTCATGCATGGTCACCTGCCATCCACAGAAGACCTCCGCGTGGGCTTGGTGCTCCATCTTGTGGGCAGGACGCACTGCCCACCTGTCCCACATGTAGTCCCACCATGCCGCGGCCCCACCTTGCTCGAGAGGGGCCAACTGGTCGGCCATGGGGCCCCAGCCTTCTGGATGGGAGGGGCCCAGGGGCCAAGGGAAGCACCTGGGCTTGGCTCACACATTCACTTGCCAGGAGGGAGGGGTGAGGATGGAGAGTCGGACAGGAGCCACTGCTGGGGGCCGGGGAGGCAGCGTGAAGCAGGGAGCCGGGGTGGCCAGGGCCGGCGAAGGTTGGTCAGGGCTGGAGTAGGGACCCCACCGGGTGGCTTGCCCACATGTGGTCCAGGTGAGTCCGAGGGGCTGGCCCGATTGAAGCTGAGGGTCCGAACCCTCCTTGAGCCCAGCTCCAGCCTAGCCGTGGGCACCAGCAGCTCCCCACGGAGGCAGGGGGCTCCCGGCCTGTCCCCATTCCGGCTGTGGCTCGCGGCAAACCTGCCTTTCCCCTCCATCCGCAGTGACCCCAATGGCCTCCGCTTGTCCCATTGGTCGTTCTCCCCGCCCCCACCCCACAGAGGCCTCTGGGGCCCATCGATGAAATTCAGGACTCCGCCCCAGTCACTTGGGGACATCAGCACCCACTGTCATTGGTCACCGGCTTTTGGCCATCACATTTCATTTGCCCAGTTTTAGAGCTCTCTGGAATCAGGACGTAGGCAGCGTCTTTTTTTTAAGTTGTAGCTGCTACATGTGAGACTTGGACAGTCTCCGCCCCCTCTGGGTCTGCACGACCCCCCACCCGCCCAGTCCAGCCAGGGCTGGGCTCGGCTACGCGAAGGCCTTCCCACCCCAGCTCTCGCTCCTTCTCCCCTTGTTGACTGCTGTTCCATGTGGCCGGCTGCCACACCAACAGTTTGCATGCTGGCCCATGCAGTCATTTATTCATTCAACAAACATAAATGCGGTGGCCCAGCTGGAGCTGGTGTGGGAGACGGGGATGGGAGGCTGTTCCTGTCCTCTGGGGCTGTCGGCTGCCAGACATTTGAGCGGAATCAGGGCGCGTGTGAGGGAGAGGTGCCCAGCCCTGCAGTGGGGGTCCCCAGGGGTGGCCCCACCCTGAATGCCTGGAGGGGACTGACAGCCACGTGTGCCCCCTAGGCGCCTCACTCGGTGCCGCGACAAGTGTGCAGGACCAGACCGCAGGCAGGACCGGCCGGCCACTCCAGAGGCCGGGCCGGGGAGACCCTGTGTGTAGGGTCCCTGCTCACCTTGCCTCTCTCCTTCCCCTCTCCCGTCTCCCACAGTTCCACGGGAAAAAACCAAAAGGACGAAAAACAGTTCTTGCAGAAGAGAGACGGCCCCCAAGTCGCCCACCCCCCGGAGGGCCACCAGAGACACGGGTAAGGCTGGGCGGCCAGCCCGGCGGGGCTCGGGGACGTGGGCTTGCGGTCTGGCTCACCGGGTGGACACATGGCTTTCGTTTCTGGCGCGGAGGGCTGCTGGCCAGCATGTCCACAGGGGGTATGTGGGGACCTGCAGGGGCGAGCTTGAGTTGGGGGGGGTCTGCCGTGCACGAAAGGAGGGGCAGCGTTGGCATCTGCGTGTCAGGTGACGGTGGCGCCTGCCTTCTGCAGAGCACCGGTTGGGTCCTGCCGGTGCAGGAGGCCGACCCTTGTGACGAAGTGAAAGCCCACAAACCCCCAGGTGTCCCTTCGAGTCAAAGATCTCTAATGACCCAAGGCGCTCGGCCACGCCCCAGCGCTCGTCGAAGCGGCCAGCAGGAGTGCGCAGATGTGCGTGCGCACGTGCGTGGGGGGACGGCTGGTGCGTGCGTGGGGGGTGCGGCTGGGGTGTGCGTGAGGGCGTGACTCGCGTGTGTGGGGAGGTCGGTGGCGCATGCATGCGGGCCTGGCTGGCGCGTGCGTGGCAGGACGTGAGGGGGTGCGGCAGCGCGTGCGTGAGGGCGTGGCTGGCGCGTGCGTGGGAGGAGGTGGTGCGTGCGTAGCGTGGGCAGCCGTGCAGTGTGCGTCTGGCGTGTGCGTGAGGGCGTGGCCTGCGCGTGCGTAGCGTGGGCGGCCACGCAGTGTGCGGCTGGCAGGTGCATCTGCTGTGGTTGCGCGGCACCGTCTGGCTGGCTGTCGCGGGAGGTCCGGCTGAGGGCGTCGCCTGCCCTGTCGGCCATGGTCTGGGGCTTAGAATCCCAGGCAGCGAGGGTGAGGAAGGCCTTGGGCAGAGTCCCTGGACGCTGGGGGTGAGGAAGGCCTGGGTCAAGGAAGGCCAGGCCCTTTGAGGACTTGGAGCCGTCCGCAGCTGAGCACTCTGTGGTGGCGGGAGAGTTCTTCTAAGCCGCCTCGGTGGTGGTGGGCCGGCGGTCACGGAGGGCTTGCTGTCCCGCCGCCAGCCCGGAAGTGGCTTGTGGAGCCTGTGGACTGAACCGGAGAGGGGACCCTGCCCTCGGGCTGCGTGCGGCTGCATGGGACAGGGGGAGCAGGGAATGTTCTTGGCGATCAGGTGCGTGGCCGTGGCCGAGCTCGGCGTGTGTCGCGCACTGTTGGGACAGAAGCTCCGTGATCCTCACAACTCTCCCGGGTCGGGGGGCGGCGGGCGGCAGCGCTTGCTCCCACTCTGTGGAGGGGGAAACTGAGGTTCAGGGAAGTACATCCCGGGGCCACACAGGCGATCCAGCGTGGGGCCTGTGCCCTTGCTGGAGAGGACCTGGCTGCGCGACCCCGGACCCACCCTTGGCACCTCCTCATGGGCCTTGGGGACACCACTGAGGGCCCCCCTACCTACCAGGACCGAGGCCGGCTGTGCGGGACCCTCAATCTAAGAGTGCCCATCGCTAGGGTGCAGCGTCCGAGCTGCTCGGTGCATCCCCGTGCCTCGGTTTGCCCCGTGGCACGAGATGACAGTCCTAATGGGGACTAGGTGGTGTGTGCGCCTGTCACCTCACTTCCTGCTCCATGCCTCGTTTACGGGGCCCCGAGTGAGGTGAGGAGGCTTGGGCGGGCCGCCGGGCGCTCGTTAGACGTGTTTCTTCAGCCAGGAGAGGAGACTTGGGAGAGAGGAAGAACCTTCCACTCTAACTGGAAAGTGACACGGAGAAGGTTCTGGAATGCCCACTGAAAATGAACAAAATACAACAATTTTTGCATCATTGTCTGCCCCTTCCCTCGGCTTTTTGGTTTGTTTTAGTTTAACAGCTCAGTTGAAAAATGACCTGCTTTCTGCCTGACACCAGGTCAAAGGGCGTGCCACGGGCCGCATTCATCATCGTAACCGCCGTGTCACCCTGACGGTGCTGACCATTAGTTTCTGTCAGTGACTAAGTCACAGCTGGCTAAGGAGAGATGAGTGTGGGCTCAGAGGTCAGAGTCACAGGACTTGGGAATTGGATGAATTAGAAATTTGCTGTAGTTAACAAAAAATTAAATCACAATAGTTATAAAATATTCATCCATCCGGCTGGAGGAAAATGAAGCCCGATATTTAATTTCAGATTATATCACCTCACTTTGCATTTTTTATCATAGAGTAGGTCGGCCCTGGAACTCTGACAGGGCACTGGGGGACTTCATCCATTTCCGCAGATTAAAAATCCTCTCGTAAAAAAATTAATTGCCATTAAACTGCTCAGCAGAGGAAAAAATGTGCCCTCCAGGACCCATTTATTGACCTGGACCCTCTGGCGGGCTAATGGCGGAGCTGAGTGCCAGTGGAGGAGGGGCCTGTGGTGGGGGCGCCAGTGGGGTCTGGCCAACAGTAGCCCCCTCCCCGCCGGCCCCTCCCCGCCCCCCAGTGGAAGGGGACAGCGTCTCTCGGCAGCTACAGGGGCCAGGACAGGAAACCCACCCCGCTGGTCCTGCCAAAACCCAGGTGTGGCCTGGCGGGCAGCCCTGGCCTGTGCCCTGAGCCAGCAGGAGCTGACCCCACCTGGCCCGGCTCCTGCAGTGGCGCAGCTTTTGTTCGTGTGGCTCCGTGAGGAGGTGCTTACAGATGGGGAAACTGAGGCACCGAGCGCTTATGTCACTCGCCCGTGTCCAGTAGCTAGTGGTGTGCAGAGCTGGAATTTAAAGCCTGGTCTGGGACTCCTCAGACCAAGCTGTCCCCAGGGGCCTGAGGCTGGAGGGGTGGGTAAGGGTCCTAGAGGGAACTGGCCTCCCAGTCCTGTCCTGTTGGGGCATGGCTTATGGAGGACAAAGTCCTGGGGGACAGGTCCTAGAGAGGTATGGCTTCGCAAAGGGCACGACTTCAAGAGGGCAGGATCTTGGGGTCCTGTCCCAAAGAGGGTATAAGCTGGGTGTGGCCCCGGGGTCCTTCCTGGGGGCATGGCCTCTGGGGGCGTGGCTCTATGTGGCCCCTCCCCTTCCTGGCTGAGGTTTCTGGGTCTGGGCCCTTAGGAGGAAGGAGCCAGGTCTAGGGGCTGTGTGCGCCCGCAAGGCCCCTGACCCTGTCTGGCCCACGGCGGCCAGCTCTGGATGCTCTCTGCAGTAAGGCACATTGCTGGGCAGAGACACGCGCTCCAGGGAGGCTGACCCGGGCAGTCTTGCTTCCCTGTGGTCTGCCCTGGGCTGGACCCGGGGGAGGCTTGGCCTGTGTGTGTCTCTGTGTCTGTGTGCATGTGAGTGTGCATCTGTGCACATGTCCATGTGTGCGCACGTGTGTCTGTGAATGTATGTGTGTCTGTCTCTGTATGTGTCAGTGTGTGTGTGCATGTGCATGTCTGTATGTGTGTCTGTGTGCGTGCATGTACATGTCTGAGTGCGTCTGCATGTGTGTCTCTGTATATGTCAGTGTATGTCTGTGTGTCCGTGTGTGCACACACGTGTCTCTGTGCATGTGCATGTCTGAGTGTGCGTCTGCATGTGTGTCTGTCTCTGTATGTCACTGTGTCTGTGTGCACGTGAGTATGCATCTGTGTGCATGTCTCTGTGCACATGTGTCTCTGTGCATGTGTGTGTCTCTGTGCATGTGTCTCTGTTTGTGTGTGTGTCTGTGCATGTCTGCATTTCTCTGTGTGCATGCATGTGCATGTCTGTGTGTGAGTGAGTGTGCATCTGTGTGCATGTCCATGTGTGTGCACGTGTTAAAGGCTGGCCACTGCTTTCTGTCCCCATCAGGGCCTCCGTGGCTGGGTTCGTGATGACTGGGGCTGCTATTGGCATTTGGTGAATGTGACCTGGGATTATGAAGTAAAACCTTGATAAATGATGTTTACTATGTGGCAACACTTACTAAAGGAAGTTTGTGTTTGGGATGTAGTCCCTGGGACCCCTCGTCATGCCTGCCTGGTTGTCTGCATTGATCCCCCACGCCTGTTGTCACTGAGTCTCACCAGATTAATTTACTCGGCTCAGTGCTGACGACCAGCTCCGGCATCCCCCTCCCGCTCGGCCTGCTGGCCGGCGGCTTTTGTTAGTTCCGTCATTGGCCAGCATTTACTGAGCCTGGGCCTGGGCTGTGGTTTTACAGACAAAGCCACACACAGTGGATTTTCTTATTGTTTGCTGAGGAGACTGAGGGTCGGAGATGTGAGGCCATTTGGGGACCCAGCCCTGCCCCTTGCTGGCTGATGGCGGACACCGTGGCTTTCACCGTGAGCCCCTCGGGAGCCTGTGGACTGGTCTGACTGCATGGAGCCGCCGACCGCCGCACCCCAGCCGGTGTTTGGGGAGCCCCGGCACCGGCTGTGCGTTTTTTCTGTTTAAGATCCTGAGTTGGTTGGTGTTCACGCCTGGAGGAAAGGACCAGCTCTGGCAAGGGAGCTGCTCGGGCCTCCGCCCATCCGCCCCCGGCTCCAGAGCGAGGCGCCCCCAAGAGGCCCGGCCCCAAGTGCAGAATTAGGTATCTCGTGCCTCTGTCTCGGGCTGCACCCTTCTCTGCTGTGGCTTCCGGGGGTGGGCACCAAGGGGGAGTGTCTCGGTCCTCACGCCACCTGGGGATGAGGTGGCATCAGGGTGCGGGAGCGGCACCTCTCCCCCAGTGACCTGTCAGATGCTCTGCAAACCCGCCATCAGACTGCGGTCTTTGGGAAACCACCCTGTTTCTGTCCCTGAGAGGCACACTTTTGGCTCCCGGGAGGGGGTCCTGGCCGGCCTGGCTTCGCCAACTTAGAGAGTGGCAGAGGCATCTCCAGTAGAACCCGTACCCCGATCTGCGCCCAGTTTTCTCCGGGTGCCTAGGCAGTCCCAAGTCACCCAGATGTGGCACCGGCCCCTAAGGGCTGCTGGAGTTGATGACGAGTGCAGAGACCAAGGGGGTGGGGGCTCCGCAGGACCGGAGTGCGGGCACCTGTGGGCGGGTCCTGCTACCCCTGTGACTCCCCGCAGGTCCTGCTGCCGTTGTGACTGCCTGTGGCAAGGAGGCTGGAGCCGCTGAGAGAGCCCCTGTCCGTGCCCGGACGCCCAGCCCAGCCCCCGTCCGTGGTGACCCACACGTGCCTGCCAGCATGCCCTACTCGGCTTCCTACGACCAGCAGGTGACCATCCAGTCTGCTATGGCCATCCTTCGAGAACTCCGCCAGCAAATCCAGACGGGGCTGGAGTTGGCCCGAGACCGCCACGTCAGGGGCGGGCATGAGCAGCGGCTGCGGGACCTGTCGGGGAGGGGGCAGCAGGGCCCCTGGAGTGTCCCCGCCATGCGGGGCCGCTGCAGCAGCCCTCGGGCCACGACCGAGGGGCTGCGCTCCTGGGAGAGGGCGGGGGCCTTCCCCACCCGGCCGCGCTGGAGCACCTCGGCCCGGTGGGAGACCTACCCGCAGAGGGCCTGGTCGGCCCAGGCACGGGATCCCTCCTTCCAGAGGCCTGGGAGCCCCCACGAAAGGCCGGCCCCCTTCCCTCTGCGGCCCTGGAGCGCCTCGGCCGGGCAGAGGACCCGGGCCGCCTGTGAAGACTTGGGTGGCCCCTCCGGAGCATCGTGGAACTCTCTGGAAAGGCGGAGCCCCCCTGCCCAGCGGCCCTGGAGCAGCGCCTCCTTCACGCAGAGGGCCAGCGTCCTGTGCAAGAGCAGAGGCTCCCTCCTGCCTCCCTCCGGAGCGAAGCACAGCTGGCCGCGGCCCGCCCAAGCTGCCCCCCGGAACGCCCCTGGGAAGGAGAACGAGGCCCGGCGGCCGCCGCCCTGCCCGAAGCCGCGCGGCTTCCTGGGCCACCCCTACAGCTCCGAGTCCCTGCGGGAGTTCATGCGGCAGAAGGCGCGGGCGCGGCGGCAGCAGGCCCTGGAGGAGAAGGCCGCCGCCCTGCAGGCCGCCGAGCTGCGCAGCCAGAGGCTGCGGGACGTGCACCGGAAGCAGAGGGAGGCCGTCCTGGGCAAAGCCGTCTCTGGCAAGGTGGTGCCCAAGAAAGCCTTCCCCGTGGTCTCCCAGACGAACCCTGGCATCGTGACCTTTGTCCCGCATTCTGCACAGTGCAGGGTACGCACCGGCGGCGGGCGGGGTGCTGGCCCGCTCAGCCACTGCCCCCACTGCCCGGAGTCCCAGATGCCTGCCGCGCCGGCTGTGACTGGGCTGTGGAGGGGCCCGGCTGCCTCTGTCCCAGCCCCTAAGGAGGCGGCCCCGAGGGGTCCAGCCTGAGACCCCCGGGGAGGCCGGGGCCAGTTCCGAGGCCGAGGGACTGTGTCGGGGTCTTCCGGCCCTGGCCGGGGCTCTGACTGGGTCGTCCTCTGTGTAGGGCCTGGAGGCCCCGGGGAGCCTGGGGTCGCCCGTGCTGCAGTGGAGCAAGGTGACTTCCGGCATGGTGCTGGGGGACCAGGAGGCCCCGGGCAGGTGCGTATGCAGGTGCAGGGCTGCTCGGAGCCCGCGGCTTCGCTGAGGTGACACCTCCGCCCCACACAGGTTCCCCAGCTCGCGGTGCTCCTCGGTGGCACGGAGCGCACGCGCAGCGGCGTGCAGCTGGCTCCTGCATCTCGTTCCCAAACGTGCCGTCACCCAGAAGGAAAGCGCGCTGCCGCCGTCCCCAGTCCGCTTCCCCTGTCCCCGACACTGCACACAGGTGCAGTCCTGTGACCCGTGGCCTTTGGCGTCCAGCTTCTCTCACTGGGCACGTGCTCCAGGTTTGTCCCCGTCCTAGTCTGTGTCAGGACTTCGCTCCCTCTGAGGGCCAGACAGCGTGCCGCTGTGTGGACGGACCACAGCTGGCTCATCCGGGGGCAGCTGAAGGACGTCGGGACCTTCCCCCTTTGCCACTGTGACTGGTGCCACTGAGCTGTGTGAGCCCCGGGTAGACACGTGCGGGGCGGGCGGTGCCCAGTCCCGCGGTGGCGCCACCACGCGTGATTCCCGGAGTGGTGCCACCCGTGTTTGGTGGTGGCCGAGCCACTGCGCCCCACTGGCAGCACGGGGTGTCAGCTTCTCCGTCCTCACCCGCGTGTACTCTGCTTTTGTTTTTGTCGTGTTTTTACGGCTGTGCGTTCGGTGTTGCCAGGGCAGCTGGTCTCCAAGGCCTCCCCCGGCGGACGCAGGAGGCCGCAGCCCTCCACCCTGCTTCAGTGCGTACTTCCTGTTTCACTTTTTAAGAATTATAGTGAAATACATGTAACATGGTATCTCTGCTGGGTGCAAGCGCACAGCTCGGTGGCATCCGGCACAGTCACACTGTGTGTGGCCGTCACCACCTGTTATCACCTCCAGGACTTCCTCGTCTTCCCCACCGGAACTCTGTCCCTGTTAAACTCTCACTCCTAGCCCCTCCCCCAGCTCTGGCCCCACCGCCTACTTCCTGTCTCTGGATCTGACCCCTCTGGGGACCTCCCGTGAGTGGGGTCCCACGGGACGTGTCCTTCTGTGACGGGCTCATTTCACTGAGCATCGTGTCCTCCAGGTCCATCCACGCTGTAGCCAGTGTCAGAACTTCCTTCCTTTTAAGGCTGAGTGGCAGTCCGCCGTGTGGCTGGGCCCTGTCTGGTGGACCCTGTCCTCTGGGTGGACCCTGCGGTTGCTCCCGCCCCTGGGCTGCTGGGAGTGACGCCACCGTGAACGTGAACGCGGGCGTGCCGGCCTCGCCAGGAGGCCTCGCTGTCCCCGCGGGAACAGGGCTGCCGGTCACCTGGTGGTGCAGGTGTTTTCACACGGCATGCATCTGGGCGGCAGCACTTTGCACCACTGACGGGCGCAGGGCTGCGATTTCTCCACGTCCTCGCCGGCGCTCGTCAGCGTCTTTCCTTTTCACTTTGTGACGTGAGGTGCTACCTCGCTGTGGTTTTCTTTTGCATTTTTGTAACTAAGCAGCAATATTTAGCCTCTTTGTGTGTGGTTACTGGCTGCCCCGTTATACCTTTGGAGAATTGTTTATTCAAGTTCTTTGCTTTTTTTAAAAATTATTTATTTTGTTGTTGTAGTTAAGTTGTGAATGTTCTTTATATATTCTGGATTTCAACCCTTACGGGATTTAGCAGTGGTCCCCAACCTCTGTGGCACCAGGGACCGGTGTTTCTATGAGAATCTAGTGTCTGATGATCTGAGGCGGAGCTGAGGCGGTGATGCTGGCTCTGGGGAGCGGCTGCAGATACAGATGACGCTTCTCTCGCTCGCCTGCCGCTCGTCTCCTGCTGTGTGGCCTGGTTCCTAACAGGTCACAGACTGGTGCCGGTCTGCAGCTCGGGGTTTGGGGACCCCTGAGACATAGGATTTGGAGATATTTCCATAGGTTGCCTTTCACCCTGTTGATTGTGCCCTTTCGTGCTCAGAAGTTTGGAGGGTTCTGAGTTGGCTGTTTCTTTCGTTGCCTTTGGTATGACGCTTTTGGCGGCACATCCGAGAGCCCACCCCCAGCCATCCTCACTCTCTCCGGCAGCCGCGTGCGGTCACCAGCAGACACGGAGCAGGCGCGGGTCTGTCCCTGAAGCTGCCTCTGCTCTTTCCTGGATGCGTTTAGGACTCACTTGTGCCAGAGACGGTGGCGCCGGCCTGATCCTCTGCACCCTCTCCCCGCAGCTTCTGCCTGTGCCTGAACAGGGCCTTGAACCGTGCCGACACCCTGGACCCGGGAGCCCCCCAGGAAGGCTGGGACAGTGCCCCGCTGCTGACGTCTGCCGGCTCCTCCCAGGGCCCGCTGAGGCTCCGGGACTGGAGCATGCCCACGCGCTCCCAGCGCCCAGGGCTGTGCATCTACCTGGACCCCGAGGAGGCCGAGCGCCTGGGCATGCCGGGGCCCCTGCACTTCCGGTACAAGCACGCCCGGCTGCAGGCCCTGGAGACCATGGCCAACATCCTGAAGCAGCGGATCGACAGCCTGACCGCCAAGCTGCTCGAGTCTGAGGCAGCGGACTCGCTCGGGGACCTGGGCCTGGACGCCCCGCCCTCGTGCCCCAGCATCGCGCCTGTGGCCCCAGCTTGCTCCAGAGCCTTGGTGCCTAACGGGGGCGGAGGGGCGCCCTGGGGCTGGGCGGACGCGCGGGCAGGGGCACT
>CM053509.1:160828117-160842367 GCA_028627145.1 Eidolon dupreanum | reverse complement strand
CGTAAAGGGAGGTACAATGACAGTACTGCTGGTGGCATACAGGCCCCTTGGGGTGGTGCGTAGGTGACAGTCCCAGAACAGTTTTTTATCGGCTGCGGCTGTTGTCACTCGTCTCTTGCTGGAGAAGGGGTGTGGCCTGGTCCTGAGGCTAATGTGCCTGACCATCCCCGGCCCCCCCCCCCCCCCGCTTCCCGAGGCGAGCAAGAGAGCCGCTGGGTGCCCAGGCGAGGCACGGAGGCCACGGCCCTCCTGCTGTGGGGCGGGCGCCCCTCTCTCCCTGTGGCCCAGAAGCCCCTCCCCTCGGGCTGGTGCCTGAGAGGTGAGGTCCCGGCTCCGTCTCTCCGAAGGTTTCATGGAGGATGGCTGTTCGGAGCTGGACAGGAGGCTGGCGAGAAACGTGGCTTCATTCCAAGCCCTCAGTCCCTCCACAGGGAGGTAAGCCGGGAGCGCCGTGCGCGTCGGGCCTCGTCGCGGGCCGCGGCGGCTGCGCCTCCTGTGCCCAGCGCACAGCCGCACTGGCCAAGGCCAGGAGTCGGGGCGCGTCCAGGCTCGGCAGGGGCGCGGCATGGCCCTGGTCCGCTGTGCGGGCTCCGATGGCGGCCAGGCGGGGCGGGCGGCCAGCTCACACCGCGCCTCTCAGATGCCTCTGGTGGCGCCGTGTGCACCTGACCCAGAGCCCCGCGGACCAGTGAGCAGCCCTGGGACGCGCTCCCTCCCGTGCACCCTGCACCGGCTCTGGGCCCCGGAGACACACTGTCGGCCACGCGTTCCTGTGTCGTTGGTGTGACTGGCAGGCTGGCTGCACCCAGGTGACACCGATGCGGGCGCCCCTCCATCCAGGTCCTGCGTCCACGTCTGAGTTCTCGGGCACCCGTCCACAGACACTGCACCTTCCATCCCCCGCACTGGCTGTGGTCTTGTCGGGGAGCCACTTCACACATGTCCCTTCCCCAGGGACACTGGGTCCAGCTGCACACAGATGGCCGGTCTGGGGCTGGGGCACCAGTGGTACAATTGCTGCTGCTTCTCGTCCTCTCTGTTCTCCAGCCCATTCCCCCCCAGGAGCCGATGTCCTTGCTCTGTGCCCCCGCCCATCTCAGTCCTGGCTCACGCTCACGGGGTGTCCCTCCTGCCCCGGCCCAGCCTCTGTGCAGGGAGCTGCTTCCTTGCCGATGTGTGACCTTCCCCGCGTGGCTGACGTCTTCAGGGTTCATAAACATGCTCGGCCCACTCCTGAAGGACTCCCCTCGCCACTCCTGGTTCTCCTCCCTGGCATCCCATGTGGTCCCAGAAGTTCTCCATCTAACCTCGGCCCCTCTTACTTGTCTGCCCTGAGACCCAGGCGCCCTGGGCAGTGGTCCCCAGCCTGGCCCAGGCTGACCATCCCTGGGTAGCTCTCTCCTACATTCTCTGGGACCCCAGGCTTGACAGCTCAGAGCTGAGGGTACGGGGGCTCTCGAGGGGGACAGGCTGGTGGTCAGTCTCTGGGGGGTTGGCCTTGTCCATCATTTGTACCAGCCAGAGCCTACTGGGCATACCTGAGAGGGATGCCAGGGGTTCCGTATCCCCTCACCTGGTCCATCCCAGCTCGGCACCTGCGTTTTGGTGTAGAGCTTATAAACAGGGAGCTAAAAGTGGGCACGGAAACTGTGGCTGGGGCAGCTGGGGAGTGAAAACTAGGAACTGCGAAGGCTGCCTCCCAGGGGAGAGCTAGCCTGACTCTCCACGTGGGGCTGCCCCAGGGGACCCCAGGGCGTCAGTGCGGAACCCAGGTCTGCCTTCAAGCTGTTGACCGTGGGTAAACACACCTCCCACCAGCCTGAGTCTTCTGCAGGAGGTGGGCGGTGATGCATCCACCTCGGGTCAGTTTGCTGGAACACTCCTCCACCCCGGGCCTCCCCCAGGACGTTTCCCTGCCCGCATGCCTCGCCCGCCCACCCCGACTTCCCGAAGCCCCGTGCCCTCACCAGGGGGCAGTGAGTCTCACTTTACCCCCATCCCACCCGCAGCCCAGCCTCGGCCCCTCTGGTGGGATTGGACTGCTGCCGCCAGTAGGGGGCAGCATTGGGCTTTCTTGCGCACACACCCGCTTTTCCTCCAGTCCTTCCGGAGGGCTGGGGGGCGGGGAGAATCTGAGGAGGGCGCCCTGCGTCTGTGCGTGCTGCTGCCCATGGCCAGCGAGGCCCAGGCGGCCTCAGCAGAGGGGCAGTCCCGCCCGGCGTGCCCACACACCCGGGCGTTCCAGCCTGTGGCCCTCCCAGCTGGCGGGCGCCGCCCCCCCCCCCACCCCCGCCGACCACCACCCACCCAGGACCAGGACAGGGCAGAGGCGGAAGTCATCACGAGGTGTGGCCTGGAGCTCGGGCAGCAGGCCCAGCCTGTGCTTTCTAAAGCAGCAGCCTCCACCCACTGCTTCGTGGGCTGCGGCTCTGCGGCCTTGGCCTTGGTCATCTCAGCCGCTGCCCATGCCCAAGGATGAAAGCCACAGCCCTCTCCAAGGCCAGCTCTGTCTTGGGGTGGGTCCTCTATCCCGTCTCTCCCTGCGGGGGCCACGGCATTCAGTGCAGCATGGGGGCCAGCTTGTCACCACCACCGTCCAGTGAGGACGCTGGGTTGGGCCCCAGGACGCCTTGTCCACCCCAGGACCTCTAGAAGGAAGGGTAGGGGTGGGGTTGGGGGCCCCTGGACCTCTCACAGCTTTTAGCACTCTGGGAGGCGTGTTCTCACTCCTGTTTTAGAGATGGGGAAACTGAGGCTTAGAGGTGGAGAGCTTTGCCCTGGTCCCGAGCTCGTGGGAGAGCAGCCGAGGTCCAGGCGAGGGCCTGGGCTCAAGCCCACAGGTCCCCCACTCCTCTTGTGTCCTGTCCAGCGGCTTTCTGACAGTTTCCTGAGAGCTCATCAGAAACGTGGGGCCCCTGGCCCACCCAGCCCCCCTGAATCCACTGCACTGGGGGTGGGCAGTGACCAGTGATTTCACAAGTCCTCTAGGTGATTTGGGGGCACTCGAGTCTGAGGACCACTGCCCTGGAAAGTCTAGACCAGGAGTCAGTGAGCCACAGCCCTGACCCTTGCCCTCCCGCCCACCGTCCATGTTTGTAAATAAAGTTTTATTAGCACACGCCCACGCCCACTTTTGCTGATGGGAGTGGTTGCTTCCCTGCTACCGGACCGGCCAAGCCCAGTCCTGTCCACAGAGGTGGAGATCGCGTGGCCCACGGGGTGTAAATATTTACCATTTGGCTCTCCATGGGAAATGTTTGCTGACCCTGCTCTGAGTAATTGAGGGGACACTGGCTTATCGATGGCGTTCCTTTAAGGCTTCGAGGACATGGCTCCTCCCTGCCATCACCTGACCTGCTCGGCGAGGCTGGTATCCCAAGTTCGGGACTGGGAAGGTGGAGCAAGAGGGAGCCCAGGGCTGGCCCAGGGTTACCTGGTCCCTCCTCTCCCTGCCCGGGCGAGTGCCCCCAGGTCATCCGGCCCCTCCGCTTCCCCCCTCAGCATTTCAGCCCCAGGGCTGGTCCTCCTTTCTAGAACACTCTTCCACGCCATCCCCTCTGCAAGACGTGAGCACGGGGGCGGGGGCGGGGGCGGGGCGGCGGGCACCGGGCACGCGGCAGGTGCTGGACCGATGCCTGTGGACGGCGGGCCCCTGCAGGCTGCTGGACAAGGGCCACGTCTCCCACGCCCGGGCTCCACAGCCGCAGGTCCAGCCGGCTGCTTTGGTCACTCAGGTGGGCCCTGGGTGGCTGCATGCCAGGAGGGACACGGAGTGAGGCCGCTGTGCACACTGCTGATCAGGCTCGGCACACCGGGGCCGCGTGGCCTCGGGGCTGAGGGCTGAGGGCAGAGGGCCCCGGGCCCCAGCTCTCCGGTGGCCGTGGAAGCCGAGCCTGCACGGGGGATGGCTGGTCCTCCTGAGTCAGCGCAGAGCCCCAGGCCACTGCTGCTCAGACGGGGCCACAAGCCCGGGACACTGGGTGCCAGCACCTCGTGGCCCTCTGGTCACAGGCCTGTCCCTCATAGGCCTTTGGCCCTTGGGTCCCGCCTCAGATGCCGTACGGATTTCAGAGCTCTGTGGGTCCAGGGAGTCCAGGCCCCTCCCGCACGCTGTGCCCGCCTGAGGACATTCACACCCCCATCCTGCTCACACGTGTGTTTGCGTGTCCCCAGCTCACCCGGGGTGCCAATCCCGCCGGACCCCACCTGCTGCTCCCTGTGGCTGGAGGAGACGCCGTCGGCCAGAGGGGCGGGCCTGGTCACACCCTGGACCACGCAGAGCTGCGGTAAGGGCGAGCCTGCAGCCAGGCCCTGGGCCGTCTGGGCGGGTGGCCAGGGAGGCCCACAGGGGACCCCCTCCACTGTCTGGCGCTACGGTGAGGCCCTGTGGGTGTAGACGGAGCCTTTGCTACATGAAGACCATCCACGCTTCAGGTCTTTTGCTACGTGGAGAGCATCCACGCTTCAGTATTAAAGTGTTCTGGAGGCTTTCGGGACCCAGCTGCTTGCTCTGTGCACTCGCCACACCTGTTGTGACGGGTATTTGCCCGAGGGATGTGCAGCTCGTGTGCACCCCAGCCACCTGCCTCCCCCTACTTGTACCTGCCTGTGGGTGGTGGGGTGGGGCGTGGCATGGTGCCTGGGGCAGGGGGTAGGGCAGCCCCAGCTGGCACCCCTAAAACCCCTGGGGTGGGGGCGCACGAGACCAGAGCCTGGGACAGAGAAGGGCGTCCTCCCAGCACCCAAAGAGGACACCAGCAGTCACCAGTGGCCCAGAAAGCAGGCATCTGGATGGCGTGAGCTTTCCCACTGACTCATTCCCTCCAGGAATATTCCGTGGGGGCCTGGGTGCCAGGGAGGGGCAGATGAACCGACGTCAGCAGCCCTTTCTGCAGAGCTAGCTGCTCCTCCCCACAGGTGCCTCCCGGCCGGGCCAGTCCTGGAACAGCAGGGACCTGGCTGGAGGCTGCCCCGCCCCCGCTCGCTGTGAGGCCTCAGGGTCCCTGGGGGGCCACCAGTGCCGGCCAGTGCCTTCCAGAGAGGAGACAGGGCAGGGCTGCCCCACCCCTGAGACGGCCCCTCCTGGAGCCTCCGAGGTCTGGCTGGGCAGAGCTGCAGGCTGCTGCCCGGGGCCTGGCAGCTGCCACAGGCCGAACTGAGTGGGCAGGTGCCAGGCTTTCCGGAAAAGACTCTCCTCTCCCTGGCCCTGCCTGCAGGCTGCCTCTCCAGGAGGCGAGAGCAGGTCGATGACGGCGTAGAGCTCTGTCCCTCCTGAGCCCCGCTGCCCTGCTGCTCCCCTCGGCAGGGCTGGGCAGGGCCGGGCAGGGCCCACCTCTCTGTGCAGACTGGAATTCTCGAGGCTGCAGGCAGCCCCCAAGAGTTGTTTGATATCTAGGCCACTTCTGCCTGGCCTGGCCGAGAGCTGGATCTCAGGCAGCCAGAAACCAAGCTGTGAGCACAACGCACAGTGCCTGCACTGGGCTTGGGTCAGACACCTCCTCCAGGAAGCCTCCCAGATAACTCTCAGGCAGGGTCAGTTGCTACCACCCACCCTGTCGTATTCTGCTCTGCGGGTGTCAAACCCATGTTTGTGCTTCTGTCTCCATGGGCCATGAGGAAGTGACGGTCTGGTTCCCATTTCGGTCCCGGCGCCTGGGGAATATTCGCTAAAGGCACAAATGAACTGAGTGGGCCGGGCCAGGCGCCTGTCACATGGTGTCCCGGGGACAGGTCCCGTCCTCACGTCCACATTTACGGAGGAGCACCCTGCTGCTTGGAGGGGCGCCCCCCCTCCCCGACCAGTAAATGGGAGAGCGGGGATTCGAACTCAGCCCTGAGCCGGTCAGCTCCTGCTTTTATGGATGGAAGCAGCATGGTCTGATAGAATTTTCTAGATTCAAACATCAGGCACTACTGTCCAAGAGAGCTTTCTGACTCAAGCAAACATCTCAGCCAGGGCCACCCACAGAACTTACCAAGTAATAGCGTTTATGAAATTATCTTCTCAGACCCTCGGCCACCAGCACTTGGGGGTGACGCATGGTGCTGGGGTCTTGGGGCTCCCTGCCAGTTGTCATCGGAGCACTTGGGGAGAGACCAGTGTCATTCTCTGCTCAGCAGGGTCGCTCCGGCAGGCTCCAGGGGCCGGCAGGCGGTTGGCAGCTCATCTCAGGGACAGCTTGCCTTCTGCTGGGTGACAGCTCAGGGGCACGCAGCCCGTGTCTCCTCGCTGACCTGTGAGGGACGCTGGTGTCGAGCTGGCCAGGAACTCCCTCTCCTCAGGTGGAGGGCTCAGGCCTCGGGCCTCTGGAGCTGTCAGGTGCCTGGAGGAGGGTTGGCGGGACCCCGGGCCGGCGGGCTTGGTGGTGACCGGGCACTTTCTCTGGCTTCAGCCTCTCTTAAGGCCACAAACAAAGGCACGAGAGGGTTTCCCCTTCTCGAGGGAACTTCAGCTCAGAACAGACACCTTAAGCCAATTCCTGAAAGTATCTTCACTCCCGGGGAGGTGGGGAGGCCCCGCCAGCACCCCCTCAAATGCTCAGTGCACGTCAGGTGGCCACAGCCCTGCTGCCCGTCAGGCCTGGCGCCCCACGGAGTTTCTTGGCTGCCGTGGAAACGCCGGGGAAGTGGGTGGCTGTTGCTCACAGCTCTTTCACGGCTCTAAGCACGGGAGCCCAGCCGTTCCGCTCCGCTCTGGGAAGCAGAGCACAGCGGAGGGGTGCTGCGGCCGGCATCCCTCACGCGCCAGCCGTGGCTGACAGCTCATCCGAGTCACCGGGAGGGCTCTGCCGTCCGCAGAGGGGGGTGAGCCCCAGAGCGAGCCGGCCGTCCCCCGTGGCTGCCTCTGCCTGCTCTGAGCAGGAACCAGGCCAAGATGGGGGGCAGGTCGAGGAAGGAGCATGCTGGCCGCCCCCCAGCCATGGAGTCGCCCCAAGAGGCAGCTCCCACAGGGCCAGGAGTCAACAGCAAGCAGGGCTGAGCCGGGCTCTCGGCCGCCAAAGGGCAGAGGACCCCTCCACTGACTTGGGGACTGCACAACCCCAAGGGAGGCTGAGGGTCTCGTGCGGAACCAAGCCCTGGGGACCGCGCCTCGTGTCAACACACCCGCCCGCCACAGCCATCGCTAGTCCAGGATGGCAGCAGCCACCCCGCTGAGCATGCGTTAGGTCACCTCGTGCTGGGAGGTGGGACCCCATGTCCCCACAGAGGTCCTGATCCGCTAGCGGTTTGTTCGAGGTCACCCTGCGGATGTGTGCCGAGCAGGGGCCGTCTGGCGGCAAAGCTCGTGAGCTCGTGTTCCTGTCCCATCGTCTCCGCCAACCTGGGTCATCGCTCTGGGGGGAGCGTGGCCAGGGGTCAGGCAGAGCGAGCCCCGTCTGCCTCCTTCCCCCGGGACGGGGAGGGGGAAGGGGCTGTGGTGTGCTCGGTGACGGCCCAGGCCCAAGCAGCGTCCTGGGCTCCTCCCTACATGCCATCTCCCTGCAGGTCGGAGCCCTGCAGCTGAGCAGGGGATGCTCGGGGTGCCCCAGGGGCTCAGTGGTCCCTTCTCCGTGGTCTGCGCAGGTCAGCGGGAGCCTGGCGGGCTGTGGTCCGGGCGCCTCGCCGACATCCGGCAGTGGCCCCTGAGCTTCCTCCAGTCACTGAAGGTGTGTCCCGTCCCCGTTCTGTCAGGCGGCTGTGGCTCTTCAGGGGGAGGTTGGGTGGAGGGTGGGGAGCATCACGGTCATACTGGCCTGGGCCACCAGCCTTCCTGGCTCAGAGGGAGGGCAGCAGGGAGCAGGTGGAGGGGCTGGAGGGAGCGTCCTGCCAAGAGTGAGGTCCTCTCAGGGGGGCCCTCCTGGTCTCGAAGGTGGCACTGCCTGCCCTCTGGGCCGAGGGTTTGCCAGGAGTCGTGGGGGTGGCTGGCTGGGCCCCAGAACCCTGAGGCTTTGGCCCCCCTGCAGCTGGACCAGCGGAGGCAGGGCCAGGCGCTGGCCCGCCTGCGGCAGCGGGCAGAGACGGAGGCCCGGGAGGCACAGAAGGCCCTGGATGGACTGCTCTTCCAACGCCAGCTGGAGGTCAGCTGTCCGTGGCCTGAGCTCCCACACGTGCCGCTCCTTGCCCAGGGCAGCGTGCCCTGCCGCAGGAGGCGCTCGGGGCCCCTGTAAGGTGGTCGTGACGACCTTGCCGATCGGGGCTGCCTGCCTTCGCAGAAGGTCGAGTGCGGGGGTGCAGACTCGCTGCCTCCTGGACCGTGGGCCTGTGCCCAGAGGACAGTGCAGCCGCCTGCCGGGGGCCAGGAGGCAGGCCACATGTGGGCGCTCTCCCTTCTGTGTCCTGGGGCCCCTGGCTGGGGTGACAGATGACCGTCTGAGCCTCCCCCATCTGCTCGTGTTCTGGGCTTGTGGCTCTACCCTGGAGCTCACGAGGCCGCTGTGCCCAGGAAGGGAAGGGGACTGCACCCCCAGGCCACCCCACCACACAGCAGCGGTGGCTGGTGGGGTGCTGCAGGCGGTGCCCAGCCCGGGCCGGCAAGGCGAGGACCAGAGGCGATGCTTGTGGACAGGCTGGGGTGACAAACCTTCACAGAAGTGACCTTTCTCCAAAGCTTCAGTCTGGGGACGGCTGGAGGGCTGTACTCAGGCACACGTAGGGAGGCGTTCCCGGGACTCGCTGAACGCAAGGGGGCATGTGGGCATGTGCGTGCACGTGTGCACACGTGTGCAGAGGCCCTCAGGCCCACGACAGGGCAGGCACGCCTGGCTGGGGTTCCCTCTCTCCCTCCCTCCCCCTGGTTCCCGCACTGCACCTGCTGGGTCGGCACGGCCGCGGAAGCTGGGACGCTGGTTCCCCAGGCGTCCTTCGCACGGCCGGCCCTGGCTGTCTGATCCCCGCACCCTGGGAGCTCCAGCCCCAGCCTTGCCCTGTGTCTGCCGGGCACCTGCCGTGTCCAGTCTCTGGAAGGCAGGGAGAGGGCAGAGGAGGGTTGCCTGTGTGGGGGATGGACAGACGGAGCCCTGAGGTTGGAGACTTGTCCAGCCCGGCCCGCTGGCCGTGAGGCCGCCCCGCTCATCCTCCACGCACACACCTGTCCTTGCAGAGGCTGATGGAGAAACACTCGACACAAGCAAGGTCAGAAGTGGCTAGGGAGGTGGCGTGGCCGCAGGCGTGCGGGGACCCGGATCTCAAGACCTCCTGGAGCAGGGTGACAGGCAGACCACGGTGTGGCCCGAGACGGGGGCCCATGGTGGAAGAGGGCGGGGCGGGGGTCTGGGACGGGCGTCGGTGCTGCTGGAGCGGTGAGTCTCCCATGCTTTCACACCCGGCAGGTCACACCTGCCCCTGGGCAGAGATGCTGCCACGCCATCTTGGGGCCCCCGGGAAGGACGAGAGAGTCAGGAGGGCGAGCCAGCTTCTGCAGGTGAGTGTCCTCCATCCCTGCCACACACCAGGGGCATAACCCCGAGCCGGGGAGCAGGCAGAGCACACTTCCTACATGGACTCCGTGGGGGAAACTGAGTCAGGCACACGCGAGAACGGCCCAGGGATGGAGGGACGTGGCCTGAGGCTGTGTGGTAAGGGCAGAACCAGGGTTTGAAACCAAGTCTGATGCCAGGAGTCTGTGGCTGACTATCAGGCAACACTGCCACGCTTCTGTGGGGGCTGGGGCAACTAGGCTAAGACAGCACGAGGACACAGCAGCCACCACCCCGCCCCTGCACACCTGGTGACTGTGAGCCTGGGTTACAGAAAAACGCGTTCGGTTAGACGCTAGGTGACGCAGCCTAACGGCGGGACCGCGGCTGCGTCAGGAAGAGCGTGGCATGCCATCCGGTCCTGTCTGCCCTGCTCCGGGACTGAGGGGCCTCAGCTCCTCCAGCCCCGCTCCTGGCAGACCTCCGGGTGGCCGTCACCATCTGCCCGGGGCCCGGTTACAGCCCATCTTGGCCCCTTGGGAACAGGGACCCTCCAGTATGCCCACCCCGTCCCTCTGGGCAGTCTTCGCTCCCCTGCTTGGTGCTGGATCTCGAACGGGTCTCTCCAGGCCTCAGGCTCCCCTCCTGTGACAGTGGGACAGCTGGACCGAGCTATCCCCGAGGTCCCTCTTCCGCAGCTCTGGTCTTCTGCATGGTCCGTGGGTTCACACAGCAGAACTTCCCGCTAGTCGATTCCTTGGTGTGGCGTCGTGAAGTGTGAAGCTGTGTGCCTGTGGGGACGTCAGACCCCCACACACCCTACCCCTGCGGGGCCCTGCTCTAGAACAGACCCCCAACCCCGTGACCGAACCACGGCTTTGTCCTCAGAGTCCACGCAGGAAGGGAGGCCAGACTGGACCTTCTCCCAGCTGCCGCTGGCCAGGTTCTACCCTTGGGACAACCCCACCCACCAGGTACTGGGAGAGGACCCCTGGGGGGCGGGGCATAGGAGTGGGGTCCCAGGGAGGCACTGGCCGCTGCTAGTAGCCCCAAATTCTCCCTCAGGTGCCAGGTCTGCCTCTGGTACAGCCTGAACCTGGGGGGCTTCCGGGTCGGTCCTGGGCTGGGTGAGGCTCTCCCTGCCCCGGACATCACCCACCCTTCCACCGGACATCAGCCAAGCTCCTTCCTTCCACCCTGGGCGACAGGCGAGGGCAGGCATTTCCACAGGCTGCTTTAGGCAGGGCTGGCGGGGCAGCTCAGGAAGCGCACTGCAGTGCGGCCGGCCTATCCCACACATGTCCGGATGGATCCGGGCTGGGCACACGGCCAAGGTGATGAGGACCCCGCCCGGGCCTCCGAGCTCGTAGCCGGGAGGTGGGGCACAACACAGGGATGAGTGAGAGGGCAGTCCAGGAGGGCTTCCTGGAGCCGGCGGCCTCTTCCCGGGGCTGGGCACCGCTCCCATCGGGAGAGGCCAGTCCTGGCAGCGTCCAGGAAGCTAGGCCCCGTCAGTGTGCCCCGCCGCAGTGGAGCCGGGCGGGGACCCCGAGCGCAACGCCCGGAGCTTCCCGCCGCTTCCCGCCGCAGATGCTGGAGCAGAGTCTGCGGGAGGAGGAGCTGCGTGCGCAGCACCGGGCCACGCTGCTGCGCCTGCGCCAGAAGGCGCTCGAGGGGAAGATGCGCGCTGAGCGGGCCTGGCTGGAGCATCAGCGAAGGTGAGCGCATGCGCAGCGCCGGCCCCGCCCAGGGCCCCGCCCCGGGCCCCGCCCCTGCCTTGATGTCAGTCGGGGGACAAACTATCTATTGGCCTAAGTAATGATGCATTGAAAAGGTAAATGAGGCAGCAAAGTACCGAAAAATGGAATACGTGAATTTAAAACCGCCCACGGCCCCGCGTCTCGGAGACAAGCTCTGGCATCTTACAGTCTGTCTTGCTGGCTCTTGTCCAGGGAGACCCGCACCGGGCTGTTTAAACGGCATTCGTAGTAGACTGCATAAACTTTGTAACCCACGTTTTCACTTAAAAGTCAAGAAAATCCTTCCGTGTCCCTACGTAACTGCTACAACATACGGGGCGCCCGGTGCGGGGAGACTAAACAGCGCCCTAACCAGCGCCCTGCGCCTGCGCCTTCCGCTCCTTCCACCTTTGTGTCCTTAGAGCCCGGCGTCCCAGACATAAGTTCCGTAAAGTAAGTTCCCAGAAGTGGAATCGCTGTGGCAGCCAGAAAGCATTAAGCTTCGTGATACTGCCGCATTAGCCTCCAAAAAGGTTATTCGAGCTGTGATCCTCAGGGCAGGCTGTGGTGTTCCCGACATACCCCGCCCCTCCCCCTCCCCAGAGGACCCTCAGGCTGGGCTGGAGTGCCAGGGTGGGAGGTGCTGCCCTCTGCTTGTCTCTCAGGCCCCAAAGGGGTCCTGAGGGGTGGAAAGAGTGACAGTGTGGCTATGACTAGAGCCACGCCCCCCCCACGGCTTCCTCTGCCTGGTGCTCTGCTGCAGGAAGGGGCACCCCAGGCCCACCTGGCCGGCCAAGGCTTTCTCCCTTCCGCTTGTGGACGAGAGGCTGACCACCCTGCCACCCACCTCCCCACAGGTGTCTGGGCAGCACGGGGAGCGGTGCTGTGCTGGTGGCTTTGGAGAAGCAGCAGCAGCAGACCCTCAGCGACCTTGAGCAGGAGCAGGTAAGGCCGCTCGGCCCACGTGGTGGGCCGGTGGCATACACCGGCGTAGTCACGTGAACATCCCGCACCCCAGCTAGAGAATTCCTGAGTCCTCACCGCCCTCCAGGGCCACTCAGGCTTCAAATCTGCTCTAGATGGCCTATGTGGACCAGGGCGGTGGGGTGGCAGGCGTGGGGCATCCCAGGAAAGGGGGGCAACAGGAGGAGACAGAAAAATGCAAGCGACATGATCTGCCAGGCGTCCCCTCATCACGTGGCAATGAGGGTGGCTGCCCCAGGCTTCCCATCCCGAGAGCAAGCCCTAGCTGGACGGCCTGGCGCTGGCCAATGGCAGGGACCATGCCCCAAACCTGGCGTCCTGTGTTGTAGGCGGACACTGTGATGAAGCCGGGGTCAGGGCCACTCCGCTGAGCCTTAGCTTCCTCCTCTGGTTTGTGAAGGCTGCCACCTCCCAGGGCGGGCGTGCGGAGACCTGAGTGTGGGCAGGGTGTCTCTGCTGTGGGGTGTGCCGTCAGAGACGCTGCAGGGAACGAGGACAGTGGTGACAGTTGAACAAAGGGATGAGCTCCAGAGGTGGGGGCAGTGCCCAGGACCTGGAGAGGGCGGGCTATGTGGGGAGGGCAGAGGCTCACCCAGCCCGTCCCAGCCCTGCTCTGGGGGACCCCAGGGACGAGCACCCAACCTCCCCTCCTGCCTCTTGCTGGAGCTTCCTGCAACTGAAGCAAAGGAGAGCCAAAGTGCCCGGGACCTGCTGTCCGAGCAGGCTGAGAAGGGCAGGGACATCTGGAGGGGCGAGGGGAGGCCCCCCGCAGCGCCGGCCCCCGGCTGCCCCTGCGCCCCGTTCATCGGCACGTTTCTCTCCCGTGTGCGCCTCGTGCGGGTGGGGTCGTGGCTGTTTCCTCCTCCGCATGGTGCAGAGGGAAATCTGATACCTGTGGAACAGCCACCTGTGCTGGCACCAGGAAAGGACACCCTGTCCGTGCAGAGGGCCGTGGCCCGCCGGCAGCAGGAGCTCCAGACGTGGACCCTGCTGCCTCAGGTGGCCACTCGCACCGAGGCTGGAGGCTCGGGCCGTGGCCAGGAAACACCTGTGGGAATGTGCAAGTCCCTTGTAAAAACACCTGTGACTCAGGGTGGACAGGGGCTCTGGCAGGGTATAGACGGAGGACGGGTGGGGCAGCCACCTGCTGGGGGGCCAAGGAGGTGCCCAGGAGGAGCCAGGCCCGGCGGGGTGCGGCAGTGGGGTGCAGCCCGTGGTCTGCACCCACCGGGGACTGTTCACACCGGGCACAGGGCTCCGCTAAGGAGAAGCCCACCCGTCTCAGCCCGGGGCCCACTGGTGGGAGCACGCCGTCCGCCGTGCTGTCGGCCGCCCTGCCGTGGCTGCTGCTGCGTGGCGCCTGCCACCACCTCTCCGAAGAGGACGTGGACCAGGGGCGTCACAGCAGCTCATTCTGTGCCGTTTCTCGTAGAGCTCCAGCCCCGGAGTCAGGGCCGCCCGGGACTCTGAGGCAAGCCAGCGGCCCGAGGGGCCGGCCCAGGGCTCCTCCTGCCCCCTGACACCACGCGGGCCTGGCAGCCCCGCCAGCCAGCACCCTTGGGAGTGCCCTGAGGGCCCGCGAGCCCCGTGGTGAGTCCTCGCTGGTGGCCCTGGCCGGTGCTCCCTCCCGTTCACGGCCTCTCCTGTGCCGGCGGCCGTCACACTGCCAGCCCTGCCGAGGAGGGGGGACGTTGGGAGCACTGAGGGGACCCTGCTCCAGCTGGCCGGCTCACCTGGGCTGGTGGGAGGCGCATAGGCAGGTGCCGCTGGCCGGGGGGGCCTGGGGTGTCCTCTCCTCTCTGAGCCTGGGGCCAGGCTGTCCCCATACTGGGCTGCAGTGGGCACCGTGAGACAGAGCGGCCAGACCTGGCTCGAGAGCCGTGGTGCCGTGTGGGTGGCCAGCCAGCAGGAGGCGCCCCGCACTCCGAGGCTCGGCCTCCCTCCCAGGCTTGGTCCCGGGCCGCTGCCATCGGTGTGCGGCAGGCAAGCCTCTCTGCGGGGACAGCGGGGGCCTTGCCCAGGCTGTGTCACCTCAGGGAGCGGCAGGGGTATCCGCTGAGCAGTGCTACCGACCTCGGGCCTTGCTGTGGGACGTGGGAGGAGCCCAGCTGCTGTTCCCACCCAGAGCTTCC
>CM053509.1:160812091-160827617 GCA_028627145.1 Eidolon dupreanum | reverse complement strand
GCCCGGCAGCGTCCGTCTAGCTGCTGCCTTCCTGTGTCCAGGGGCTCCGGCTCCCTCATCACACTGGCCTCCCAAATGGAGCTGGGTCTCGCCGGGCCGGGTTCTCCTGCAGCTGGGGACAGACAGGCTGTGTGATGAGTGCCCTAACAAAACCTGCCCAGCAGCTCGGTCCTGTTCAGGTCCCAGAAGAATGTCTGCGAGTCCCACATCTGTCCCCGAATCCACCCACACTGTGCCAGCCATCACAAGGCAAACTGCTTCTGTGCATTTGTCCCCCAACCAGCCTGTCCTTTGCCCCAAGCAAAGGCCCCTCCCTAATGCCCTGTGAGCACAGTTGGGAGCAGGCTAGGCGTGGTGTTTGTAAAACTTGACCGCAGGCTTGGGGCCAGGACAAGATTTCTCTCTCTCTCTCTCTCTCTCTCTCTCTTTCTGTCTTGCATGCCCACACACACGCAGACACACAGACACACCCTTGGCTTCCTAGGTGTGGGAACCTCAACCAACCCAACTTATCCTCTGAGCTCCAGACTCACACAGCCAACTCATGGCCGGACACCTCTCTTCCAAATTTAGCAGGTCCAGATCTAACCCTCACCTCTACAATTGCTCTCCCGCCCCTCGCGTGCCCTCTTTCATCCCAGCCAAGAGCAGCTTCGTTCTTCCAGTTGCTCTGGCCAACACCTTGCAAGCGGACGCAACCCCCACACCCTGTATCTGATTCGACATATGTCCTGTCTTCAAAACATCCCCAAAGTCTGACCTTCTCGCCGGCACCGCCACCCACCCCTCGCCTGAGCGTCACCACCTCTTGGTGGGCTGCGATGCCCTCACACTTCTACCGCCCCCTCCTGCCCTTCTACCCAGCAGCCAGAACCACATCCTGACTCGGAGTCCTCCCGTGGTCACCATGACTTTCAGGGTCAAGGCCATAGCCTGCATTCCGGTGGGGGAGGACCCGTGTGGTCTGGCCCTCGGCTGCTTCTCCAGGGCCCTCTCTTCCCCCGCCCTCCCCGCTCAACTCGATCTGCTCCAGCCACTGGCTTCTTTGCTACTCGTCCGATGTGCCCGCTTCAGGGCCTTTGCACGTACGGTTCCTCTACCTGGGCTGCTCACTTCTTTTCTCACCCCCTTCTCGACCCAGGTCACCTTCCCAGAGAGGTTTCTGCACTCCCTGGGTCCTCCCTGGCCTGCTTAACCACTTACCTCCAATTTGGGTCTTTCTCCTGGAATGCAGAGCCCCTGGCTCTGCTTTGTCTCCAGGGCTCAGTAGGGAAACTCAGTAAATGTTAGTGAAGAGAGGCAGGAATAATGAATGGGGAGAGGTGGGACATAGGAAGAGGATGCAAACGAAATCTCACACAGAGCCTACGATGCAAAGAGCAGAAAGATGATTGCATTGGTATAAGCGTTGTTTAAGTTTGAATCGTATCACTTACTTATTTAAAAGTTAACCACCCATAAGAGCGAGCTGGCCTGGAACTGAAGATTTAAACTTGCAGACGGGTGGATGACCACTGTATGCTCTGTGATCTGCTCTCTTTGTTGCTTTGGTCAGTTCAGAGAAAATCTAGATATGCATATCAATTAAGGATAGCAGCTTGAAAGCCAGTCTTGCGTTGAATTAAGCAAAAAGTCACGTGAAGCTTTATTTCCCAAGTTTGCAGAGAGATCACTTGTGGTAGATGCCAAAGTTCCAAATTTTAGCACCCTAAGGCATCCGAGTTTGCATGTATAGCTTGCTACATTTTTAAGAGTTAAAAATCTTATCTTAAAACGTGAAGGTCAGGGTGGCAGACCCTCTGAAGCCCCAGGTAGGGCTGCGCGATGAAAAATAGGACGCCCAGTAACGTGAATTTCAGATAAACAGCGCATTGTTTTTAAGTCTAAGTATGTCCCATACCTGATATGCAAATTTAATGGAACACACTTAAAAATGATGCGCTGTTTATCTGGAATTCACATAGAACTGGACGTCCTGAATCTTCATTTGCTAAGTCTGGCGACTCTACCCCAGGTTGGGAGATGGAGGAGGGTCCTGCGGAGGAGGATTGGAGGTACGGGGCGGAGCTTGGAGGGGCGTGTGGGAGGCGGGGGCGGCGCTCGGGGCGGGTCTGGAGGCGGGGCCTAGAGTTCGGAGGTGGGGCTGGAGGCGTGACCCGGCGCTGGGGGCGGAGCCGAGCGCGCGCGACTCACGTGACGGCGGTTGCCAAGGTGAAAGGTCAGGCGCACCGCAGCACTCCTAACATGGCGCCGGCCGGGGCGGCGGTGGCGGCGCGCAGCCCGGCAGCCCCGGCGGGGACGGCGGCCCGAGCACGGCGCCCGCTCCTGGTGCGGCCCTCGCGGCTGCCGCCGCTGCTCGTGCTGCTGGCCGCGGCAGCGGGGCCGGGCGCGGGCGGCGCGGCGCGGCTGTACCGCGCGGGCGAGGACGCCGTGTGGGTGCTGGACAGCGGCAGCGTGCGCGGAGCCACGGCCAACAGCTCGGCCGCGTGGCTCGTGCAGTTCTACTCCTCGTGGTGCGGCCACTGCATCGGCTACGCGCCCACCTGGCGGGCGCTGGCCAGGGACGTGCGAGGTGAGGCGCCGCTCGCGAGACCCCGATCCTAGCCACCGAGGCCTGGCCCCCGCGGGCCGCCGGGATTCGCCCCTCTGGCTCGTGGCAGCCTCCCAGACCCCTTCCCCCTGCCCTGCAGTGCACCCCGCTTTGGTCACTGCTGACCTGCTCCCCAGGTCCCCCAAGTGACCCCCATGAGGTCCTTTCTGGGAAGTTGCTGTCTCATGTCTGAAGGACAAGAACCCTTCAGTCCCAGCCCTCACTCCACAGTCGGGGTCAGGATAGTCTTCCCAGTACCTCCAGCTCTCAAACACCTCATTGGAACCCCCAAAAGCTTCATTACCGCCCCCAGGCCTTATCCTGGCCTGTTTCCTGCCGCACACTGTAATTATTTTCAGTGCCTAGACTCCCCATTGTTTGAGGATCCCCATTCCTGTCCCAAGCTCCTTTCTCTTTAAATCCTTTATCATCCTCTTCTGGTTTGATTCGCTGACTACGGTGGGTACTCAAAGTTAGCCTCCAACTTAGACATTCATATACTATGAAGACGTCTCTGTAGAAGCAGGGAAAGACCTTCGAAGCATTTCCCTGGGAGGTTCCTATTTCATAGACACGCAGCCTTTGATAAATGTCATTCACCAAACTAGTGGCCATGTTCCCACACTTTATTATTGTTTGACACTGTAAGTGTGCTGCAAATTGTTTGTCCCTAAGTTATTCGCCAGCTCTGAATGGCAGAGTTGTAGTGGGAGGGGGCATTTGGAGCATCCTTCCCACAAGCCAGCCAGCTTTGAAATGGAATGTAAATTGCTCTGAAGTAGGAGCTGGTCTCCAGCAAGAGCGAGTTTCGAGTTTCGCCAGACTCTTGCTGGTGCCGGGCTAACCTCTAATTATGTAATTCTGTGGGCAAGAGATAACAAATTGTTGTTTCCTTCCTACCTTTGTTTTTAAGTCTTATTATATCCAATCCTGTTGTAATTTTCTCACGTCTAAACTTATTCACAAAGAAACTAAAGAAGTCGAAATGGGTTTTGTGCGTAATTGTAAATGATTATCTTTAGGATGTGTTGGGCCTTTTAATTCTAAAGGATTTGTTCTTTGATCTAATGTTTTCTTAAGTCCCTAGTGTTCTGGGAACTGAGATCAAAGACTCAGAAGTGGACAGACAACAATTTAGTAAGCTTTTTTTTTTAAGCTGTTGCTCTGAGAACAGACAAGAACTTTAGTAATATAGAGCAGTGGTTCCCAACCTGTTTGGTGTCAGGAACCGGGGCTCCTATGAGAATCTAATGCCTGACGGTCTGAGGCAGAGCTGAGGCGGTGATGCTGGTGCTGGGGAGCGGCTGCAGATACAGATGAAGCTTCGCTTGCTCACCTCTCATTTTCTGCTGTGCAGCCCGGTTCCTGACGGGCCACAGACTGGTACTAGTCCACAGACCAGGGGTTGAGGTCCCTGGATATAGAGAACTTTTTGGTTCTCATTCGGTGGCAGAAACAGATATGTCAATTATAATGCGGGTAGCTCTGGTAAGACATTTGTCACCTACTTTGGGTATATTTTGATTTTTTCAGCTTAGTTTCTGAAATATAGAAATCATAAACCAGATTCAGATATTGCAAACTATTCTGTAGTTGAACCAGCATGCAAAGAGCCTTGAAAATTGTCCCTTGAACTTGGAAGTTCCCTTCTGAAAGTGAAACTAGTCACATCCTTACCACGATTTGTAATTAACTTAACCATTAGCTATGTACGGTTGTCCCGGATGGGCTGGGCACTGCCCAGGTCCGGGCCAGAAGAACGAGGCCGAGATGGGAGGGAGGTATGGTTAAGGTGAAAGCAGGAGGCGAGAGGGAGGAGGGGTCTGTGGGGACCTAGGCAGGGGGTCCCAAGAGCCAAACTGCCTGTAGGGCTACCTGGGCGCCAGTCATGACTGGAGGCAGAGCCCTTGGCACTGGGGAGTTTCCCACTTGGGGTCCCCAAAGAGAAGTCTCCCGGGGCGTTGTTAGCCCAGCTGGGTCAGAAACTCTGGGCGTGAGGCCCAGCGTCCTGTGAGCCCAAGACCTGCAGCTGAAGAGTCACTGTCCTCAGGGAGACCCTGCAGGACACCTACTGGAAAGGGCCAGGGCCAAAGGAGGTGAGAGGTGTGGCATGTGACACCCCCCGGCGGGGTTCCACTGCACCGAGAGCTCCTCGGCGAAGGGGTCCGTTACCCCCAGCCCTCGCACCCCACGCGGTCAGCCCCCCAGCCCTCGCACCCCACGCGGTCAGCCCCCCAGCCCTCGCACCCCACGTGATCAACGCAGAACCCTTTTCGTGCCTGACTTCACGCTCCCCATGGAGTGCGCTGGGAAGAACTGCCCGCACCCTCACCGTGGGCGTCAGTGGTAGCCCCCCCACTCAGTGCCATGCTGCCCACTGTGGGCCATCTCGAGGGAAGAGGGTGCCTGTCACGCGTGCGGTCCAGCCGCTGCAGGGCTGCCGGTGTCGTGGACGGCCGCACGCCCTCCAGCAGCCGGGCTGCTGTGCGAAGCGGAAGGCGTCCCGGGCAGAAAGAGGGCAGGGCCCGGGGGGCAGGAGTGGGTTCTTTCAGGCAAGGACCCCTTCCCTCAGGGGAAGGCAGGGGGTCTCCTCAGGCAGATGCCCTTGCGGGTGTGGACCAGGAAGTCCCAGGCCGGTTTAGTTTGACACTGTGGGCACCCCATTTGGGGCCTGTGGCTTTCTCTTTAACAAGTCTAAATGCAGTCATCGCTCCACTGTCACATCTTTGGTCTCTGCCCCTTCTGAGTTGGGGTGTCCAGTCAGCCCCCAAGGCACACACACCTTGGGCCGGAGAGGTTCAGCCAGCTTTCCCCACCTGCCGCTCCCCTCCGGGTCCCTGCTCTGCTCCCCGCCGTGCATGGCCTCGGGGTGGGGGGGCACCGAGCTGGAGCTGGGGGAGCGTCCGCTTCCCCGCCGTCCGCTGCCGTCCGCCACCATTGCCTCTAACTGCCCAGGTTGCTCGGAAGCAGACAGCTCGAGGGGCCCTCCCCAGCTGGGCGGGGCCTCTTTGCGGCCTGGGGGACGTGCCTTTGCCTGGATTTGGACGGAGCTTTAGCTCTTCACAGACATTTTGAAGATTTTGGAAATAAATGCTTTTCTGTATAAGAAGGCGGCTTAGCAAACAAGGTCTATTGGCGTAGCCAGCTGTCGTGCTGTTTGGGTAGATCTGGCTCGGGCCTGTCCCTCTCCGCTACGGACTGGCAGACGAGGTGTGTTCGTGGAGCCCTGTCGCCTGGAGCTGGGGTCATGCTCTGCCACCTCCCTTGTGCTGGGGGTCGGGATACCTGTGGCCCGGGGCAGCACCCCGCCCCCGAGGTATCCCTGCAGTGTCTCTGCAGAGACTGCCCTGTGCCCTTGTGTCTTCTCTCACCTCGGGGAGGTGGCCCTGGGACTGTGGCTGGAGACCCATCGCCCGCCCCTGTCTTCCCTGTCCTGCAGGGCGGCGTCGGTGAGGCTCAGTGAGACTGCATCACCCTCTGATGGTCACACAGCTGAGCCACAGGCTAGGTGACTCCAGAGCCCAGAAGGCTCAGTGCCTGTATCTGCAGAGGACAGGTGGGGGCCGCGGGGGCCGCGGGGGCCGGGGCAGACGGGTGGTGTCAGCTCTCGGTCTTGCCTCCCGCTGCGCCCGTCATCACCTGGTGGACTTGTCGTCTGCATCTGCGTGGCCAGGCCACAGGCTTCTTGGGGATGAGCTACAGTATGCGATGGTGTCCCTGCGGCCCGGTGTCTGTGCGCTGGAGGAAAGGAGGATGAGGGGCTGGCGGTGGCGTCCTCGCAGGGGTGTGGCTGGGCACAGAGCCCCACCTCGCAGGGGTGTGGCCGGGCACAGGGCTGCGGGGAGCTCACCTGGACTCTGGAGGCGCTCGGAGGGGGCGGGAGGGGGGGCTGGAGGCAGGCAGGGGCGGCATCCTCGCATCTCAGGCCCAGACGCGCCTGTGAGACCCAGGCTTCGTTACAGCCGCGTCCAGAGGCGCTCACGACCTTGTCCCGCCTCAGCATTTAATCCACAGGAGGTGGTTCGTGCCCCTGGAGTGCCCTGGGGTGCCTGCCGGGGACGCTGCACAGCCTGGGTTTAGCCGCACCGGGCTGAACAGCCCTCGGCGCCGGGGCGGGGCGGGGACGGCCCGCCTGGACGGGGTAGGCGGTGCCAGCCTGCGGCGCCAGCCTTCGCTCCTTGCCGTGTGCGCTTTATCTGCGCCCAGGCCTGCGCATCCTGAACCCGGGGCGTGAACCTGGAGTAACCCAGAAAGACCTCTGCTCAGCCAGGAAGGGGCCTGTGCCAGGGGAGAGTCCCCTGCCCTCCAGTGGGTGGAACATGGGGTGGGGAACCCCACGTCACCCTGACTTCGCACCAGGATGGAGAAGACACGACGGGGCTCCCTGCCTGAAAGACAATGCTCTGGTTGCACCCTGTGTACCTGCAAGGTTAACGACCCTGCCCCGTCACCGTTTTCTAGGACTAGTTGAAACTCAACTGGAGATCAGACTTTCACAGACTGTTTCGTTGGAACTTGACGAGTAATAGTAAAAGGTTCAATCCTGTTAGCTTAAGTGATGTGGCTATTTGACAAGTAAACTTAATTTACTTGTCATGTACAAGCTTAATTATTTCACAAGTATTTTTTAAGCCTGTGGTACTAAAAATAGCAGGCTTGGGAGCGGCCGTGAGGAGCGGGCCCAGGCCACTCCCCGGGGACACCCGGCGGGCGGCCTCCCTCGCCTCCACGGCGTCAGGGTGGCCCGAAGGTGTTGGGAGCAGACGGTTTGCATTGAGGTCGGAGTGCGCCTCTCCTTTGTGTGGTGGGGTGCAGGCAGGTGGAGAGGCGGGAGGAGGGGCGGGTCCCAGTTGCGCGAGGCCAGTGCCCTGAGTAAACCTTTGGAACGGTCGCCTCTGACTCGGTGGCGTAGCTGGTGTCTCTTTTGTGTTCTCTCAATGCGTCCATCTGCCAGGAGCCCTGCGGGGCCCGTGAGTGGAATTCCTCCTGCCGCGGGCCGCCTCGCCCGGGCGGGCCTCCTTTCAGAGCCGGACAAAGGCCTCTGGGCGTCAGCATGCCGCTCCACCAGGACGGCGGCCGCTTCAGCGGCACGCGCCGCGTGGAGTGGACCTGCAGGTGGCCCGTCCACCCTCACGAGCCATGCGGTCCTCCTCCACGGCCACCGTGCGAGGCGGGGCGTGCCGTCGCTCTGTGGTCTCAGCATGGGCCGAGCGTGCCCCACCCCGAGCACCGCGGCGGCACAGAAAGCAGTGACACGCGGGAAAGTCCCTGGCCCTGTGTGCGGCCTTGCTCCAGGGGGAGGGGCAGGCGTGAGCAGGAGGGCGAGATGAGCAGGCTGGTCGCAGGGGATCAGTGCTGGGACTTCACCAGGGTGGCTCGGTTGACACGGCGGAGAGTGAGGACGGCCTTGGGGGTGGTGTGGAGACCCAGAGGTGAGGCAGAGCAGCCGCGGGGGCGGCGCGGGGCGGGGGCAGCACTGCACAGGCCCCGGGGCCCCGGGGCAGTGGGACCGTGTGGCCGGAGGCCTGGCAGGCCAGGCGGCGGACCGGGGCGGGCGCTGGCCGAGGCCACGAGACGCCAGGACGTGACTAACCAGGTGGAGGGCCGTGCGGTGGCCACCGGGGGCGATGGGGGTGGGACGCGGAGAGGCTGGAGGATGCAGCCAGGGCCCATCAGGGCTGCGTCTGGTCAAGACCAGGGGGAGTCACCGGGGTCTCTTTAGGGCAGTGGCCCGGTCCCAGCTCGCTGCTGCCTGTCCCGTGAAGGGTGGTGGGTGCACACCGACCCCCCAGGAGGGCTCCAGGCGTGGCGTGCGCCGATGCTGACCCCCAGCCATGCCCGTCTGGCCCGACTCACCGCCAGGACCCCACCTCCCGCTCCTCCCCCGCATGTCCTTCCTCACACCAGCATTCCCCTGGGACAGTGGTTGCCACGAGTGGGGGGTGTGGCGCCAGCTGCACGTGGGCTTTTGCAGGGAGGCCAGTGGACAAGCCACTTTGGTTAAGTGTGTCCTGAGTGCAGGGGGGTGGCCTCGCCCCCTGGCAGTCCCCTCTGCCCCCCACCCCCGTCGCCGTGGGGAACACCACAGCCCCATGGGGGAGCCTGCCGGGCACGACTAGGAGGGGAGCGCCGGGTCCCCCTTACTTGTCCTGTGGGGACTGCAGCTCAGTGTCCCACTGGAACAGTGGGGACAGAATGGGTCGCGTCCTGGACTAGGACGAGACGCTTAAATGGAGTGACGGGACCAGAGTGCCCTTGCGGCACCGGGCCCTGGGCGGCTTGCGTGGGGGCGGCGGCAGTGGTCCCGGCAGGAGGACAGTGGCCTGGTGGCCAGGCGGGCCACAAGCGATGCCACGGGCAGGCACTGACCGCTCTTCTGTGTCCCCACCCCGTCCCACAGACACTAGCTGCGGCCCGTGCTGTGGGCCACAGCTCCTGCCCCCGGCGACGGCCCGTGGCCTACGGGGTGGGGAGCACAAGGGAGATTTGTTTCTCCAAAGAATTGATTTTCTGTACATTTAGGGAGGCAGAGCGTCACACAGAGGCTTTTAAAAGGAGCCGTTTGATGAAAT
Source organism: Eidolon dupreanum (assembly GCA_028627145.1). Taxonomy (NCBI): domain Eukaryota; kingdom Metazoa; phylum Chordata; class Mammalia; order Chiroptera; family Pteropodidae; genus Eidolon; species Eidolon dupreanum. The sequence goes on along the minus strand of CM053509.1, from coordinate 160,818,455 downwards.
GCTTGATTTATTCCACACGTGACAATCTATGGGTTCGGGGGAGCATGCTTCACGCAGCGTCGGGAGTGGACTGGGTTTGAAGAGGGGTGTCTTCGTCTGGAAGTGGTAGGGTAAAGGGGAGAGAGCTTTCTGGTTAGACCTCACGGGGCACGCCTGTTACTGGAGTGTGCGCGTGCCTCTGGGGGCGGGGGACAGGCCGTGGCACCCCCAGATGACTGAGCCTGGGGCAGATTCCTCACCTGGCCCCTCACTGTCCTGCCTGTTGGGCCAGGCAGACACCCCCAGCAGCTGACAGGGAAGTGTGTCGAGTGCTAGGTAAACTGACTTAGTTCGGAAGGGGGCCGCGGGGGGCTTTTCTCCCTGGTGTAACTGCCGGGGCAGGGGGTGGGGGACGGCCTCTCTGAGGGCGTGGCCTTGTGCTCAAGCTGAGGAGGAAAGCAGGTACCCCCGGCTCGGCTCGGGGAGGGTCCCCGTGAGGGAGAGCAGGCGCACCGGCCGTGCTGGCGGGTCCCCAGACACAGGGCAGCTGCGCCTGCAGGCGCGCATGCCTCGCCGAGGGCCGGGCCGCTCCAGGCCCTCCCAGTGGAGTGCAGCATCTCCAGGATCACGGAGTATACGTGGTGAAGACCAGTAACGGGTGTTGCGAGTGGCAGGTACCAGGCCTCGGGGAACCTGCGGGCTGGCTGGGAATTCAGGGCCATGTGAGAGTCTGTCGGGGGGGTGGGGTGGGTGGGGGAGTGAGAGCCCCAGCCCCTGGACGCGGAGACTTCATCCTGTGTGGGCTGAGCGCTGGCAGGGTACGTGGTGGGGACGATGTCGGTGGAGCGGCCGTGAGGGTCAGCGTCATGGTGGCCGGGGGAGGGGGCAGCCGCGAGGCCTTGGTCTGCACTGGGAGTTGAGGTCAAGCCTCTGGCTCTTTGGAACCCGGGTGGCGTTCGGGGCACGGCGGCCCCACAGGGCTGACGGCCCTTCCGACCGGCACGTACTGCCTTAGACTCGGGATAGCGACTAGAGCGGCCGTCGCCAGCGGGCGGAGGTCAGACCGTCCCGCAGCACGGCAGCCCCAGCCTCCGTACGCCGGGGACTCCGGGAAGGGAGAGCAGGTGGGGAGCAAGTGGGCAGCGGCACAGACGTGGACGCGGTCACCACCAGCACCCGGAGACGAGACTGCCCATCCACCCACCCTGTGAGTAACAGACACACTCAGCAGGGACAATCTGAGACACAGGGTGCCGGCGTGGCCACCCCACCAAGCACACCACTGCCACACGCGAGCGCTTCGCTCGCCTCCCGCTCTGGCCGGCTCGGCGCTCGCTGCGACCCAGCTCAGGAGCTGCTGGTCATCGTCCTACACCCTCCTCCCGGGCAGTAGGGTGCTGTTATTCTGAGTGTGGAACGGAAGTGTGTCGTGGAAATTCCCAGCGCAGTGAGGCCCGTGCTGCAGGCCGGGGACGGGCAGTGAACAGGGACACCGCAGGACATGCAGGGTGAGAATCGAAGGTGACAGGCCGGGAAGGCGTCCGGCGGGCCGGAGCCGGTCCAGAGACGCTGCCGCCAGACCGCTGCCAGCCCCCCGCGTGCACCCGTGGCGTCTGCTGTGTGGTCGCTGAGAGCGGTGCCTGTTCTCCCTCAGCCGTGTGACTGAGACTCCAGAGAGGTGGCCTGCGACATCTCTCCATTTAAAATGGCCTTGGGACATGAACTGGTTCCACCAGTGCTCGTAAGTGGTCATTCACTGTGAGACACAGCTTCACTGTTGTTTAACTTCGATCTTCTGTAGTACATAAGTATAGGTTGACTTTTTTGATAATTACAGAAGAAAAATCATGTATTTTTAACCAAAAGTATGTGAGGTAGAAAAATAGCAATTATTGAATTAGTAATATGTACAAGTCCTCGTGTTGTGTGGTATCTAGTGACAGTCCCTGTCTTCTCTCTCCTCCAGGCATGTTTTTAATATGAGCTCTGAAGTTTTAGATCATAGCAGAACTCAGAGAACTCTTTTTTACTTGTTTGTTTGTTTTTTTTAACTCCTATAGCACCTGATCTTCCTAGGTGGTCTCCCATCCAAGTACTAGCCAGGCCCGACCCTGCTCAGCTTCCGAGATCAGACGGGATCGGGCACGTTCAGGGTGGCACAGCCGTAGACTTACTTGACTTTTAACCAGATTACTGGTTTAGACCAGCATGTGATATCAAACGCAGGCAGCAAAGAGCTTCGCTGCCTCAGTGACAGCCACTCAAAAGTCACAGCTGGGGGAGGCGGTGAGCAGGACCCACCTGGCCCGGGAGTGGCCCGCTCCCCTGGCTGGTCCTCCGAGGGCTGTCCCTTGGTAGAGCAGGGAGCCAGGAAGAGTTTAGGAGTGGGTGGTGCCGTCAGTCCTAACGCCCTAGAGGAAGGGAACAAACCTTGCAAAGAGAAAACGCACTGGTCACTGGTCGCCTCGAGGATGTTGGAACCCTTTCTTTGAAACTGTGGCTAAAGGGACTGGCCACTTTCCTCCCCACTGTGGGCCGTGCCCTGGGGTCACCGTGAGCACAGGCTCAGCGCAGAAGCTTCCTGCCCCTCAGGGAAGCGGCAGGAAGCGAGATACCGCCCCCCCCAGCTGCGGCTGTTGGGAACCATGGGCTCAGGGTGGTCAGTGAGAAGCGCGGCAGCCCAGGGTCACCCACCCCCTGGTGGGAGCACACCCCAGTGCCTGGGAAGCACCTCCCCAAAAGAATCGGACGCAAGTCTGGGTCTAGGCACGCCAGTGTATAGGACATGCAGGGGCCAGGGCGCAGGCAGCAAGGCCTGACACGGGGGACTGCAGGACAGGGGGCGGACCCTCCCACAAGCAGTGCGCGGCTGGGGGGCAGCAGACACGTCCGCCAGTCCCAGCCGACGCCTCATCTGGACCCGATTCAAACGAACGAGCTCAGAAAGAGTGAGACCCCGGGCAGCTCCGCGTCCTGGCTGGACCCTGTTGCCCTCGGTGCCTGCAGCTTGCTGCTGGGACCGTGGAGCCTCAGTGCTGGCCTGGAGCCCTGTCTTTCCGAGGTGCTCGCTGCTGGACGTGCCCGACTGGCCCGCCGGCTGGCCTCAGGCCAGTTCTGGAAGTGGGCGGGGCTCCTGGGCTGGGTTCTCGGCTGCAGCGAGGTCCCTGTGAGCTGACAGCAGTTGGCACTGAGCAGAGGGACGTGTGGGGTGTTGCACTGACATCTCCACTTTCTTCACATGGGATTTTCCACAACAAACTTAAAGACAGGAATGTACATGTATTAAAACTGCCCCCTTTCTACTCCCAAGAATGCGGGCAGCATTCGGGGGTCCGCCTCGGGAGAGTACTGGACACCCCCACTGTCTGAGCTGAGGCCGGGTACTGGCTCTCGTGTGAGTGAGCACGGCGGAATGTTCTAGCTAAATAGCCCCGCGGTGGGCCACGCCTGTTGCCAGCCCGGCGTCCCCCGAGGAGGAGGCTGGAGGCCCCGCTCCGGAGTGACCGCAGCCCAGCGAACCCAGTCGCTGTGTTGTCGCCGGTGGTGGACACAGTCGTCCTGCTGGCTGAAGTTCTTTCCTCTTCCTGAGTTGACAGGGATGTCCTCGCGTGGAGGGGCCTAACGATGACTCGAGGGAGGCGTGGCGCGGGGCCTCGGGTGCTGGGCAGTGGTGGGGGCCGGCCAGCCCGGCGCCCCCCGCTCTGAAGGTCTCACCCCTGCGTTTCAGACTGGGCCGCCGCCATCCGGGTCGCCGCCCTGGACTGCGCGGAGGAGAGGAACCGCGAGGTGTGCAGCGCCTACGACATCCACTTCTACCCCAGCTTCCGGGTGAGCCGCGCCGCGCCGCGCCCCGCCCCTCGGGGCTCCTTGCTCGACCACCCCGGACCCCGCCTCTGCTGCCCGAAACTGGGTGGGAGCTTCATTTGCAGGGGTCGCCTCCTTCGTTCCGCCCTGCGGGGCGGTGGCGCGCGTCCCTGTGGGGGTCGGGGCCGTGGGTAGAGCCGTGTCCGAGGCCTCGGTGCGCCACGCGCCTGCCGCTCTGCCCGGTGCCCGCGCGCCCCGCGGACGGCTGTGTCTCCGCTTCTTCCCCCAGGGGTGGAGGGTCAGCTGCGCCCTGGAGGCGGGGAGGCGCACGCTTCGCCCGCGGTGCGCGTGCGGGGTCGCGGTGACCGAGGCTCAGGGAAGGGGACCCCTTCGCTTTCAGCCCCGCAGCCGGCGCGCTGTGGCGCGCGTCCCCTGGTCCTTCCCCACTGCGCGGGGCCGGGCGTCGGCTGTCCTTGCTGCGGCCGTGCGTCTGTGGCTTGGACGGACCGCGCTCGCTGGCCTGCCTGCTGCCGCGGCCCTTCGGGGGAGCCCTGTTACTGTCCCCTTGCTGGTCCAGTGTGGTCGCCCCGGTGCACCCCACCTTGTGTTCACCTTACACACAGGGCGCCATGCCACACGGAAGCGCTGGCTGCCTCTCTCACTAGGAAGAGTGGCTGTCGCTGACAGTCACCTGCTGTGCAGCGGTAGCACGGTTCGCCGTCCCCTCCGTTGTTGGCACTGGCTGTTCAGGCTTGGGCTGCCGTCAAGACGCCGCTCCGTGTCCCTGCCGTACGTGGCAGGAGCCCCCGTGCGCACGGGCCAGGAGTGCAGTCGCTGGGGGGGAGTACATGGACACATTGCCTGCTGACAGCGACCCCGCCTTCTGTGTTTGTGGGCCCTGGGTCACCCCGTCTGTGGCGCGTCTGCCCGGGTCATTTGCCATTTCCTCTGCGTTGGTTGTCTGTTTCTTGCTGATTCGCAAAAGTGCTTTGTAGATTCACAGTGTTACGCTAATTTCAGTCGTGAGTATTGGTGATACTTCACCCTGTTTGTAGCCGTCTTTCCTGTTTTATTTTTTTTCACGAAGAAGGCTTTTATTTTAATATCAAATCTTTTCTGCTCGGAGATAGTTGTGTCTGTCACCCTCTCTGGAGCTCCTTCGTGCTGTTAGGGAGCATTGGGGCGCCCACTTAATTCCAGGGCCCAGGAACGTGCCATCCTCATGGTTCTAGCTCTGTCGGGTCAGAACATGGACGTCACAGAATTCTGGTGGGCCCTAACCACCCACGCCTCGGGCTGGCAGGGAACACAGCCCACAGACACACAGAACCAGTGGTTTTCAGTTCTCGTAAACCTTCCGGAGGGAGTTGGCTGGAGCTGGGTCTTTAAGATGATGGTCATTTTGTTTCTTAGGGATTGGACATTGACAAACACCAGGCAAGGCTGTTTCTTATTTGTTCTGTGTTTTTCTTCGCAGTATTTTAAAGCGTTTACAAAGGACTTTACAACTGGAGAAAATTTTAAAGGTAAGGACTTAAGTAATATATCTTACTATCTTAGATTCACCTCAAGCCCATCAAAGTAAAAATGGGTTCAGGAGACTAGAAAACTCCGTGGCGGGGCTGTCCCTGCCCCACGCTGCATGTGGGCACCCGCCCTATCCCGCCTGCCTGTCTTTCCGTGAGAGTTCGGTCGCCCACAGTCTCAGCAGGGAGTTTTTATTTTGTGCTCTACCTTCCTTGGCAATTATGGTGGCGATAGTTCTTTTTATAAAGTAAGCTTTTTTGTTGAAGTACATACTTGAGGCATTTTTGTGTATGAGCCCACCCGGTAGCCAGTGCCCAGATCAGACCCCAGAAAGTGACCAGCCAGCCCCAGGTGACAGCGTTCTACATAAAGGGCTGTCCTGCCTGTTCCGAGCCCGGGGTGGGTGTTATTGGCCATGTCTGGCCTGTCCCCATGGCATGTGTGCAAGATTCGTCTGCTGCTCATTCATCCCCATACTTGTCACCATGGCATCTCCTACTGCGTGGATCCACTGTCATCTGTACTGTGCACTGCTGGGCCCTGGGGCGGGACAGGCGCTCGGCGTGGCGGACACCGCCGTGGTGGTGGCGTGCTTCCCCACAGGGCCTGACAGAGAGCTGCAGACGGTGAGGCGAGCCATGATCGACTTCCTGCAGAACCATACGGACGGAAACAGGCCTCCTGCCTGCCCGGCTCTGGACCCCATTCGGTGCGCAGTCCTGTAAAAACAGTGGCACGTGTCGGGGGGGTTTGATTTTGTAGAATACGGGTGTGTATTAAGTGATCTGGGCACCGGTGTGGGTGGCCAGCTCACCGTTCTTGAAAGCACTAAAAGCCTCTTCTTTTATCTCCTGAAAGGCCCAGTGACGTCCTTTCTCTCATCGACCACCATCATGGTCATTATGTGGCCGTTTTATTCGAGAGCAACAGCTCCTATGTCGGGCGTGAGGTACCGTGTCTTGTTCCCTCCAGTCTTAGCACGTGGCGGGATTCCGTGTGGGGTGGGGAGTGGATCCCAGGCCGCTGGCGAGGCGTGCTGGTGGCTGTGTCACTC
>CM053509.1:160775925-160811591 GCA_028627145.1 Eidolon dupreanum | reverse complement strand
GCCCTGAGCTGCGGGGAAGTGCAGGGTGGCGGCCTGTGTGCACCCTCGGGGCACGCCCAGCCCTGCCCACCCGAGGGGCCGCACGGGGCGCTCAGCAGCCCCCTCCCCCCCACCCCGACCAGTTTCCACTCGCCCCACCCAGAGCTGGCCCGCTGTGGCGGAAGGCTCTCAGGCTGTCGAGAACAGAGTCGGAAGAACGCTGACGTTGGCAGATGCCCCGCCCGCTTTGCACCCTGCTGTCCCCACTGAGCCAGAGTGCTCCAGCCGGCCACAGCCGGAGCTCGGTGCCCGAGGGCTTGCCTCGTCTCCGCCGGAGATGCGACCGGGTTGGGGGCCGGTCTCCGGCGGAGCTGGCCCGGCCCCGAGCAGCGCCGGCTCAGCCCTCGCCCTGCCCGCCCTCTCTCGCAGCGCGAAGCCTCTCCGATCGTTTTTTTCCTCTTATTTGAAGTCGTTGCCGGATGTGAGGAAAAAGTCGCTTTCGTTGCCTGTGAAGCCACACGAAGGCGAAAATTCTGAAGTCGTGGCATGGAGAGAATTTGACAGGCAAGTGTCCCTTTGGGACGCACGCTGTCGGGCGGGCACCGTGGGGACGGCGGCAGGGGGCTCGGCTCGGCCGCTGTAGGCCGTGAGCACTGTCCCCGACCCCTGCGGGGAGGGTCCCTCCGGGTGGGAGCGGGAGAGGGGGACCCACCTGACCAGACGTGTCGTCGCAGGTGGAAGCTGTACACGGCGGACCTGGAGTCGGGGCTGCACTACCTCCTGAGGGTGGAGCTGGCCGCCCACCGGTCCCTGGCCGGGGCCGAGCTGAAGGCACTGAAGGATTTTGTCACTGTCCTTGCCAAGGTCAGCTGGGGGCGGGGCTTGGCCGCTGAATGGGTGTCCAGGCCGGGGGCTCCACAGCTCTGGGGACGGGCCGGCCTGAGCTGGACGGCGGCTCCACGCGCCCGCGCTCCGCTGGTGCAGGCCGGTGCCCGCTGCGCCTGGCCCGGCCCCGAGCACTGGGGCCGGGGCTGCACGCGCCACGCTGCAGCTGCACGCGCCGAGCCGCGAGCCCGGGAGGGCGGGGCTGTGCAGGGGCTGCAGGCGGTGACCTCAGGGCCCTGGCCCGGGCCGAGGTGGGTGTGGGTGCGAACGGCGGGTCTGCCGCTGTCTGGCGGAGCCACGGGCAGGCTGGGCAGTGGAGCGTGGGTGGCGGGGGGAGAGCTGCAGGTCACAGCTCCCTTGGGGTGCGGCTGCGGCCGCCACCACCGTCCAGGGCCTTCCGTGTGGATGGGCCCGGCGGTGGGCTGGCCGGCGCAGCCCCTTTAGTAGGGGCGGGGTGGTGGGTGGCTCCGGGGTTGGCCGACGCTTCGTTCCTGCCGAGAACTCCGAGTCCCGGGGCCGAGTTCCAGGGCTCAGGGACTCGAGGCGGGGCTCCCCTGGCAGAGCGGCCCCTCACCCTCTGCCCTCCAGGCTGTCCCCGCCTGCATTACAAGTGGGCCTGGGTACAGGGAGGGCCCTCGACCCTGCTGCTGCCCTTGCAGCCACCAGACAGCTCCCTTGGGGGAGCAGCAGTGCACCCTGAATTTCTTGTTATTATCGAGCAGTGAGGAGGCTCAGTTTTAGGAGGTTTTTCTTGCCCAGTGCAAGGTCTCTAATGTGGTCAGTCAGTGCTTTGCACAGACCGAGTTCACGTGTCTGATTTTTGGAAAAAAAATGGAGGTAGGATTTAAGTGTGATGAAGCAGCACGTCGCCTGACGTGCTCTGAGGAGCTGCAGGAAGCCGGACGGGCTTCCACGCCGCGTGCGTTCAGAACCCAGACTCCATCTGTCCTCCTTGCCGACGAGGCCCGGCCCTGCTGCCCGGGTCCCCGGGGGTGAGCGCGCCCCACAGCACTCACACGCCTCCCTCCTCGTTCCACGGGGGCGTCAGCTCTGTGAGGCCAGGTGGCCTCTTAATCGTTTTCCTCAAGTTTCCTTGAACTCCAGATGTTGGTGAATTGGTAACGGAGCTGGGAAGCCCATAGCAACGAAAGGTTTTTTGAGCTGACGGTGACGTCCCTGCTGCTGGCGCCTCGTCGTCAGGTCGAGCTCAGGTTTCGGTGGCTCTGTCGGCAGCCAGCGTCCTGCGTGTCTCGGGTGACGTCCACGCGCAGCGCCCACCGTGTGCTGGGCGCAGCGCCCCTCCAGGCCGGGGCGCAGCACGGTGCTGACGTCTAGTGAGCCAGCAGGGGGCGTCACCTGGAAGCCGGGTGGCCCTGCGTGCCCCCCAGCCACCCGGGCAGGCAGGTGGCCGCGCACTGTCTGGGGGAAGGGCCGCAGGCTGATGAGGCACACGCGGCTGTGTCATCTGCCGTTGTGACGTGGATGGTGCTGGGGGCGGCACAAGGGGTGGCGCTGGCCAGAGCCTGCTGCCCACACCTTGGGTTTCCCCTTGAGTCGGGAGGAGCCGTGTGTCCTCGGGAGACCTCGGCCTAGTTCCAGGTCAGAGCCCTGTGCTGGTAGGACGCATTTCCCCAGCGGGTCCGTGTCAGGCGGGTGTGCGTCCCCCTGTCTGGGGCGGGGACATGTTCCCTGGACAGGCTCTGACCGGGGGTCCTTTCTCGCTCAGCTGCTGCCCAGCCGGCCGCCGGTCCGGAAGCTTCTGGAGACGCTGCGGGAGTGGCTGGCCAGCCTGCCCCTGGACAGGATCCCCTACCATGCCGTGCTGGACCTGGTCAACAACAAAATGCGGGTGAGCCCAGCCCCCCCCCCCAAGCTCCAGGCACGTCCCTTTCCTAGTCCTCTGTCTCTACCTGTGCAGGGGGCCCTGACTTGCCAGGTGGGGACAGGAAGCTGCCCCTGCACGCCCACGGCACAGGCATCCCGTGTTCCTCCGCAGTTTGTACCGTCTCTGTTCCATGTGCCTTATGTCCCCTGGTGCCGTCAGCCTTGTGCAGAGTCCTCAGCTGAAGGACAGTTCACGAGGAGCGTGTGTGACAGCCTGCCCTGCACAGGCAGGGTGGTTGTCAAGCAGTGTGGGGCCAGGCTTTTTTTTTTTTTTTTTTTTTAATTAAACTTGGAGTAAACTCATCTCAGTTCTACACCTAGAAGTGGGTAACAATGACACATTCAGTCGGTGTGCAGAAGCCTGCCACCCGGGCCAGTGAGGGTCCCCGCGCCCCTGTGTCTGCCCAGGAGCTTTGTGACGTGGCCGGCCCAGGACCGTCCTTGCTGGGACGTGGCCGTGAGCCTGTCAGGAGTGCTGACAAGTTTTGACAAATGTCCCCGTGTAACCACTGCCCAGTCGTTTGGGACATCACCATTTTTATTTCTAGTGACTTAATTACCTTTTATTATTCTTTCCTTTTTCTCCCCAGATTTCTGGAATATTCCTTACCAGTCACATCAAGTGGATTGGCTGTCAAGGAAGCCGCCCAGAGTTGAGGGGTTACACGTGTTCTCTCTGGCAGCTGTTCCACATTCTGACCGTTGAAGCCGGGACGCACCCGGAAGCGCTGGCTGACACAGGTGAACTGTCCCCGTGGGCCACGCGCCGTGGCTCCTGTCGTGGCGCCTGCCAGGTGCCATCAGACGCCTGGCGGTGGTTCCTTGTGCCGTGTGCGAGGCAGCGTGTCCTCGGTGCCCCTGAGGTCCCCTGCTGAAGGGGAGAGGCGAGGTCTTGTCCGCGTCACCCGCTGCTGACGAGGTACCTGTGGGTTGGTTGGGGCGCTGGTGTGGACAAGCCGTCCCCTGCTCTGGCAGTTGGCCGGGGCGGGGGTCTCGCCCGAAGCCACGACTGGGGAAGACCCCCGCGCTCACTCCGGTGGTGGCAGGAGTCAGGTCCTCGCTGGCTGTCACTCAGCACGTGTCCTGCCCTTAGCTCAGGTCACAGCAGCTGGCTTAGGTCATCCACCATAGTGTGACGTCCCTCCCTTGAGGCACGGTCTGGTCATTAGAAGTGAGCCATAGGCCCGGGGAGGGCGTGACACAGGCGAGTGTGGCAGGCGGGACTGCAGGCCACCTCAGAGGCTGCCTGCCACGAGAGGTCACAAACTGCACAGCTGAGAGTCGGGTTTGGAAACTTCGCTGGTCGGGAAATGCCGGCTCAGAGCCGTCCCAGGTCACGTCCGGCACCGGGCACGAGGACATGCGCCGGGGCCTGCTCACGGCGGACGTGTCGTGCACGCGCCTCCCAGCCTCAGCAGGTCCCGGCCGGCACGGGCAGGTGCTGGTGTTGAGTTGTTTCTTAGTCATTCGTGTTTGCTAGTATTTGCATTAAGTCCACAGGGGAGTTTTTGACTCACAATCTGGTGTTCTTTCTGGTGAGATTGTAAGGTTCTCCTGCGGTTCTTTCACTGCTACAAACTAACCCACAGGCCCAAAACGTGGCTCAAGACGGCCGTTGTGGTCTTTGCTCCTCTGTGGGACCCGTGTGCGTGGGTGCGGCCGGCGCTCCGGACCCAGCAGGCCCGAGGCCGCGGGGTCCTCCGCAGGGCGGCTCGCTCCGGAAGGGGCGCTCAGGGCCTGGGCCTCGGCCGCCTGCTGTCCCTTGGATGGGTCTCGTGCAGCCCAGAGGCGGGGCGGGAGGGAGGGCCCACCTGTGCCGGGGGCGCAGCAGGTCGCGTCGCAGAGGGGCGTCTTCCGAAGCCTTCGCCTCCCGCCGCCCGCCAGGTGACACAGGATTTCTCCTTGTGTGCGGGGGGCGGCTGGGCTTTCAGACTGCGCGTGCTTCGGAGTCACAGGAAAGGGCGCAGACTGCAGGAGAATCCGCGAGGCCCCGTTGCAGGGGTCCGAGCCGCGCCACTGCCTGCCCGAGTGCCCGCTGGCCGGGCACCGCCTCCGAGCCCAGGGCGGGGACCCCGCGTTTGCTGCGGGGAGTCCTGCCGAGGGAGGAAGAGCAGTGGAGCGTGCGTGGTGACAGCCAGGGACGGGGCCGTCCCCAGGGCATCACACAGACACGCGTCCCGAGGTCACAGGGCCTCACAGCAGACGGCGCCCCGGCCCAGCTCCCCGGCCCGCGTCGCAAGAACGTGGCGACAGCGGCCGCGCGTCCCACACCGGGAACTGGGTCAGACGGAGACGTCGGATTAGGTCTTGGAAGGTTCTCCTCTCCTTGCTGCGCATTTAAACCCATCGACTAAAAGCCTGCGAGTCCCCTAATCCCCCAGGTGCAGGCTCACGGGCCTCTCCACTTTAAAGATTAGGGTGGCCGAGTGTGCGGCGCCGTGGCGGGCAGCAGCAAGGAGGATTACATGGCTGGGCGGCAGATGTCGCCGGCTGCCGCTGCTCAGAGGGCGGGCCCGGCCCGGTGCGCGTGGGTCGGTCACGCCGGGCGCCACCTGGCCGCTTCGGAAACACTCAGCCCGGGAGGTGGCTGGTCGGCTCGGACTGTGACGACGGGAAATGAGTGTGGACCCCCCGGGCTGTTGACAGACACAGGAATGCCCATCAAGCTCTGACTCACGGGCCTGTGACTGTCCCCTTTGCAAGTAGAACCGTGACAGGCTCAGGACCGCAGCAGCACGTGAAGAAAGGGGGGTGACTCTCCAGGGCCTGCTGTCGACGAGACAGACTTAGTCACCAAAGCTGTCTCCATGTGGCCTGGTTATCTTCCTGTCTCTTCCCGCTGACATTTGATCTGTGTTAATCTCATGGGCCTCTTATTGCACCCTCGCTCCCCTGGGTCAGGAGTCTGAGCAGCCGTAGGGCCGGCCCTGGCAGCTCCCCAAGTTTGCTCAGGGTCCCCGATGAGCACGGGGCTGGCCCCCGCGTCTGCTGCCCAGTTTGCTCAGGGTCCCCGATGAGCATGGGGCTGGCCCCTGTGTCTCCCCCCAGTTTGCTTAGGGTCCCCAATGAGCACGCTGCCCACAGCTGGAGGAGTCCGCTTCCTCGCCGGCCCCTGTGGCCCGCCCGTGGCTGCAGAGGCTGGAGAGCGTCTCCCACACGGGTCTGCCTTCAGCAAAAGGGCGCGGGTTCTTCCGCCCCGTCGCCCTCCGTCCCCAGGAGCCCTGGCCACCTTGGGGAGGATCAGTCACACGGCGGGACTGGCGGCAAGCCCAAGGCCTGAAGGCCACGTTCGCCCTTGGGCCTGCAGATTCGGAGCAGCCGTTGCCCGTCCCGCCTCGGGGCTGTGTGAGGAGGGGAGCAGTGCCCACAGGACAGGAGGTGGACCCCGGCACGGCCTGGCCCCCTGGTCGTGAGGCCTGGTCTGAGGGTGCAGCTGTCCCCCGAGGGCCCTCGGAGTCGTGTGTCCTGGTACCTGGGGCTCATCCTCCTGGGTGCCGTGCGCCCCGGGGCACGTCCCACAGCTCCGGGCGCACGCTCGGCCATGTCACCGCAGCCAGCGGCACCGCCCACGGCATCCGGCGTCTGGGAGGGTGCCGTTCCCTCCCGCGTCTGCAGACGTGCGGGCCTGTCCCTCCTCCGCGTCGGGCGCTCAGGCCCCTCCTGGCTGCGGACGGCTCCCCGAGCCCTGTGGCTCCAGCGCCCGCGGCCTGGCTCGTGCGGGCGACTGGCCGCACGGCGCCAACACTGCCCGTTCCCCCGCAGGGCTGGGGGACGCGCCGCAGGCCGTGCTGCAGGCCATCCGGGGCTACGTCCACACCTTCTTCGGGTGTCGGGAGTGCGGCGAGCACTTTGAGGAGATGGCCAGGGAGTCCATGGCCGCCGTGGAGACCCCGGACCAGGCTGTGCTCTGGCTCTGGAGGAAGCACAACCTGGTGAACAGCCGCCTGGCAGGTGAGCGGGCGCCGCGCCGGGCGGGGGGCTGCGGGCGGCGGGGACACCAGCACCATGCGCCTGCTGACGGCCCGAGCCTGGTGCCGCCTGCCTGCCCGCGGGTGCCAGGCTGCTGCCCCACGGCCCCGGCGGGCTCGCAGCCTCGCCCGGGGGCTGCCACAGACACCCGCCGGCCTGGGCCTGAGCGTCCTGCTGTCCGGGTCGCGCACTCGCCTCAGGGCCTTGGGGAAACCGACGTCATCCTTATGCCCCTGCGTGGCCCACTGGGCCCGGGGAGGTCTGCGGTAGAAGACTTCACACGTAATTAACTTTCAGTGAGGAATTTTAGTGTCTTTAAAATTTGCTCTCAGACTATAAACTGAACTCCTCAAGAGGGTTTTGTTTGAAACAACTAAATAGGGCGCATATATTTTCTCAGAGTTAAGTAATTCAAACTGTTCCTAAATCAGTGGCAGATTAAAATTAGGCTTAAGAATAATTCCACTGAGAAATAATTCTTAATAGAGATGAACAGAAAATGCCACTGAACTATCGGTTTTTACTTAATCCGCTGTATTATAGAAACATATTACAACTAAAGCACTAAAGAAAATTGGTTTTCCTTCGCCCTCAGAGCCAACTGCTGTGGCTGCCGTCACGTGGCCACGGCCCGCTTTGTGTTTGTGGGATTTGTCAGCCGCTGTCAGCTGCAGGCCGGGGCGCCCCCGCCGGGGCCCCGCGTGTGGTGCGGTCGCGGGCGCTGCTCCACTTGCGGGCATCGCACCTCTCCCTCCCTCCACGCTCCGGCCTCAGAGGCCCACGTGGCGGCCATGAAGGCGCCAGACGCCACCCCGGCCAGGCCTGACCCGCCCCCAGAGCCCTTGTCCCCTGCATCACCCCGTCGCAGAAAGGGGCTTTCTTCAGCCGTGTAGCCACGGCGCTCCTGGGCCCCGCAGTCACCCCCAGCCCTGCCTCTGGCGTCTGGGCTGTGACCCCAGTTCCTTGGAGGCCCCGGAGACCTCACCTGGACCTCCCTGTCTCTGCGGTGTTGCTGGGGGCGCTGGCAGCTCCACGTTTGTTCCCACGCGCGTACCCGACGCTCCTATGTGACACCCCGGGGCGCGGTTTCTGGGCCCCCCACGGTCTCCTCGCCTCTCGCTTCACGCAGAGCACTCGCCTGTGGGAAGGTCCCCCTGCCACCGTGAGAACTGCTGCGGCACGTTTATGTCTGTCGCATAGAGGCTGAGGGACACGTCCCGTTAACACTGCGTGGCATCTGATTTTGTAAAAAGACATTTGCCGCGTCAAAGGGGTTGGGAAGGCGCCTCGTTACGGGGCCTCCTCTGGGACAGGCAGGGGCACGTGGTGGTCCTTAGCCTCACCCACGGGGATGCGGTTCACGCCCAGAACACAGCCTGGAGGCCCCCGAGGGCGCGCGGGGTGCACCAGCGGCCCACACAGCACCCGTGCGCCCGCAGAGCTGCGCAGACGCCGGGCGCCCGCGGCTTCGTGTGGGCCATGGGGGAGGGACTCACACAGGCGGGGGCCGAGCACGGGCCTCGGCGGGAGGGGCAGAGGGGAGACCTTGGCACGGCCCGTTTGGGACCCCCGGTCGCCCGGCAGATCGGGGCAGGTTCGGCCAGGTGCGTGGCGGTGTCCGGGCATGGACATGGGACCTGCCACAGGTGTCGGGGAAGAAAGGACATCACACGGGGGCTGCAGGCACGTGCTGCAGCCTGTGCAGGGAGGCGGCAGCGGGCCGCGGGGGTGGGGAGGGCAGGCGGGCGTTGGCAGGACGTGGGAGGAGGCACAGGGGCCGTGGGCGGGTGGTCAGGTCCCAGGAGGCCTCTCCACGGTCGCTCCCTCTTCCTCCCAGGCCAGCTGAGTGAGGACCCCAAGTTCCCAAAGGCTCCGTGGCCCACTCCGGACCTCTGCCCGGCCTGCCACGAGGAGACGAAGGGCCTGGGCAGCTGGGACGAGGTGCAGGTGCTGCGGTTCCTGAAGCAGCATTACAGCGCCCGCAACCTGGTGCACGCGGGCGCCGCTGCCCAGGAGCCGGCGGGCGGCCGCGCCGCCCCCGCGAGGCCCCGGGACCCGGCGGCCGGGAGTCCCCACCCGCCCAGCGCGCCGCCCCCCAGAGCTCGCCCGTCCGACGGGTCGCGCCTCGAGCTGCACGGGGAGGCGGCCGGGACCTTCCTGGGGATGGGCTTCTCCAGCCTGGACATGAGCCTCTGCGTCGTGCTCTACGTGGCCTCGTCCCTGTTTCTCATGGTCATGTTCTTCTTCTTCCGGGTCCGGTCCAGGCGGTGGAAAGTGCGACATCGCCACCCGTCCGTGTAGGGCGAGCGGGGCCTCGGAAGCAGCCCCGCCGCGGCCTTAGGACTGACCGGCGCTCCCGCCCGCCCGCTCGCCGGCAGATGGCGGCTCCGGGGTCTGAGCCAGCATGCGGGGGGCTGCGCCCCCCCGGGGTGCTCAGCGGACCCCTTCACAGCCCTGCAGCAGGATGGCTGTGTCTGCTCCAAGTCTGACGGCGGGAGTGGGGGTCCAGGCCAAGTAAACTGTTTTGTGCCCACTTTGACCTCGAGTTTACAAAGCCCTGTTTCAAGATTTGGAGGAAAACCCGCCCCCCCGCCTCCCCCCACCGGGAGGCCCAGCTGACCCTGCCTCAGACGAGGACTGGCCGCGCGTGCCGCCTCGTTCTCAGTGATCCGTTTGTGACTTTTGGCTGCTCAGTTGCTCCTGCTGAAGTGAGACCATCTCAGCGGGCAGTGTGGCAGCCCAGGACCAGAGGGGCGGAGCCCTCTCCCCGTCCCCATCCCCGCTGGGCCAGCCCTGGGCGTGTGGCTGTGCTGCATTTCAGGAACTAACCCCAGAGGCTGCTGGAGCTTACTTGGCGGTTGGAAGGGACAGGCTGGTGGCCCCTCATTCTTCAGGGACAGTGCCTTTGCTTGTTTGTTTATCTGGTGATGAGACAGTGCGAACAGGGGCCACCCCCTCTGCCTGTCCTCCCAGGGAGGGGCGGGCTGAGGAGTGGGCGAGTCCCAGCGGGTGTGTGAAGGACCCCGCCCCTGCGGGCCCCCCTGGGGAGTGGCAGATGCCTGAGGCCGGCTCCCGTCACCAGAAGCTGCTTTCTGAGGGGCCCCGGCAAGGCCCACCCTCCTTGGGCACTTGTATACCCCAGAACGTTTAGAAGTGAATGAAGATGTAGACAGACTACCCGGACGTTTCCATTGGCATTTTGGTGGCTCCCGCTTCACCTGGCTGGCTCAGAGGCAGCTGTGTGCGCGTCAGTGACGGAGGAAGCCGGTCGTCCACACTGCCGGTTTCACGCGCACGTGCTCCCCCACGCAGGCCACCATGACGCTGACGTCACTGTCGCCACTCGGGGAAAATGGACACCTGTCGGCTGGAACAACTGTCCCTAGCTTGGCTGTCCCCGGGAGTGGGAGGCGGGGCTGGGGAGCAGGTGGGAGCCCTGCGATGTGGGCGAGGGTGTGGGCGAGGTGGCTTCTCTGTCACAAGAGGTTTCTTGTTTGACAGTTTCTAACCTTTAGAGACCTGTTTTAAAGCCCGCGAGCCTGTCTTCACAGCTAGTTACGTGCCTGGGTCACTGAACACACCACCTGTTTCATTTCAACTCGAAGATGGGCAGACGTACACAGGTCCAAGGGAAACACGTAGACCCTTTCGCTTAGCTGCCCTTCAGCTGGTGTCGGGCGGTGCGTCTCCCCTAAGCTCTCTAGGTGGCGTGGACGGGGACGATGTTGCCGTGTGCCACCCTGCGTCATGATCTTTTCGAAACGTCTCAAAGGCAGCGTCGGCTCTTCGGGTTCACAGTGTTGTAGATTTCGGTCACCACCACTTGAGGGACATGTCTAGACGTCCGGAGGGGCAGGATTTTAGCAGGCCGTTAGTGGTCAAGGACGGGTGGTGTGCCAGGGTGGCCGGGGACGTGCATCTCTCACACCTCACGTGGTCTGCTCAGGACTGGACGCTGTCGCTAGGCTTCAGGCCTGCTGTCTAGAGTTGTAAGTATTCAGGCAAAGAATATGATAGTTCGGTAATTTAAACGTATTTATTTTTAATGAAAGAATTTTGTTTAAAAAGAAACTAATTGACACGGAAATGTCAGTGAAATTTCTTACCTGCAAGGAAAGTGAACATTTTGTATTTAAGTAAACTATATAATGTGCACATTTTAAAAATAAATGACATTTGGAAAAAATTGTAATTCTTTTGAAGCATGAACCAGCTCTGCAGACATGAGGGTGTCGGGCGGGCTGCAGACAGAGCTTCCCGCCTCCTGGGGTTTGGGGACCGGACACCTGAAGCTCTAGAACTTCTCATACTGAGCCAGAGGCTTTGGGAAGACAGCCCCAGGCTCAGGCGGAGAGTGAAAGCCGGAACTAGTTAAATTATAGATGACCTTGAGGTTGATCCCCACTGAGGTGGCTCACACAGCTGGTCAGTGGGACGGGATGGTGGCACGCAGGTGGCCAGAGGTGCCCCCACTTCAGGGCACCCCGGCAAAGGGAGCCCCAGCCCACCCAGTTCTGGACATCGGCTGTCTGAGATGGCGCTTCTGCTGCCAGGCCTGAGCGCCCCGGCCTTATGAGGCCGTGTACCTGGGCCTTGCCCAGCACCTGTTTGCTGCCTCGGGATCTGGACCGGTTTAGTTTCTTCTCCCGCCCACCCACCTTGTGCTGGGGACAGTTCTCCAGTAGCGTCACGTGCGGCTTCACAGGGAGACCTGCGGGTTCTGTGCATTCACCTCCCCCAGCGGGCTGTGCAGAGGCTGGGAGGTGGCCCCCTCTCGGGCCTTGCCCAGGGCTCCCTCACCAAGAGAGGGCACGGACAGCCCCTAGTGTGCCAGCCGGGCAGCGGCCAGGCAGCACACAGAGCAGCCAGTGGGCACCCAGGCCACCAGCCTGGATCTGCGAGGTGCCATTGTGGGTGTAGACTCAGCAATGGTGACCCTCACTACAGGCCCCGGGTCCTGGAGCTCAGGTCCCTTGAGTCCCTTGAGTCCTGCCTGAGTGGGTTCTGTTGGGGCCACCCTAAGTGCCCTTCCCCCAGGCCGCCTTTGGGGGAGTGGGGGTGGGGTGTGGCCTGAAACCTAGGAAGTGGAGAGCTGGGGAGGTTGTGAGTGCCGAAAGCCTCAGGCCAGCAGCAGCAGTTGAAGGTCTCTGAGCCACACCTGGAGCCAGGGCCTGGCGGGGGGCCTGGGCTGGAGCCAGCAAGGCTGGAGGGGCTGCCCCACCTGGCAGCCCGCCGTTGCCCTCGGAAGGCTGCGGGCAGGAGCGGCTAGGAGGAGCACCCGCTTGCCACGAATCCCCTTGCCTTGGGGTGGCCTGGAGCTCAGGGCGGAGCCGCGCTCCTGCCTGGGAAGTGGGGAGGTAGGCCGAGGGACACGGGACCTGAGGAGGTGGCAGGCGAGGAGGCGGGTCAGGGAGTGGTGGGGCGGGGCGGGGGTCGGGGCCTAGGGAGGTGGGAGGTGGGAGGTGGGCTGCCACGCACTCGCCTCCTTCAGCACCGCGGACAGCGCCCTGGCCTGGAGGCTGCCGGGTCTGGTCCTGCGGAACTGACAGGGACGCAGGTCTTGGGGTGCTCTAAACCCGCGCTGGGGTCTCGGAGGAGGAGGAAGGGGCTCGGCCCACGCCACTCCGGCCCGCTCGGCCGGCCTGGCCCAGAGGCAGCGATGCTGCTGGAAGCAGAACTCGGGCATGATGGAGACCGGCCCGGGGCCTCCGCGGCCGCCGCCGTCTGCACCTTCCGCGGGACTCAAGGTAAGCGCCGGTGCCCCCGGCCTCCAGCCTGAGCAGGGGGGCCCTGAGGGGAGACCCAGCAAGGGCGGCAGAGGCAGGCGAGGGACGCCTGGGAGGAAAGGGCGTGCGGGGAGAGAGAGAGGGACAGGAAGTCCGTGAGACCTCCGGGCGGGCGGGCGGGCGTGGGGAGAGGCGAGGTGCCCAGCGCCTGGAGCTGCCTGCCGCACCCGGCGGCCGGATCCGGGCCTGGCCCCGTGTGCCTGTGCGGCTGGCTTGCTGCGGAGCAGAGCGCCCGAGAACAGAAGGGGCCCCACGGGCGAGGCCGGGCAAAGCGATGGAGCAGAGCGAGGGGCACCAAGTTCCCCCGGCGACTCCGCGCCCTCAGCTCCCGCTCGGCCCAGCCCGGCTGCCTCACGGGCCCACCTGGCCCGGTCTCCCGCCTGAACCGCCCTCCCCAAGGGCCATTTGATCGCCACGGACGTTGGGAAATAATGGAGGCATTGTTGGTGGGCCGGCCAGATGCCCAGCGCGTGGGGCCGCCGCAGCCTCCACCCGCCGCCCGCGTCCCTTCCCCGTCCGGTGGCACATGGCCCCTCTCCGGCAGGCCTCCGCAGCAGCTGACACTCAGTGCTCAGCACCCACTGGCTCCTGACTCGTGCTCCCGTGCCCTGTCCTTCCGGGTGACGAGTGTGCAACAGGGTGAAAGGCTGCATGAGCCTTTGCTCAAAACTGAGAGGCCGGGCTCGGACGCCGGGAGGAGGAGGAGGGGGAAGGCGGGCATTACCGTGGGCCTCCCGGCTGCAGCGACCTGCCAGTCTCCAGCACTTCCCGGGGGTCCCTGCTCCCTTGCCCCGCACTGCCGTGTCCTGGCTGTGGGGGACTGTAGGGGGCTGGCGCTGGCCTGCGGCCCGGCGTGGTGTGCCCTCTGGGCAGGAGCAGCTGCGCTGGGGTAGATGCGTCTCTACACGCAAGGATGGCTGGGTCCCTGCAGGTTCCCTGTTCTGATTGGGGTGGGAAGTTGGAAAATTAGGTGTGGGGCGCTGTGTTCTGCGCAAGCCGGGGTGCCGGGCGGGGCAGAAGGGTGGGTCCTGGCTTCCCCGGCTCTGTCCCTCCTCCTGACCCAGACAGAGTCTGGGCTGCTGGGCGGGCCGAGGACACTGGGTCTCTCTCCCTTCTTCTCTGTGCCCAGCCCGCTCAGAGGGCAAGTTCCACGGCTGGGGTCCAGGAGCTGGTCAGGCTGGGAGGTCTGAGGTTGCCAACGGCTCCTGACCGCTTTGCTCTGAGCCCTTGGGCGCCACGCTCGCCATCTCTGGGTCTTGGGTGGGTGGCGTTCGTGCCGACGAGACGTCACCAAATCTCCCAGCGCTATCTCTGGAGCGAAGCCTCAGCGGCGGAAGGACCCGGCTCCCTCCCCGGCCCTCCTCCCAGGACCCACAGCCTACCCGCGCGCGCTCGCTCCAGTCCAAGCCTCAGCCCGCGCTGGGGACGCCCAGGCAGGGAGCCGCGGGGCCCTGGCCCGGCTCCTCCTCTGCCGGTTCCCGCCAAGGCGGGAAGAGCTGGCGGACGCCCCTGGAAAGTCTCAACGACCCCCGGGCCCCGCCCCGCCCGCGGCCCCGCCCCCTGGCCGCTCCGCCCTCCGCGCGGTCCGAGGCTCCGGGCCCCAGGGCGGCCCGTGGGCGCAGCGCCCAGCAGCGCCCGGAGTCGCTCGGACGCCGGCCCGGGGCCACTGAGGCCGTGGCCTCGCTGGGCCCCGGGAAAGTTCGGGGCCGGAGGGCGGCGGCGGCGGGACCCATGGAGGCGCGCGGGGAGCTGGACTCGGGCCGGGAGTCCGCGGGCGGCGACCTGCTGCTGGCGCTGCTGGCGCGGAGGGAGGACTTGCGCCGAGGTGGGTGCTCGGGCTGAGCGGCTGCACCGGGGAGGGCGGACCACAGGGAGACCTGGAGGTCCTCGCTCCGTTCCGGGCCTGGCCACGGGACCCGTGGGCGCCGGGCGGGGGTGGGTGCGAGATCCCCAGCGCGTCCCGCCTGGGCACCCCAACACCGACTTTGCGTGGCGCCTCGAGCTGCGATGTCGGGAGTGTGGTGGTGGCGGCGGCCCCGCGCAGGCCAGGAGGGCTCGGGTCCCGGGGCCTGTCAGGATCCCGCTGGAAGAGTGTGCAGAGTGCACCGTGGGGCCCAGCCACCACAGGGCAGGAGGGTGTCCAAGAGGACAGCCCCCATCCGGACCCTCCCTGCTCTCCGTGGAGGAGCCGGATGCAGGGGCCAGGGTGGAGGGGGACCCCATCGGTAGGTCGCCCCTAGTCGGGGTCTGGGAGTCTTCACCCGCATCGCTCCGTCGGCTCGCTCTGGGCTGGTCCTCAGGACCCTTCTGCCGGAAAGCCCCCAACTTTCTGGGAGGACCAGTCTCACCCCTGCACTTTGGCTCCCGGAGAATCAGGACCATTCCCGGCGGGCTTCTGGGCTGGTGGGACCGCGGGCCCGAGACAGGCGGCCTGGGGCGGCGGGGACTGGCAGAAACCGAGCAGGCGGGGAAGAGGTTACGTCTGGACTCTGGGGTCGCATCCTCCCCTACTTATTTATTTATTTTCCGACGGTTCCTGGGAGGGGTTGGCCGCAGGGGCTGTGAGGAAGGGGTGGGCGGGCGGAGGGAGAGGGAGGGAGGGGAGGCGGGCTCGCGGGCTACGGCTCAGGAGAGCTGGCCGGGAGCGGGCAGGCGGAAGGCTCTCCTGGGCCCCGCCAGCGCCGAGGGTAGGAGCGCGCCGCGGCCGGAGTCGCCATGCAGCGTAAGGCCCGGAACGCCGGGGTTTCGCGGAGAGCGCGCGGGCGCGCGGGGCCGGCTTTTGCCGGACGCGGGCTCCGAGGCGCGGCGGGGCCGGGGCGCTGTCCGGGCTGCGGTGCTGAATCCGCACAGCGAGGGCGCGTCCAGCATCAGCTCTGTGCGGGTGTCCTCGCCGCCGCGGTGGGGGCTGGGGGCGCCCAGGGGTCGCCAGGCCCCGCACCTGGGACCGCGGTTTTGCCCGATGCGGGACCGCGTCCTTCGCGGGTTTCCCGCTGTTGCGGGAGGGAGGTCGATCCGAGGGAGATCTCTCTCTGGTGCTCCCGCCGCCCGCCGGGGGCCTGGAGCTGGAGGGGTCTGGGACGGCGAGGTGGGTGCGATATTTGTGCAGGTTCCAGGTCCTGTGCGTTGCTCTTTTCTCCACAGGAGACTTTTCCTGAATTAACAGGGTGTCCTCACTCCGTGAGCACCCTGAAAAGCCCCTCATGGCCCCCAAGTTTCCCCAGCGGCCGCGGTCCCAGGGGCAGAACCCAGTGTTGGAATAACTATGACTCGTGGGAGGGCAAAGTGCCTACTGTGCACTCGGGCACCCACGCTTGAGCATGAGGACAGCGAATCCATTTGCTCGGCCCACTCACAAATGCCCCTGCGGTCCCCCAAAGACAGGGAAGGCAGGGGTTTTTACCTTGGTGGCCTGCAGACAGGGCCGTGGTGCTGGGTGGCCACTTGTGCAAGGAGTCTCTTTCTCGCCACCGGGTGCTTAATTGCACCAAGTAACGAGGGCAAGTGGGTGGCGGGCGCCTCGCGAGCCACATGTGCCCCCGGGGCACGGTCCGGGCCCCTTTTCCAGCCCGGCTCCGACAGGGCTCCTGGGGTGGGGTTCTCCCCACGCCAGGAGTGCCACCCTCCCTGACCACTGGGGCCGTTCTGCAGGCGACGACATCTGGCCTGATGCGATGGCCGGGCCCCCTCCAGCTCACGGGCGCCTTCCTCAGCCCGTTTCGGTTTCCCTGAATTTCAGCTGCGGGCTGGGCCGTGGGCTCCGGGGCCACGCACTCCCGACACTCGGGGAAGAGAACGTGCGGGAAGGGGGCCCGCCTTGCGGCCCCGGGGCCTGGGGCTGGGACGGGGCGGTGGCCTCCCGCCTTCCTGCCCCGGCAGGGCCGCCGCGGCGCCCGGTGGCGCTGACCGCGCGGTCTGGCCCTCGCCCGCAGAGATCCCGCTGTGCGCTGGCTGCGGCCAGCACATCCTGGACCGCTTCGTCCTCAAGGCCCTGGACCGCCACTGGCACAGCAAGTGCCTGAGGTGCAGCGACTGCCACACGCCGCTGGCCGAGCGCTGCTTCAGCCGCGGGGACAGCCTGTACTGCAAGGAGGACTTCTTCAAGTGAGCGGCGCCGCGGCGCGGGGCGGGTGGCCCTCTGTCCCCGGAAAGGCGGCCGGGATGGCCACCCCGAGGGGCCCCAGGTCCCCACGAGACCCAAGCCGGGAGCCCGGGAAGCCCCCATCTCCAGACCCCCTGCGGTCCCCCAGGGAGGGCACCCTGGGGCCTCTCTCCATGGGTGGCTGGGACTCGCTAACACATCAACGAATTTTATTTTAGGTCATTAATTTTGTAAATTGTGGAAGCAGTTGATAAAAAAAATAACCCCAAGTTTGTAGGACTCTGTTGGGGTTCCTCCCTCTTAGTTTTGGTCTTGGTGTTGTCAGTGCCGGTGGGGGCGCCTGCGGGCCTGGGTCTCGGGTCTGAGGGATTCATTCACCTTCCCCGCGCTGGGGCGGCTTCGCTCCGGGAACCGCCGCCAGCCGGAGGCTTTTCCACCCGCTCGGGGCGAAGGAGCGGCCGGCGCGCCGCGCTGACGCGCCCCATGCGTCCCGCAGGCGCTTCGGGACCAAGTGCGCCGCGTGCCAGCTGGGCATCCCGCCCACGCAGGTGGTGCGCCGCGCCCAGGACTTCGTGTACCACCTGCACTGCTTCGCCTGCGTCGTGTGCAAGCGGCAGCTGGCCACGGGCGACGAGTTCTACCTCATGGAGGACAGCCGGCTGGTGTGCAAGGCGGACTACGAGACGGCCAAGCAGCGAGGTCAGCGGGAGGGGGCGACGGTCACCGGCCCGGCCCTGGCGCCCTCCCTTTCTTGTCTGCAAAATGGGGCTAAGGCCGGTCCCGGGGGGGCGCGGAGGGAGCCTCCCCTCCGGCGCTGCTCGTCCCCTGGGGCCGGAGGCATCCCCACCCCCTCCCGCCCGCCGAGGAGCGGGGAGGGAACAGGCAACGGACCCGCGTCGGCCAAGCGGGGGTCTGAGGGCTTAGCTGCCGCCCCTCGGGGGAGGGAGCGCAGGGCGGCTGGTCTGAATTATGTGAATTATCACTCCCCGGTCTGGATTATCTCCCTAAATCCTTGACCGTTAATATCCTGCCCTACCCACACTCTTAGAACAAAGAGGGGGGTGCTTGGCAGTGGGGTGCAGAGGCCGCAGGCCGCCAGGGTCCAGAGGCCCCCACCTTGTTTTCTCCATTGCTCCCAGCGCCCGCGTCCTGCGAAGCCCCTCTGTCCCCAAGGCCACGGCGGGCGGTCGCCGCCGAGTCGGCATCGGGGGCCATGAAGGCCCCGCGCGCGGAGCGGGGCGGGATCGGAGGGGGGCGGGGTCGCTGCGCGGCGGCGGCGGCGCGGGCGGCGGGAGGAGCAGCCCCAGCTCACCGCTCCTCTGCGGTGTAGAGGCCGAGGCCACGGCCAAGCGGCCGCGCACGACCATCACCGCCAAGCAGCTGGAGACGCTCAAGAGCGCCTACAACACCTCGCCCAAGCCCGCGCGCCACGTGCGCGAGCAGCTGTCGTCCGAGACCGGCCTGGACATGCGCGTGGTGCAGGTCAGCGCCCCGCGCGCCCGCGCCCCGGCCGCCCGCCCCCCGCCGCGCCGCCCCGCCCCCCCCCGCCCCGCGGCATCACCCGCTGCCCCTCCCCAGGTGTGGTTCCAGAACCGCCGGGCCAAGGAGAAGAGACTCAAGAAGGACGCGGGCCGGCAGCGCTGGGGCCAGTATTTCCGCAGCATGAAGCGCGCCCGCGGGGGCTCCAAGTCCGACAAGGACAGCGTCCAGGAGGAGGGTCAGGACAGCGACGCCGAGGTCTCCTTCACCGGTATGCGCAGGCCAGGGGCCGCTTCTCCCGCGTCAGAGAGCGAGGGGCCCTGGGCGCAAAGAACGAGGGGCTGATCGGTCGCAGGGAGCCTGGAAATCTGAATTTCCTAGTAAAGTGGCCTCTTTAGCCTTACTTAAAAAAAACCATTTGTAGACCCTGGTTCCCCACCCCCGAGCCCTGTGAGCTGGCCACTCAGGACTACTGCCCTTCCCCTGCTTGGGGACAGAAGCCCTGTGGCCTGGCCCATCCAGGGGGCTTTCTTATGGGGGCAGGGTCCAGACCTGCTCTCTGGCTCCTGGCCCTTGTCATGATGTTTAGGAAGTTGGGCCACACGGTGCTGGGAGGGTCCCTCTGTGGGACGCAATTATCTCCTCCCGCACCAGGGGACCCCCACCCCTTCGCGCCCCTCCTCAGAGAGTGTGCAGTGACTCTCTGGCTGCGTCGTGACCCTAGGCAACCGACTCGGCCTCTCCAGGCCTCAAGTAACTTGTCTGGAAACGGGGGACGGGTGGTATCCGTGCTGCCTGCCCACGGCGGACTTGGGGATCGTCTTGGAACCCTGCGCCCTGGCTGGGCCGCTCCTGACCTCGCACCACCGGCGGACATCTCATTCCTTAGATACTGGGTGGGACTGAGGTGCACAAACGCAGGGGTGAGGAGCTGGGGGCAGAGGGCAGTGGTGATTTCTGAGAGCAGAAGAGACTGGGGCCGGCCTGTCTGTGGCATGGGCAGGTCGCCCCTGCAGGAGGGGCGCTGAGGGGTCAGAGGTGGCGGAGAGTGGACACTGAGCAGCGCCCTCTGCTTCCACTGCAGAAGACCCGCCCATGGCCGAGCTGGGCCCTGCTAATGGCCTCTATGGCAGCCTGGGGGAGCCCACCCCGCCCTTGGGCCGGCCCGCGGGAGCCCCCGGCAGCTTCCCGCTGGAGCACGGAGGCCTGGCCCGCCCGGACCAGTACCGCGAGCTGCGCCCCAGCAGCCCCTACGGCGTCCCCCCATCGCCCGCCGCCCTGCAGAGCCTCCCGGGCCCCCAGCCTCTCCTCTCCAGCCTGGTGTACCCGGAGGCCGGCTTGGGCCTCATGCCCTCGGGGGCCCCGGGTGGGCCCCCGCCCATGAGGGTGCTGGCAGGGAACGGACCCAGCTCCGACCTGTCTACGGGGAGCAGCGGGGGCTACCCCGACTTTCCGGCCAGCCCCGCCTCCTGGCTGGACGAGGTGGACCACGCTCAGTTCTGACGGAGGCTGAAGCCCACTGAGCTCCTGACTCGACGGGCCTGGCCTGGCCGGCAGCGCTGCCCACGCTCCGTGCTGGGAGCCGGGCGCTCCGCCCTTCCCCGAGCCCTGGACTTCCGTGAGATGCAGGTGCCACCAGCAGGGGACAGGAAGAGGACGTCAAGGGAGGGCTTGTTTCGGTCCGCGCCTGCTCTTCCTCCCGCACCGGGCTGGCCCACCTGGTGGCCGCCAGCAGGCCTTGTTTGTAAGCCAATTTCTCCCTTTACCAACCAGTTAAACTGAGGGCTTGCAGCTCCTCCTAGACATGAAATGTCACCCCGCCTAGGCCAGGCCTTCGCTTCCGGGCTTCTCCCCGGCCTGGGCGGTCCTCAGGCCGGGAGATGCTTTAACTTCCGCAATTAAAACATAAGGCTCATCGCGTTCTCATCTGGCAGGCTCCGTCTGTCGCGTTGTGCAGTGCCCCGGCCCCAAGTTAGGTCAGAGACGCCTCGTTTGTCCAGGCAGGAGAAGGCAGTGCGGGGTGGGGAGCTGGGGGGGTCACGCCTGTGTCCTTTCTGGTCCCTTCGGGGGCCACTAATCCCCACCTTCCTCAGGAGCCTCCTCCTGCCCCTAGATCTTTCTCATCTTGACTCCACTAGCCTGTGAGTCCACAGAACTCCCTGGAGGCCCCTTCTGTCCAGGTCAAGCTTTCCTGCCCGCAGGGAGCTCCCTCCCGGCACAGACGAAGTTTCCCTCCCCTCCCCCAGTCACCGCAGCCCCCGGGCCTCAGCGTCCAGGCTCCGCCCAGCCCACCCATTTCCGTTGCCAAACAGTCCCCGGCCCCCCCTCCCCGAGCCGCCTCTAACTGGTCGAGGGTTGGATTAGGGCTGGAGACGGTTGGGGCGGGGGCTCTCGCCTTCTCCGTCGGACACAAAGGCTGACGGCATGTGAGTCCCAGTGATTCCTGCAAACCTGTGTCCCAAACTGCTTGTAGGTTCTGTGAGCGTCCGGTGTCTTTTATTTATTTTTCTCTGACCATCAGCTTTTCCCCAGACTTCAATAAATTTGTCAGTTGCAGTGGCTGGAAGGTCCGCGTCTTTAGTGAGGCTCGGGGTGCAGGCAGAGCAGGGACTTGGGGTGGGGACGGTTCTTTGAAAGCCGTGTTGGAGCAGTTGCTGGCTCCTCGCCAGGGATGGCACCTGGCGTGAATTGGGGCCCTTTTGTCCCTGGATTTTGGCTAAACTTCAGAGCCTGGGAAGATGGAGGCTCATACAGCCCATCCATGGGGGGGTGGCTGGGCCCTCCGCTCTGTCTCTGGGAGAGGCAGGGGCTGGGGTGCCCAGGGAAATGACAGAGCACACCTCACAGCTTGGAGCTGGCACCAGCCCGTGTGGGGGTGGGCTGCTGGAGTTGGCTGGCCATGGTCATGGGGGGGTCTCTCAAACTTGGATTCCAGTCCCACCCATCTGCTAACTTGCTGTGTGACCCTGAGGAAGTGACCTGCTCCCTCTGAGCCCCCTTTCCTTCTGTTGGAAACAATGGGGTCAGTCCCCTGGAAGGGGGTACATAAGAGGCCATGTATGTAGGGCTCCAGAGGGCCCCCACTGGACAGTTGAGGCACTGGGGTGGGTGGGAGAACAGGCCCCTAGTCCGGGGGAGGGGGAGCTGGGCACCAAATCAGAGCAGGGGTTGGGGGATAGGCTGGAGGCCCCCATACCCCGAAGGAGGAGCAGGAGTTGCACAGATGGGGTGCCTGGCAGAAGGGGAGGAGGTGTTGGAGTGCGAGAAGGGGGCCCCTGGCCCCTCCATCTACTGGTGGGGGCGACCAGGGAGGAGCCCAGGTGCGGATGGAGCATGAGGGACACTGGAAGTGTCCAGTGTCTGGGGCTGGCCTGGGCCTGGGGCTCAAAGGTCAGGGACCCTGGGGAGGGGGGGAGGGGCCTGAGGGGGTGACTTTGTTCTCTTTCCGGGGTGGATGAGAGCTCTTTGAGGAAAGTGGCCCAGGCCCCCATGCGCCCCCGGGGTGTGAGGCTGGTGGCCAAGGGCAGACGCCGCCTCCTCCAGCAGCCCCGACGGGGGCTTATAAATCCTGGGCCCCGCCCCCAGGCCGCGGGGGACCTGCTCGGCGCTGGCAGGTTAATAAAGTGCTAAGTGTCCCCGCGGGGCCCTCCGCCTGTTTGCGGTTCCCGCAGAGCTCGCTGCAGCTGCTGCACCTCGATGACCCCGACTCGGGGGTCCGGCGGCCCCGCGCGCCCCCGGCCCAGACCCGCGGCCCAGCAGACGCGCAGCGCGCGCGGGGAGCCTGCCGGGTGGGGCTTCGTGGGCCACACCCGCGGTCCCCGGCTGCTCACTGCGTGACCTCCGGGCCTCAGTTTCCCTGTCTGAGTGGAACGGGCGGCTCTCGCATGACCGCGTCCGCCCGCGCCCCCGCGCTCCCCGCTCCCCGCGGACACGCAGGCTCTGCCCCTGGGGTCTGGCCCAGCCCGGCGGACGCGGAGCGGAATGGGGGCGGCGCGCAGTGAGAGCGCGGGGTCCCACCGCGCGGGGTGGGCGGGGCAGACCTCCGGCGGAGAGGACCTTGGACCGCGAGGCCGTCTGCAGGCCCCGCTCGCCGGCGGCGAAGAGAAGGCCGACGCCACATCGTTCTGGGTCCCCTTCTGCAGGGTTTACCTGGAGCCCACCCCCGCTTCCCACGATGAACCCCGTTAGCCCGACAGAGCGTCTAGGCGCGTGTGGGTGTCCGCTGAGAAGGCGGGGTTCCCGGCGCCCGGAGCGGTGAGGCCGGGCCGTGCCCGCGGAGGGAACCCACCCGCGTCCGGACACGCCCGGCGCCTCCTGGGCCGCGTCTGGGCCGCCGGGGTCCGCGGGTCCCCGCGGGTTTGGGCGCGAGGCCGGCAGGGAGTGCAGAAGGGGCGCCCAGGCTCCGGGGTGGGGGCGCCCTGGCTTCCTGCCCTCTTTATGTTCGTGTGGGGTTAGGGCTTGTTAGCTTTTGAACTCCGGGGATTGTATTACATTATCAAACGTAAGTACCTGAATAATACAAATAATTTCGACAAATACATAAAAAGGACTTCTTTTTAAATCTAAAATTCACACACGGTGAAGACTCAAAGGACCCTCTGAAATCAGGGACACCCCCTCTCTCCTCGAGACCACGGGACATGCCCCGGCATCTCCTTCCTCACGAGCTGACCCCGGAACCGCTGGTTTATCTTGGGGAGTGGCCCCCAGGCTACACAGGAGAGGATCGGGGTCTAAACCCCGGGTCTTGACTGATCAAATGGCAACACGATAAATCAGTGGGTTTTCAAAGGAATCAGCCTGAGGCTGAATCCCAGGGGCTGTAG
This sequence comes from Eidolon dupreanum, assembly GCA_028627145.1. Lineage (NCBI taxonomy): Eukaryota > Metazoa > Chordata > Mammalia > Chiroptera > Pteropodidae > Eidolon > Eidolon dupreanum. The sequence continues at coordinate 160,788,684 of CM053509.1, read as the reverse complement.
CGATCAATTCTTTTAAGCCCATAATTGTTCAAATTACTCTGAGCAACATAAAACATTAATTTTAAGAAATTTAATAGAAAAAAAGCTCTTTAAATCCGCGACGAGATAAATGGCACCCAGCATTGCGACCTTTTCGGTACCTCGGTGACATTGAATAATCTGAAAGTTATTTACATTTTCATTCTTCGTGGGGAGCGTTGACAAGCTTTTGGCGGCGGCGAGGTGTGTGGTGCATGAGCGCCCCCTCCCCCCTAATTAATGGGGACGCTGCGACTTCATAAGCAGAATTTTCATCCGTCTGCTGGGCGACCTGTGCTGACGGCCCCCTCCCTCCTGGAGCTGATGCAATGAGGTTCATTTTTTACCATGAAAATATTCCCTCCTGCCCCGCGAGCCTCTCCTGGCTCTAAAACGTAGGTACGAGACCGCGAGCGGCTGTCAGGGGGCGTCGCACAGAGGGGGTGCGAGGCCGGACCTGCGAGAAAGCCGCGGACGGCGCAGCCGCGGGGTGAGTCGGCTCGGCCAGGCCGCTGGTACCCGTGGGACGGTCCACCACGGGCACGTGTGGAGCTGGGCTAGGCTGGTTCCTGGCCGCTGACGGGCGGTGGGGGGGTGCCCTGGGCGCCCTGCCGAGTTCTGCGGGTCTGTCGTTAGGACCTGGCATAGCCTGGCGCCCGAACAGGGCCGGGGGGGAGCTGACCAGGCCGCTCGCTCCCCGCCGCCGTGTGGCCTTGGGCAAGTCGCTTGGCCTCTCTGAGCCTGCACAGAGCAGCGATCATCACCTCTCCAGGGGTCTGTAGCTTCCCGAGGGAAGCTGGGGACAGGCGCAGATGACGGGCTTGGCAAACCTGGGGCAGGGCTGAGATCGCCCTCCTCAGGTTCCGAGAGCGAATCCCGCGACCCCGAGCGAGGAGAGCCCACCAGGCCCGCGTGTGGGCCAGACCCAGAACCCGGCACATGTGCGTGCATGCTCACGCTCACCCGCCCTCCACACGTCACACGCGCCCACACGCCCCGCCCGTGCCTCCGCGGTCCAGGGCACATGAGTGAGTGCCTGGTGGCCGCTGAGGGTCCTCACTGGGGGACCACCTGTCCGTTGTAACTGAGGCCAAAATGCCCCTCGGCCCCTTGGCCCGGGTCAGGTTAACTCGGACTTGCTCCGAGGCAGGGGGCTGGACAGGCTGAGCCCAGGACGCCCTTCCTGATTCACAGGGGACTGTCCCGTGCCAGTCCCCGGGGGTGCTGTGTCCTCGTGCCTCTGGGAGGAACGCTTCCAAACACGGGAACCCTGACAGGGCCAGCGGTGGCAGGTCCAGCAGGAAATCACAGGAGCAGCAGCAGCAGTGTGGGGCCAGGGGCCCTGGGGGAGGACACCCCACCACGTCGTGGAGCGGGGCCCCACCCACGCCGAGTGCTGCCCTCTCCCCGGAGGGTGGGTCCCCGGGAGCCGCTCTGCCTCGCCCCTCCTGGGACAGCCCAGCTCGGCTCGCGTCCCCCTCCGGTCCGGCACACAGGTCTGCAGAGCCGCGGGCCCCGGCCGGTGGGACAGCACGGTTGTGCTCAGTGTCCCCGGTCCCGGCCTCCAGGGCAGGCGGCTGGCAGCAGAGGGAGCCTCCCCGGCTGAGTACAGCTGGCCTGGTGGTGTCATCTGCAAGCAAGGGACAGGAATGGGTGTTGACCACTCACCGCCCCCTCCCAGGAAAGGCCTTGAGTCTGGACAGGAAGGTTTGACGTGGGGACCCCCGTCCTGAGCAGTCACCTGGCACAGCAGGGACCTGCACTTCTTGCCCCCAGGGCCCGCTGGTCTGATGCCTGGTGGTCACTTACAAAGTGAGTTTGTCCTGTCCCCTGGTCGAAAGCTTTACAAGAGGCCCCTGGCCATTGTCCCCAGCTGGGCCCACCCTAACCATCAGCCTTGTCTGACCTCCGGAAAGGTCAGAGGTCGAGGCCTGTGATGTTCCAGACTGATGCCATGCCACACGCCCTTGTCACATGTCACTCCCATTTTCTTTCTCTGCTCGGGGAACAATGCTGGCTGCAGACAGGGCAGCCAGGGTTGGGGGCGGCCTCCGCAGGGTCTGCCCTCGGCGTGTTCTCCCTCCCGGACACAGGAGGTGGGCTGGCCGGCCGCCACCAGCTCTGAGCCTCAGGGCCGGAGCCCAGGCGATGGCAGGCGGGTGAGGAGAAGAGTGACAGAAAGGACCCGGACCCCGGAGCGCCCAGCGGCCTTGTGTGGCGCCTCACATGGCATTTATTTTTCCCCAAAACCAGAGGCCCGTGTGGTCAGGCTCCTTGCGAAGGTCCCCGGCTCACAGGGGTGGGTGTGCCTCAGTGCCTTCCAGAAGGTTCCTTTTTGGCTGTGTCTCCGTAGTTTCTACTCAAGACCTCCAGCGGGCTGGCCTTGCCTTGGGGTTGGGGGGGTGGCGGCTCCTCTCTCCCTGACAAATGCTTCCTTCAGGGCTCCAGCTAATCTTCAGAATGACAAGGTTTAAAATTTAATTAGCAAGTTCCTCTTATGCAAACTCTCCTCATTAAACTAAGTGTCCTATTAGTTAAAATGAAGCGAGGGGTGGGGTCTGAGGGGCTGGCGGTGGAGACGGGTAATGAGGCAGGGAGTTTTATGGCGGCCTTGGCAGCTGCGAGTTGGCTCGGAACGTAGGTGGGCGGCTCTCTCCCCCAGTCCTTCAGGTGACGGGGGGGCCTCGGACCCGAGGGGGGGCTGGGCTGGCGGGCACGAGGCTGTCAGGGGCTGAAATATGCCACCAGCGCCCGGAGAGACGACGTCACCGCTGGGAGGGTGGCTGCTGGGTGCAGCCTCCACCCTGCCAGGGCCCCTGTGTCCTGCGGCCCTGGGGGCCCCTCCCCCATTCCGTCTCCCAGGGTCTGGGGCTGCCTGGTCACTGCCACGAGAAGGGGGCGGCCACTGTGTGTGGCTTGTCCTTCTGTCACAAAAGTAATACACGCTGCTGTGGAAATCCGGAACGCACGGACACCCCAGACGTGCGCTCGGCTCCCTGCGGTTTGCCATCGGGGCGCCCGCCCTGCCCGTGAGCCGCCGTGCGCGTGCACCTCTCGCCGGGCTGTGCTCTGCCCAGCCGTGCTGTGACCCGCTCCCTCTCCACTTTGGAGTCACACCGTGACCGCGTCCTGGACCACCAAGTGTCGCCTCAGAGATGCTGGCCTTCGGCGAGGCCAGGCTGGCCGTTTCCGCCGGGCTCCTGAGCGTGTCAGCTCTGGGCCCCACCTGTCGGGGACGGGGCAGCTCACCAGGCTGTGGAGCCACCTGGTCACGGCCCGCCCCGCCCCCACACCACGCCCTGGGGTCAGTCCAGACGCGCCAGCCCAGGACCCCCCGGGGAGCCTCAGCATCCTTCTCTACCAAAAGGATCCAGCCCTGCAACCTTCCTCTTTCTTTCTGGAATGTTCCATGCCAAGGCCACTCCCACCCCCTGTCCATCATCCCCACTGTCTGTGGGGCTCTGAGCACAGTTTGGGGGAACCCATGGCCACCTGTGTGTCTCGCGCTCTACCTGGCTCTCTCCTCCTCACCCCAGGGTTCCGGGGGTCAGCGTGGAGTCTCCCAGACGTCGGCCACAGGGCCGCTGTCCGCAGAGCCGCCTCGTGCTCTGCCCACGTCCCCGCCATGGCGTGTTCCCGTGTTGGGCTGGGGTTCCGAACCCCGACCACGCGCGAGGACCGCCTGGAGAGCTAGAAAGAAGCAGTGGCGTGGCCGGGGCCGCGCCGAGACCGGCGGGTCTGAGGCCGGGGCGTGGGGGTCCCGAAGGCCACCAGGTGGACTCAGAGCCGTCCGCAGGTCCAGGTGGGGCGGCCGGGCTGGGTGAGAACCCGCCTTTCCTGAGCTGCCTGATCCACCTCCAGGCTCCGGGGACCCTGGCCCGGGCCCCCCGCCTCTGTGCCAGCCTCGCGCCCCAGAGGCCCTGGGCCCGGCTTTACTGCTGCTGGTCGCTGGTCCCGCCTCTGACCAGGGACACAGCCGCAAGGCCGCCTGCACCCGACCTGGGCCGCGTCCGCACCCCCGCGTCTGCCGCCCGGCTGGCCCATCTGGCCCTTTGTGCGTGGGCCAAGGGGGCGTGGAGGCAGGATTTCCACGGGGCCCGGGGGGCCGGGCCCCCACCCCCCAGAGGCCTGGCCCTGCCCGCCTCCTGTCACACTGTCCTTTAACAAACCCTCTGAGGAATTCGTCAACGGAACTGTCTCCTTCTGACTCCCCCGTCACCAGGCTCGGTTAATGGGCCAAGCTGAGGGGGCAGCTGGGGAAGGGGGGGCTGAGGAGGCCGGGGGTGTCCTGCTGCCTCGTGCTTCCTGCTCCCAGCCAGATTTCACGTCCCCAGCATCCTGCCAGTCCAGTCAAATTCCAACTGTCCGAGCCCCCCCAGGGTGCCTGTGCCTGGAGTCATTGTCACTTCTGAAGGCCACCCACCCAGCGGGGCGGGGCCTGAGGAAAAGAGCCGGGGACTGCGGTGACAGAGGGCAGGGGCTGAGTGAGAAGCCCCCCGCCCGCGGTGTTTTAGCAAAGCAACCCCCCCAAACCGCACCCCCCCTCATTTCCTTGGGAACCCTCTTTATTTTATTTATCTTTTTAATTTTTGGGGAACATGTTAGCTCCAGAAAACGTGGAGCTCGGAACGGGCGTGTGTCGGTGTCCAGGCCTTGGGGACTCCAAGCACTCGCTGCGTCCTGATTTTGTCTCGGTGAAAATAACGCAGGCCGTTAGGAGTCGGCCAGCTTGGGATTCCGACTAAAACGTTTCGTTAAAAAACCGACTTGGACTTGGAGGTCAGTGTCTTCTGCACTCTGTAAACGACGTCGGGAGCACACAGCAACAAAAAGGGCCTCCCTGTCGGCGTGTTCGCTGTTGCCTTTTCAGACAAATAATGACGCTTGTGGGAGTTTTTCGTTGCTAGGTCCAACAGCTGAGGTGATTAACGAGAAAACAAAACGCGAAGCTTCTAAGTGGAGTTTCAACGAAATTTAATGGAGCTGTAAAAAGTTCCCTACCGATCGTAGGATTTGCCAAGCTCCACAATAGAATCGTATTTGTAAAAACTTAGCAAACAACTAGAGTTTTGAGTTGACCAAATTGCATGAAAAACAGAGGTAATTATGCTGAATAATCTTTTCTCTGCAAAGGAAAAATATGCAAAAGCACCAAATATCGACACCCGTCCCGTTACATTTCCACTGTGCAACTTCACAGGCGTGCTCTGGGTCTGAGGTGACAGAACCCTCCTCGCCCCCAGCCCCCTCCCGTTGCCGCGGCACCTGCGAATGCACGTATTTGGAAATAGGTGTGGACGTGACTAGTTAAGTTGGGGTCAGACTGGCTGGGGGGCCCCGAGCCTCATGAGTTGCGTCCTTCTGCCAAGAGGGGCCTTTGCACACGGAGACACGGGGAGACACACAGGAAGACGCCGTGTGATGGTGATGTTTCTACAGTCAAGGGACACCACGGGTTTCGGGGGCCACCACCAGCGGGGAGAGGCCTGGGACTGGCCTCCCCCAGAGGCTGCAGCAGGGGCCGGCCCAGCCGACACCCTGATTCCAGACCGTGGCCTCCAGCCCGGGAGAGAGCGTGCGTGGTCCTTTATTAGGGCGGCGGCACTAACACCCGGGGCCGGGGGAGTCCTTGGCCGCTGCCCCAGGCTGGCCGGCCGAGCTGACCAGCCCCAGCAGATCCACTCGGGACCGTGGCTCGGGTACTCGGTTCTCTGCCCCGTGCCCGGCCCAGGGCGCCTGCGGGGTCCCACACACGTCCTCACGGGCCCTGGTGCATCCTTCCCCTGCCCTGGCTGCGATGCCCACCTCTGTCCACCCCAGCCGGGCCTACCCTCCCCGCCTGGGCCGTCCTGTGTGGGCATCTGCAGCTTCAACCCACTGCCCAGCCTGTCCCCGACTCCTCCACCTGCTTTAGGCTTGCTTTAGGCTGCGGGGGGTGGGAGCGTGCTATCGGCAGCTCCCCCTCCCCAAAGGCCCTGGTGACCCTGCCCTGGCCCTCCCAAATCCGCCAATCTTAGAGAGGATTTGTGTCCCCGATAAATAATGCAAAGTTAAATTACATTCTCTCCGGCTTAAATTTTCATATTCCTATGTCTCATCTCCATAAAGAAATTCTATTCGCAGGCCTCCCACGGTGGCCCCTGCCAGCTGCCAGGAGGCTCCTAATGAAATTACCGACCAGGAGGGCGGCAGGCGGGTGTGGGGCGGCCCGCCCCCCGGCCGGGGGAAAAGGTAAAAGGCCGGAGTTCAAATTATTTATCTCCCTAATAACTTAACAGACCGCATGCATTGCGGGCGGGTGATATATGAGGGGGTGGGGAGGGGGGTACGGGTCTTTACGATGGTGACCCCACCACAAGGGCACCGCAAGGACTCGCCTTAGAGAAGTCCGGGAGCCGGGGACCGCCCCCATCCAGGGAGAGGTGGGGTCGGCGCGGCCCTCCTGCCTCGGCGAGCTGACCCCTCGTGCCCTTCACAGCACACAGGGTGGGGACCGGCAGTTCCCCAGGGCCGTGTCCGTCTGCCCTGGCCAGGGCCAGGGGCTGGCTTTTGCAGACTTTCCTCCCGGCCTGGGACACAGCGGGCACTTGGAAATGTGGGTGTACGGTGCCTCGCAGCCCAGGACCTCACAGGGGCACCGGGGGGGCGGGGAGGGCATCGTGGGGCGTGGAGGGGAGGGGTCCAGGCAGAATGAACTGGATGGAATTCCCGACAGCATGGTGGCGGGGGTGGGGGTGGTGCCCTGTGGCTTCAGGGCCAGGAAGGGGGCTGCAGATGGGCTTTGAGGAGCAAGTGGTGGGGGGTGGGGCGGGGGCGGGAGGCACTCCACCGGGCAGCAGAGGCGCATGCCCACAGCGCAGGCAGGAAGCAGGCGGACAGCCCGCCGGCCAGTCTCCGAGGCCCCCAGACCGAGACGAGGCGCTGCGGCCGGAAGCCTAGTCCTTCATCACTATTAAAAAGAAGGGTGCCAGCACCCCCCCCCGTGTCGGGCATCCGTGGGGCCCCTGTGGCGTCTCTGGGCTGGGGACAGGGTCTCGGGCTATTTTGTAGGCTCCCTAGGCCCCAGCGGCCGTGTTGGGGGTTCCCCACTGGCCGAGGGGTCAAGGAGGTCCAGGCAGCCCTTCGCTGGTTGCATGCAACAGTTTCCCCGTCCTGCGTCTCGCCCCGGCACCCCATTTCCTGTCTCACCAGGTCCGGCACCTCGGCTGCCGCCCCTGCCCTCAGGGGCCCCCGGCAGAGCCGGAGACCCCCGCTGCTCGGGCACCCGCTCTGCCGCCTCCCTCACCTCGTATTTATGGCCACTTAATCTGTGTGAGCAGCCAGCCCCCGATATATCTCCAGATATTGATCAGCGTTAGGCTGATAGAAGTTCAAGCTCACGGGGTCCCGCTCTTTGACCCCCAAATAGGATATGAATCTCAATCGAATGGACTGATATTCGCACGTGGCTCCTAGCCCGGGCCGGAGGCTGCGGGAAAATCAATGGGAGTGCTAATGACGCAGGATTTATAGAACACCTGCCATTTTAATATCAGAATAAATGTTACATTGCAGGGGGGGGCGCAGGGGGTCTCGAGGAAAATATTTCTTAGAGAGCCTTTTCTGCTGGAAAATGATGTGCGTGGAATTTTATGAAGTCAAATTTATAGACCTCGTTTAGGCTTATAATTTAGAACTCCTTATGAGAAAGACATTAAGTAGAGTGCTTGGCGTGGGGAGGCAGGCGCCGGACAAGTGGGTGGTCCCGGGAGCAGGGGGAGGAGAGGTGGGCCCGGGGTGCCCGGGCGCCCGCACGGCTGGGTGAGCCCGGGCCAGGGCCAGCGGGCGAGCCGGGGTCTCAGAGCGTCAGGGTGGGGAGCTCCGCGGCTGTCCGGGCGAGGCCGGGCCCCCACACGCGTGTGCACACACTGTCGCACACGGCCACGCCGTGCCCGTTCGTGCACACGGGCACGCACTCACGCATGCGCACGCTGCACGAACCCACTATACACGTGTGCTCGTGCCCCAGCACACGCACGCACGCCTGCTGCCTGCCTCGTCGTCCCCCCCGCCAAAGTCACGCCTCCAGCTTCCCTGAGCAGCGTTCTTGGCCCCAAGCACCCCGTCCCCGGAGAGGTCGAAAGCCACCGGGTCCCTGGGCGGGTGGAGGTCAAAGGGGCACCGTCAACACCATGAGCACCGTGAACACTGCCATCTAGAGACACGTGCAAGAAAGCAGCGCCGGTGTCTGGGGGAGGGACAGGGCACCCCGTCTGGTAGAAACGGGCTCCAGCCGGGGACAGAGAGTCACCACAGGTCAGGTGCAACGGCCGGAAGCAAACGTGCTGCCCGCACAGCCGGCAGAGGCAGGCCCTGCGGGCGTGGGGCCCAGGAGGCCAGGTACCGGGCCTTCCGAGGTCTCAGGGACCCCGGGCCCGTCCGGGCCAGCGAGGCACCTCCCCCGTCTCTGTGTCTGGTGGAGACGCTGGGGCCGCCTGCGGGCCGTCAGCTTCCCCTGAGGCTGAGCGACTCTCCCTCCCTCTCTGGGCCTCAGTTTCCCCATCTGCAGCTGGAGAGGTCCTGAGCGTGGCGGTCTGAGTCTCCTCGACTGCGGGCCCCGGTCTCTGGTTCTGCAGCTCTCCCGAGGGGTCAGGTCCCGGGTGGACCCCACACGGTCCCTGCTGGGGAGCAAACCCGGTCGCCATGGCTGGCCCTGGGAACCGGCTGCAGGGTGCCGGCCCCCCGGGAGGCCCGGCCTGGGGGACTGGACTTGCCGAGCGGGGATTAGGGCCGGAAGGGGGGGATTAGCTTTTCTCCTACGGGGTATCGTCTTCCCCAGACAGGAGGCCCCTGGGGGACTGCCAGTTCTGGGCTCCTCACTGAGCTGGAGATTATTTTCAGGGGTGAGTTGCGGGCAGCCCGGAGGGAGGGGCAGAGCGTGGATGAGGCTCAGGGAACCCCGGCCCCGTCCCCGGCCCCCATCCAGGACGGCCGCCCTCCCTGCCTGGGCTCGCGGGCTGTTACCACCTAGGTCAAGGACGCCTGGCCTGGGCGGTCCCCTCTGAACAAGGGGACCCGCAGTCCCACGTCACTTCCTTCCCTGGGCGGCTGCACGCTGCCCACGGCAGGCCAGTTTGGGGGTGCTGGGGCGCACGCTACCCTTTGAGTCTTACCGAAGCGGGGAGCGAGCGTGGGAATGCCGCCCTCTCTGTGGTCAGTCCGCGCCTGCGGGCGGTAAATCTGCGAGCCTGTGATTTGTGACTCCCGCACTCCCCATAAATCAGATCTTTCCTGATGAAAAGGTTGGTGCTGCCGGCTCTGCTTCAGGTCACTGTGCTTGTCCAGAGTGAGTGGCTGAGGAGAAGGCGCCCGCCGGGCCCCCGGCTGCCTGCCCCGGAGCGGGCGTGGGAGGCCCAGGCGGGCGGCTGGGGGCGGCCAGAGGGGACATCAGGCTTCGTGGCAGAGCTGGGTCCTCTGCAGTGACTTGCTCCCAGACAAAAGGCCGACCCCCCCACCAGCACCCCCGAAGGTCCTCCACCACCAACGACCATCTTGGCTCTTAGTCTAACATTTCTAGAAATCTCTGTAGTAACAAAGACCGAAGCTGTGCTCGCCCTTCCTGGGTTTGTGGTGGACAGCGGCTGAGCAGGTGAAGGCCCTCGGAGCCCAGCCTGGGCCCCGCGCCGTGGGGCCGCCTTGGCATTGTGCTGGAATGTGACGTTCCGGGGGACCTCTGTCACTAGTGGGCCCAGCAGGGGGAGCGGGGCGAGTGGGGCTGTGGGGCTCCGGGGCCCACCCTCGCTCCCAAGGCCGTCCTGGCTGCTCCCTGAGCCTCGTCCCTCATCTGTGGGATGAAGACGCCACCGCCTGGCAGGGCCGCCCGGTGCTGGGCACACAGTGGGCGCTCGGCACGGTCCACCCGCCGCCCGGCTGCGGCGTAAACGGCCCTAAGCTTTCGGAGAAGAAAAGCCTGGACCGTGGGAGCCGCACTGTGCGTGGCGGCTTCTAGGAGCAGCGAGGAAGGCGGGTCGGGGGGCAGGCGGCACCGAGGACCACCTGGCCCCGGGCAGAAGGTGGCCAGTGCCATCTTGGACCGAGAGGGCGGAGACGGACGCGCCCTCGGCGCAGGCGGGTCTGTGCGGGGGCCTTGCAGCCGCGGGGCCACCGAGCGGGGAGGCGTCGCCACAGAAGCGATTCACGAGACTGTCTAGGACTTCAGACCTACACTTGTGCCGTCAACTGCGACTTTGTCAGAAACCAAGAGGCGCGAAGCCTGCATTTGAGGAGGAAAAGATGTACGGCCCGGTGACGCGTGGATCCGGGGAGAGTGCTGGAGAATTTGCCGGAACACAGAACCCGGGAGCCCACGTAGCACAGCGGCCCGGCTCCGGTGTCGGTGGCTCGGTCAGGCTGGGCCGGGCCACATTCCTGCCTGGCAGGGGCTTAGGCACTGGCACCAGAGACAAAGGCACTAACCCTGGCTCCTGAGCCTCCGGCCATTACGCTGATGAGGCTGGTCCTGGGAGGCACACGGGCCTTTCCAGTTGATTGCGTCTGGAGCTCTGCTCCCCACAGCCCCCTCGGAAGTCCCGTGTGTTTGTTTTACTTAGTTTTGGGCTGGGGCCCAGGTCGTGAGGGGGAGAAGCTCGGAATGCCCGCAGCGCACTCAGGTCTAAGCAAAAGCCGCCTTTGTCCCCGTCTGTGTCCAGCTCGGGAGGGGACGGAAGCCGGAAGTGGCTCGGGCGACGGCTAGGACCCACTGGATCCAGCCACGGGGACCTTCGGGTGCCCCCAGAGAGCTGCCCCGGCGGGGAGGGTCCGTCCTCAGGCCCCTGGACCCCGGGCCCAGCACACGGCCTCACTGGGGAGACTAGGTGAGCCCAACAGCAGCTGGCCAGACTGGCCAGTGGGGCCTCCTGACCCCCTGACCAGGGCTTCCAGGCTGCCCAGGGCAGGTTCCCAGAGTCGGGTGACCAGAAGGGTCCTCCCCCAGCACCTGGCTGGCGGGGGGTGCACAGGCCTGTCTGCCCCAGCCCGCCAGCCCCCAGCCCCGCCCCAGCCCCCTCTGACTTGGGTCCTTTCTGAATCTCCTGTTCAGGACTTTTCCACCTGCTGTGTCCCCTGCCTGGCACCTGCCCCCTGGACACCCTTCCTGGGCTACGGGACACCTGCTCAGCTGCCACGCTGAGCTCCCTGGCCTCCTCGGGGCTCAGCCCACTGGGGATCCCTGGAGCATGGCTCCAGGTACCTCTTGGCTTGTGGCCACATACACTCAAGCCTCTGCTCCGTCTTCACATGGCTTCTCTGTGTCTGTGTGTCTCAAGCCCCCCTCTGCCTTCTCCTACGAGGATGCTTGTCACTGGATCGAGGGCCACCCTAACCCGAGACGACCTCATCCCTGGGTCCTTAACTCTTTACATCTGCAAAGGTCCTTGGTCTGTTCTCACCGGCTGGCTGCGGCCTGGAGCCCCCCTGCCTCCCCGGGCCCCTGGGCCGCTCTGTACGATGGAGGTGGCCATCTTCCTTAGGGAGCTGTGGGGGAGACCGCCGTCACAGAGGACTCGGGGAGGCCTGCTCAGTGCCGTGCTCGGAGCACCGGCCCCCGACAGCCAGGTGGGCCCGGGCCCCGGGGCCTCGCCAAGCTGACGGCCGCATTTTCTCCCCTCTCAAATGAAGCATTTTGGTCTCGAAGAGATGTCTGCAAATGTCCACGGGATGCCCCTGCGCCCACACGCAGGGGGGCCACCGGTCAAGCTGAACGTCCAGCCATTTCGGTGCCACTGTCAAGGCAGCGGTCAAGGTGGCTGGCTGGCCTCGTGCCCTCGGTGATCCGCCCCTTCTGCCCCCGGCCCGGCCCGTGCTCGCACACTTTGCAAGTCCGAAAGCCAACGCCCCTCGGGGTCACCCAGTCACCGCTGAGCAAGGCCGGGTGCGGGAGCCCTCGTCCAGCTCCTCCAACCGTGCCAGCATGGGAGGCCCCCGTTCCCAGCCCCCCGAACCTCGCCTGACACGCGGGGCTTCCCGACCCTGACCCCACTAACACCACCAACGGGCTCGGCCAGCGGCCTCGTGGCCAGACTCCGCCAGGCACCGAGCACGGCCTGTGGCCCCGGGCATCGTGGGGGGTCGGTGCAGTGGGGACCGCTGCCCCACTTCCCGAAGAGCAAACCGAGCCTGCCGGAAGTAAGGCCCGTTGCTCAGCTCACGAGCAGCTTCAGGAGCCGGGGCGGGGCAGGTCCAAGGCCATGTCCAGCTGAGGTCGAAGCCTTGCTATGCCCTTGCTCATCTCCACACCTGCCAGCTGAAGTTCTCAGCAGAGGGGAACCCCCAGGTGGTCAGCGCCCCCCCCACCAACCTCCCCAGAGCAGCCCACTAGCTGGGGGGCAGGCTCCAGGGTGCCCCCTGGGGAGCAGCTCCAGAGGCTCCCTGAGGACCATGTGCAGAAAGAGGGGACACTCCTACGGCCAGAGCCCACCTCCCAGTGCCCTGGGTCCCCTGAGACACTGTGCCTGTCCACCCAGCACCTGAGGGGCAGGTGCAGGCACCAGGTGGGGGCAGGTGCAGGTGCTGGGTAGGGGCAGAAAGGCCATGTCCCAGCTGTGGGTGGCTCTGCCAGGGACCTTCTCTGCCCACCCCGAGGAGCCCAGAGCTCTCTTGTTGGCCAGGGAGGGGAGGACCGTCCCCTGGGTCCCTGTGTGGCATTGAATTGCACAGGACGGAAATCCGACTCCCGGTGGCCTGCATCCGAGCAGGGCGCATTCT
>CM053509.1:160758120-160775425 GCA_028627145.1 Eidolon dupreanum | reverse complement strand
CAAAGCCCCTGTCTGCTGCCTCAGACGGCTGGGGGCTGAGGTTCCGGGGGCTCCCTGCTTGAGGTTCTGCCATCGCCACCCCTTTCCACTCTCCTTGGGACAAAGTCTCCTGAGAACCGGCCAAGGGACCATGCATCCTGTCACTTCCAAAAGGAGCCACAAAGAGCTTCCTAGGCCTGGAGGAGGACAAGCCTCCCCGTCACCATGGGCAACGGGTGGGTTCCACGGACACCCGCTGACACATGCAGGGGTGTCACCCTCATTCTGGGGGCTCAGGGCATCTCTGGAGGGAAAGGTCTGAGCCATGCTGAGTTCTCTATTTGGAACCAGCAAAATTCACCCTCCAGCAATCCCTAAAAGTGGCGTCTTTGACAGGGGTTCTTGTCTCGATTTTCCAGCTGGCGTGACCTGTTCCCGAGTTCCCTTGGTCCTCTGTCCCACTTGGGCTCCTGGACGCCAAGTCAGGGCTGGCCCTTCCTCTGGGGTGGGGAGCGGGGAAGGGGGCGGCTGATGCAGTAGCCAATGGCATAACCCGGGGGACATCAGAGCAGGGGGCCCGCAAAGGAACAAACTTTGGGCAGGCTGGAGGGTGAGTGGGGGCTCAGCCAGGCCGGAGGGGAGGAGGGTCTTCTAGGCAGGAGGCTTAGGAAGTTCGCTTTTGGGGTGCTGGGGAAGAGAGCTCAGAGGCCAGGCGGGGGCCCGGTGGGATGACGTGCAGCCACCACATCTGCATCGGCCTGACTTCCTGTCAAAAGCAAACCAGGTGTGCAACATAATGCCTGCTCTGACAGGTAAGCAAAATAAAGCACTTCACCTGCCAGATGGCAGACGCCCGAGAAACCAGGCCACCACCTAGCTGGGGCCCAGGGCGGAGCCCACCTGCCCTCCTGGGCGGTCCCGCAGAGTGCGTGGGAAGCGGAGGAGGCAGAGTGTGTGCTGATGGCTTAACAGAGACCCTCTCCCAAAATGCAGGGAGAACGGTGAAGAGGGGCGAAGCAGATTTGGTTCTGGTTGAAAAAGATTCACCAAATTTCACAAAAAAAAAGAAACGAAACACCGCACAGAGCTTTGGTTCCTCCCGAAAGCATGAATCCTCGTATGCGTCTCGGGCATCCTGGATCTGCTCGGGTCCGGGCGGTCCGAGCGAAACCTGGTGTGCACCCCCAGCAGACGGGGAGCGCCAGGCCCGGGTCCCCACTGCGGTGACCTCCGCAGCCCTGCCGGGCGCTTGCCGGGGGCCCTGGCCCTGTTCCCCGCGGTGTGTGTGCTCATGGCCGTTCATCACTTCCCGCCTCCGGATTATTCTGGGGCTGATTAAATTAGCGAATGCAATCACAATCTGAAGCAAGTTAATTGAGAGAATTTATTTGGGCCTGACAGTTTTATGCATGTTTGATTAAGTATTATAAGGTCGGTTTTTGATTTTGCATAATTTAACTTTAAATCCTGCGCTGGGGGCCATCAACCATTAATGACCAAAATAAACCTCTTTTAAGATGCATCTATTTATGATTTATTTCTGAATGCAATATCTTCTAGAATTTTTTTTTTTTGGTGCTGTCGCCAAAGTGACGAATATGTTAAAAGTAACATTTGCGTTCACCCTATAAATCTTCTGGAATGTATACAATTCATTAAAAGTTTTGAAAGAAGTACAGGTTAGCATTTATATTGCAACAAGTGACATACAAATGCGTATGTTTGTCTTCCAGGAGTGCCGTAAAATATATCCGCCTGGCGGGGCTGCTGGGAGCCAGACAGATCACCCGGGCTCGGGGTGGTGATAGCAATGCCACACATCTTCCCCCTGTCAGCACAGCACTGTTCAATCAACAGAAGGATGAGTCGTGTCTTTCGTGAAATTAGCACAGAGGTAAATACAGCGTCGGCCGGGGGGCGGCTGCAGGGGTCGGATGGGGTGAGCGGCAAGCGGAGCGCCAGCCTCCTGTGCCCCGCTTCACGGCCTCTGTCTGGGTTTTAGGAGGGCAGGGCACAGTCATTAAGTGGCCAAGGGCCTGCTGCCCGGGAGAAGGTCAGAGCCACCAAGAGTGGGGCTACGTGGCCTCCTACTTGCCACTGTGAGAGGCCGGGGTCCAGGTGCCGTCCAGCTCACAGCCGAAGGCTGGACACCTGGGAAGGCGAAGCCATCCGCGCTGCCTCGGAGCCGCCCCACGTAGCCTGGGGGCGGGCGAGGGGCTTTCTCATGAAACGAGGGCAAATCCATGACCTGTAAATGGCAGTGTGGCCGCCCCGAACAGTCCCCAGGGTCACTCTGTGTCCGTAGACGTATCTGCTTCCCCAGCACACTGCGTCCTGCGCTGTGCACGGGCCGTCTGGGGCCTGCACTGGTCCCAGCTGGGTTACCTGCCGTGGACGTCACCGGGTGATGCCAGGCCCAGGGCAGCAGCAGAGGACTGGAGCCACCCGTCCTCAGAGGGGTGGGGTGGGGGCGGCCCCGCGTGGCCTTGCCAAGTGTGAGGGGCCAGCTCCGGCCAGCCTTGCACTTGGTAAGATGGGGGAGAGCCAGCGGCTAGGGGAGGAGTGAGGAGGGAGGAGCAGGTGGACAGGAGGCCACCCTCCCTCTCCCCAACTGCCTCAAAGGGGTGGGGCCCAGAGGACAGGGGACTGTTGTCCCCCTCGCCCCCCACGCTGGAAAGGGGTGGGGTCCCAGCCACACGGGGCAGGGCGTGGCTCTAAGGGTGTGAAATGACATGCTGCTCTGCTCAGACCGCCGGCCCGGAGCAGACGACCCCCGGCCGAGACTCAGCCCTGAACACAGCGACCACCCGGATCCGCTCACAGGGTCCCAGTGATGGCAGGGCCTGGGGCAGGGGCCCCGACGGGGCGCAGACAGCGCCTCTCTGCACAACTGGGGGTGCAGCTGGGAAGGCTCAAGCGGGGGGCGCGTGACCCAAAGGGCTGGGGCTCGTTCATGCACAGGTCTGATGCCGGCACCGAATACCCCGAGACTGGCTTCAGCTGGGCCAAGCATTGGGGCGCCCCACCAGGACTTCCCCCGTGTGCCCCCACATAGGCCCCCACGTGACCCCCACATGCCCCCAACATGGGCCCCAATACCCCTGCGGCATCCTGCATGTGCCCCCAATGTGCCCCTCACGTGGTCCTCGCCTGCCCCCCACTGCCCCTCAGGTTCCCCCCTGCTCCCCACGTGTCCTCCCCCCAACTTCCACTGTGACCCCTACATGGTCCCCCTCCACCTGCCATCCACACGGTCCCCGAGTGCTCCCACATGCCCCTCCTGCAGGCCCCCCACGGCCAACCACGGCCCGGTGGCTGCGCGGGAGCGTCCAGCAGGCGGGGTGGGCGCTGCAGGCCGCCTCCGGCCCCGCCCGGAAACCCCCAGTGGCCCTGGGTCCCCGGTCTGGTCACCAAGGCAGCCCAGAGTCGAGAAGAGGAAATCCCCCCGCGGCATGGCGACCACAGGGCCGCGTGAGGGCTGCCTCTGTGCAGCATGTGGGGGGCAGGGGGCCCCTAAAACCGTCCCAGCCCAGCCAGACACAGGGGGTAAATGCCCGTTTGAGGCTGGGCCAATGAACTTTCCAGAAGGGCCATGGCAGAGGTTTCAGGGTCTGCGGCCACTGGGTCTCTGTCAGACTCAGCTCAGCCGCAGACAACTGGGGAGCAGCCAGTTGGGGCCGGGGCCCCGGTTTTTGGCTCTGCCTTGAAGCGTGGGTACCAGGTGGCCCGCTCTGCGACACTACCCCAGCAGGTGGCGCCAGGCCACTGCCAGCGGCTCCGAGGCCGGCAGCCAGGCCTGGGGCCCGCCTGGGGAAGGAGTCATGGGGAGCACAGAGAGTGAGGTGGGGACCCCCACCAGGGCAAGCTGTGACCTAACACACGTGTCGTGGGGCGGGGGGAGTGGGCTCCAGGGCCCTGCTGCTGAGCCGGCCCTGAGGACACAGCGCCGGTCCTCGGGGATCCTGACCTGGCTAGGTCACCACTGGTGTCACCTAGTGCTTCTCTGGGATGAAACGACAGAGCGTGTGTTGCTCTGGGAAGCTTTTGGAGTTGTTTAAACACGTGTACGTACGAGTCACAGGTGGAAAAACATCTTACCGTGGTGAGAAAACAGCCGATGGAAGAGACGGGCCACGAACGAACCTCTGCAGCTTTGCGGGAGGAAGCGCACACTAGAGAGTAGTCAGAACCCCCCTCCCGGGGCTGGGGTGCCGGGCGAGGGGCGGCACCGGCCAGAGGCGGCTTCCCGGGGAAGGGGATATTCGACAGGGGTCCTGAAGGGCGTGTAGGAGCCCGCTGGGTGGAGGCGGGGCAGAGAGATGCAAATATGAAGAGTGAAGGTAAACACGAAGGAGCAAATCGTGGACCAGAGCAGTGGGCAACCTCACAGAGCTGAGGGGGGTGGCTGTGCGGGGTGTCCCAACAGGAGAGGGCTGGACCAGGGGCTGGGAAGGGAACTACCCCGGCAGGATGGGGTGCAGAGCGGGAGTGGGTGCAGAGACCCAGTCCTCATAGAAGGTGCGTGCTAAGAGACACTTCTTAAAATATTCCCCTTCCACCCCATCCTCTGCTGCTGCTGCCTCACAGCTGCTCTGGACACTTTTCAAAACCCTCAGGCCTTTTCGTCACTCTGTCCCCTCTCCGTCCTGACCCTGCCAAACCATCCTCACCAGCAGGGCAGGAGCTGAAGGGCCGGGACCACACGTGCCACCGACATCAGCCCTTCCTACATGACAGGGAAGGGATGCGGGCGGGTCAGGGTTAGAGCTCAATTGGGTGACATGCAGGCACTCAGCTCCTTCACAGGTGGAAAGGCTGGCGGTCCTGGTAGTCAGCCAGGAGGGGGGCGACACCCAGTTATGTTCTGTGAAGGGTGCCTGAGAAGCTGGCCTCAGAGCGTCAGTGACCAAGACTGGAACTGCCAGTCCCTGGGGGACAGACAGCCATTTCCACGTGTGTGGACCTTGCAGAGTCTCTGAACTTGATAGAATTCAGGTGGATGAAACTTACCAGCTACATCCAAGGGGCAGAAGTGTCTCTCTCTCCCAACACCTTGGTGGGATTAAAATATTTAAAAAACGTCTGCATGGACCTCTCTGCACCGATGGAGCCTCCATCCCTCTGTCTTCATGTCCGTCAGTCTCCCCAAGAGCCCGGACGCTGCAGACACTTCCTGGACGTTTGAGCTTTGATGGCCGGCATGAGTCTGAGCAGCCACTCTGAGCTGGGGGCGGGAGGTGGGCGCAGCCACAAAGGCAAGGCCACGCAAGATGGAGGGAAGATTTGTGGGACCAAGAGGAAGTTTTCTCGAAGACCTGGGGCCCCCTCACTGTGAAAAAGATGGTTGCTGGTGGCATCAAGGACGCTGAAGAGCAGCACCTCAGAGATTGTCTTGAACAGTGTGGGAAAACGGAAGTGACTGAAATCAAGACGGACCGACAGTGGCAAGGGGGGTTTCTGCTTTAGTAACCTTCGATGACCGTGACTCTGTAGACGAGGCTGTCGCTCAGAAACGCCACACTGTGAACGGCCACGACTGGGCAGTCAGGAAAGCCCCGTCTGAGAGGCGGCCAGTGCTCCATCCAGCTAAAGAGGTTGACGTGGTTCTGGAAACTTCGCTGGTGGCCGTGGAGGTGGTGGTGTTGGGAGTGACAGCTTTGGTTGTGGAGGAAACTTCAGTGGTTGAGGTGGCTTTGGTGGCAGCCGTGGTGGTGGGGGCTATGGTGGCAGGGGTGGGTGGCGATGATGGATTTGGTAATGACAGAAGCAGTTCTGGAGGGAGTGGGAGCTGCAATGATTGTGGCAATTGAAAATTTTCAAATGCTGGATCCATGGGGTGTGGGAACCGGAGGCAGCAGCTCTGGCCCCTACGGTGGCGGCGGCCGAGCTGCCTGTGCGGTTCCGGCGGCGGCGATGGCCGTGGCAGGTTTTAATCACTGCGAGGAAGCAGCCGAGCGGCAGAGGCCAGAGAACCGTCCCGGAAGCCGCAGGTTACGACGGACGTGCGAACTCAGCCGAGCGCGGTGGCGGCCGGTGGTGGCCGGGCCTCACCGCCACAAAGACGTGTTTTAGATAAGGCTCATGTGTATGGGTGAAAAAATCGAGGACCACACTTGTGACTAATTGTGTAACAGTTTATTTTAGTTTTTGAGGAGAGTTTAAAGCATTCTGACAAAGGGTTTTAACGTAAACGTATCGATCATGACGCGGAATAAATGTCTTTAAAAAAATAACATCTGCGTGGAAATCCTCATTCTCCTGGGAAAGGGCAACCCCGGGGACTGTGCGGGCTCAGCCAGCGCCCCGACTCCCTACAGGCGGGGACGTGTGGCCACAGATGGGGTCTGCCAGCCCACGGCCCCCGAACCCTCGGGGAACCCTCGGGCTCCGGCTCCCCGCTCCACCCGGGTCGCAGACTCGCGGGCCGCAGCAGGTCCAGGCCCCAGCACAAGCCCTCCGCAGCCGCGGGCCGAACGGCGCCGCTCGCACCCCCGCCCACGGGCCCCGCGCCTGCGCACTGCCGACCAAATCCGTCGCCCCGGCGCGCGCGCAGACCCACTCTCTGCGCCTGCGCGGCCGGAGACGTACGATGGGCGGCGACGTCGACGTGACGTCATGGGGCGCGCGCTGCGCACGCACGCACGCACGCCAGCCTGGGAAACGTCGAGTTCCGGGGCGTTCAGAGTCAGCCCCAAGCTGCGGGGGAGGGAGGCGTTCTCGGTGTCGCAGCGGACGGAGGGGCGTGAGGCAAGGCCTACGGTGGCCGCAGAGGGACGGCTACGGCTCCCACGCTGGGCCAAACGCCGCCGGCCGCCGAAGCCCCGGGCCCTTCGGGGCAGGTGGGGACTCTTGAGGTAGCGGGCCCCACAGCCGCCGCGCCGTAGGCACCATGCGGCCGCCCTGCTCCTGGAGCCCCGAGGGACACGGGGGCCCGCAGGCCGGGACGCCGGCGCGGAGAGGGCACCCGGTGAGCGTCTGGGTGGGCGGGGGGTGGCCCCGGCGTCTCCAGGGCAACGAGCGGGGCGCGGGCGGCTCCCCGGGGGATCTTGCAGGTCGGTCCTGCCCCGCCCCCGCGGACTCCGGCTCCCTCCGAGGCGAGTGAGCGGAGTCGCCTCGTGCCCGGGACGCGCCGATCGGAGACTCGGGGCCTCCTGCGCGGCCGGGCGGCCGGGCGGGATGGAGCCCGGGGCCCGGGGCGGGCGGCGGGATGGAGCCGCTCCCCGTCGGGCCCGCGCGCCTCGGCCTTGGCCGCCTGTCCCCCACCTCCAAGCCCGTGGCGCAGACGTCTTGGGAGCCGTGAGCTGGGGCCAGGTGGTGATCGGAGGATGGCCGCGTCCCCGCAGCGTGCAGGGAGTGAGGGGCGGCTGTTGAGTGAGTGATCCTCCGGACGAGGGCACCGACTCTCTGAACGCCATTCTTGGAGGTGGCAGGCCGAGACCGGGTGAAGCCTGGCTCAGCGCGGGTTCTGGCCGAACCCTCCGGGCCAGGGGAGGGGTGGACGTGGCCGGCCCCCAGTCCCCCTCCTCTGGTTGGAGCCAAGCTTGGTCGGACTTTTATTCTGACCAGCGCTGGAGAGGGAACTTCGAGAAGTTCCCTGCGGGGCGCCAGGCTGCAGCCCATCTGGTAGGGGACAGCCCCCTGCAGTGGCTCCTGAGAGCCTGTGAACAGCTTTGCTGCTTGGACTTCACCTTCTGTTCTTCCGGCGCTTCGCTTCCACCCACAGGTCATTTACGCAGGATGTAAGGGGCATTTAGTTACTAGGTGTGACCAGAGAGCCCCTTCCTAGTTCTGCTTTCCTCACGGCCCAGGTTTGGCGATCCCACATGTCAGCTGTCGCCCACCCTGCCAGGCATGGTCAGGCCTTGTCTGTAGGGCGGGCCTCCCACCGCACCCCTGAGGTCACAGTGCTGTGGCAGAGCTGTCCAGTCCCCCAACTTCGGTGTCAAAAGTTGAAACAAACTGGTCCATCGGTGCCCTGTGGGCACCCCTCACCCTCATCCAGGTCCTGCCGTGGGAGCCCACCGAGGGACTTTTCTTCACCCTGGGTACAGTGGCCCCAGAAGTGCAGGCAGGGCGGGGCGCCCAGATAACAGCAAGAGGGTGTCTAGGGAAGTGGGCTGGCGTCCAGCCCGCGGAAACTAAGAGGAGCCAGGGTCGGTTCCTGTTGGCCCCGCTCTGTTCCAGCACTGGATGCCCCCAGGGGACCTTGGGCCACCACCCTAGCCGTTCCAGTGTCGCTGGTGGAATTGGCACTTTTGTTTTCCGTGCGATTGTGGGTCCCTGAAGAGGGTCCTCGTTAGCGTTTGTGGCACATCCTACATCCTAGCCTTGGTCTCCCCGTGGCCCAGGGCTGGCTGATGTCCCAGACAGGGCCATGCTCACTGGCTCAGCCCCAGGCTGACTGCTTCCTCTGCTCGTCCGCTCCCGCAGGCCCGCGCCTCCCCCGGGGCTCAGCTGCCGGCTGCCAGGCCTCGGGGCCCATGACGCCTATGCTGACCGCCGCCTGGACGCCGCCTCCGCCGCGAGCTAGCGCCGCCGCCCAGGCCCCAATGCCGGTCATGCCCATCCCGCGGCGGGTGCGCTCCTTCCACGGCCCGCACACCACCTGCCTGCACGCGGCCTGCGGGCCGGCGCGCGCCTCCCGCCTGGCGCGCACCAAGTACAACAACTTCGACGTGTACGTGCGGGCGCGCTGGCTGTACGGCTTCATCCGCTTCCTGCTCTACTTCAGCTGCAGCCTCTTCACCGCCGCGCTCTGGGGCGCGCTGGCCGCCCTCTTCTGCCTGCAGTACGTGGGCGTGCGTGTCCTGCTGCGCTTCCAGCGCAAGCTGTCGCTGCTGCTGCTGCTGCTGGGCCGCCGGCGCGTGGACTTCCGCCTGCTCAACGAGCTGCTGGTCTATGGCATCCACGTGACCATGCTGCTGGTCGGGGGTCTGGGCTGGTGCTTCATGGTCTTCGTGGACATGTGAGGGCCCCCACGTGGCTCCCGGGCTTGTGCGCTGTGACCGAGGGGGTCGACGCCTCGCTGGTCCCTTTCCTGTGGGGTAGGTCAGGGCCCTGTGCCCCGCTCCGTATCGGCACCCTGCAGACGGGTCTGCGGACGTGGCCGCACTCTGGTCTCTGGCCCCGGAGAGGAAGGGGCTGAGACTTCTGCGAAGGGGTGCTGCGCCCCGCCTCCTGCTGGCTTTCTCCTCTGAGCCTCCCGTGTGTGCATTCCGGTGCCCGGGCCACTCCCCGTGGTCCCGCCTGCACTGTCCAGGCTGTGCTGCGGGGGGCCCATCGGCCGTCTGCACTTGGAGAGCCTTGTCGCTGTCCCTTCTCCAGGACGCCGGCATCACCAGTGGGGTGCAGGCCCCTGAGAGGGATGTGTTGTCCAGGAGCAAATGTGGGGGGTCTTCCAGGCCACACACCCCAGCCCCTGCCCCAGCCCCAGGGGAGCGTCAGGGGCACCAGCGGGTCACTGCACTGCCGCAGAACTGTCACTCCCACACGGCCCCTCCTCCACCTGCCACCCCGAGAGGTATTGAGGGTCTTGCTGCCGGGCCAGGCTTCAGGGTCACCTGGGTTTGCACAGGCACAGCACAACAGGGGGTCATGGCAGGCCCGCGTGGCTCAGCGTCTCTTCAGGGTGGGAGGGACAGCTCAGTTCCTTTCTGGTTTGGAGGGTGCTTGTGGTCTCTTCCTGTGTGGGAACATCCAGAGTTCAGACCTGCGTGTCTGGAAGAGACAGATGTCACAGCTCTGGGGAGGCACACCAAGGCCCCTGAGTGCGCCCAGGGCACATGGTCAAACCCTGTGTTTAAAAGCGCCTCTTAGGGTTGAGGGTGCATCTGTCAGCTGCCCCTTCGTTCCCGCCCCGGCCCCGGCCAGAGCAGCCATGGCATGCAGACAGAGATGGTCGTGGGCGAAGACTGGTGGCCGGGAAAGAATGAAGCACAGTGGCCTGGGGGCAGCGTTTGGTCCCAAAGAATGCACTCCAGAGGGCCAGCATCCTGCCCAGACCCCGCTCTGGCCTTCTCCATCAGAGGGGGACCGGGTGGCCATGTGGATTAGTGGCCACCGTAGGCCTTGTCAGCAAGTGAGAGGGACGTCTGAATAATAATGCTGGGACAACAGGTAGAGATCGGGGACAGCATATAGGGCCCCATATTGAGGATGACAGGTCGCCACTGCTTCACCCCAAGTTGTCCCCACACCCCCTGGCAGGCCAGTGGCCGGGGGCAACTGTCAGGACAGTGGTCTGCCACTGGAAGAAAACCCCAATCAGGTAGAAAAAGCAAAAAACACTTGGCTGTAAACCGTGCTCTTTGATTTGTAGCCAGCTCTGGCGGACGATGGGCACCCTGAGGTCCGCGGGAAGGCTCCTCTGGAAGGTGCGGCCAGCGGGTGAGGAGCTGCCTGCGTGGACCCCACTTCTCAGCGCTGCAGAGAACCTTTTGCACTAAATCATGCTGTTTCCTAAAAGCTTTGTTTTGTGTTGATTATCCCACGTTTCTCAGACGCCCGAAGCCCCCCTCGCCGAGGCGGCAGGAGGGGTCTGGCTGAGCCACCGCGAGTCTCAGTGTGGCGGGGCCGGGAGTTGGGATGCTCGCCGTGAAGCTGCTCGGTGTCTTGAGTGCCTGTGAAATTCTTAGGAAACGAGCCGCCTGCATTAAACTTATTTTTTTAACATGTTAATGGAGTGGTGGCTTAAAGCTCAACAAGTTTATTTCTTTTTTTAAGGATGTGAACAATCAAAAACAAGCAAAGCGGGCACGTTTTAGGGCAGTCGCCGTGATGGTCGTGGGGGGCCACCTCGACCTCGCGGCTGGGGCTTCCATGCGGAGCCCGCCTGGGGGATTTGGCAGGGCCGGTGGCGAGGATCTTGGCCACCAGGGGCTTAGCTTTTGATGGAGCTGGCGAACCGGCCTGCGAGGACAGAGGAGGCGGGGTGGGTTTGAGGCCAGGCCGAGGCTCCGTGGGGATGCTGCTTCCAGGCCAGGGTCTCCTGTCCATGGCCCTGGGATGGACCCAGGGCCACCATTGCCCACGGGCTCTGGGTGCTGCCAGGAGCACAAGTGTGGGCACAGGTGAGCGCGCATGGCCACGCTGGCTCCCCAGGTGTGGCTTCTGGGGCCCCCTGGCCTCCCCACCAACTGTGCCTTGTTTGCAGTGACGGGGAGTCATTTCTTCCACGGTTCTCCAGGCCAGCGCTGTCCAACAAGACTGCTCCATAGTGGCCGTGCTGCCCAGGGCAGGAGCCACCAGCCTCTCGGGGCCACTGAGCGTGGGAACCAGGGCTGAAGTCTGATGGGATTGGCCACACGTGGCTCGAGGCCAGGGGCCCGCACGGGCTGGGTCATAACCGTGTTTGGTGTGCCATGAGCCGGTCTGTTCTGTGGGCTGCGTTAACCCGATGCTCCCTGTGTGAGTCACCGTTCTCTGAGGATGTGGAGTGACGGGCCAGGAAAGCGGGCCGCGTGTGTCTGCTCGGCGCCACAGCCTGGGAGCCCTGGGACCGGAGACACGGAGGGTGGCTTCCCGGGGCAGGGACGTTTGCTCAAGTGTCTGTCTTGGAGCAGACTGACTTGCCCGTTGTGGGTTCCACGTCTCCGTGAGAAAGCGAGAATGATCAGAGATTTCTGGAAGCTTCCAGGGGCTATGAGGAGTAGGGCTCAGGATGAGAAACCTGGCCTGGAAGTCTTGGTGTCACCAAGGTATCACCATAGCAGCTACAAGGGGTGGGGCACTGGTTAGGAGGCAGGTTAACCCTTACGAAGCCTCAGTCCCTAGCTGTCCCCGTCCCCCAAATGGCCCAGGGGCCGCCTCCGTGGGAGGGAGGGAGGGAGGGAGGGAGGTGACCGGGGAGAGCTGGCAGCTCAGACTCCAGTGACCGGGGAGGGGCGAGGGCGGTCGCCTGCTGCCTGGTGCACAGCAGGCCATGAAGGTGGGGACTCAGCCCCCCACCCCCCGCGAGTGAGTTGGAAGAGTGCCCGAGAGTCTGAGGCAGCTACCGCCTGGCGGTGACGGCACCTGGACAGCCGTGGTGGCGGTGGGCCGTTGATGTGGGGTCAGACGCCGGGGGCTGAAGTTCCGTCTTCGACCCAGAGGCTGGAGGAGGGCGGGCCTGGACGGAGTGCAGTGGCCGTGGAGGAGGCAGCGGCCAGGCGTGGGCGGCAGGCTCGGAGGCCGCGGCCTGGGAGGACGGTGGTCATAGCGGGAGGGTGCTGCCTGGCAGGGGGACAGTGCCTGGGGGCGGCGGGTCAGGGTCAGAGGTCAGGGCCCGGACAGAAGCGGGTGGAGGAGGAAGGGGACACGCGGCTCCCTTGAACCAAGGTCGGGAGCGGAGGGTTGGGGGAGCCGAAGCCGGCGCCTCGGTGGCCACCGCCCGCTGAGATGCTGCTTGGGAACTTCTAGAAACCAGAGGCTTGTCTGAGAAGGCCTAGGTGTGTCCGGTCCTGGCAGGGGTGGACGAGGTGGCCTGGAAGATGCCCTCTTTGCCTGCCCCCCCCACGGACTCCCCCCCCACCCTCCTGGGTGGTGGCGGC
Source organism: Eidolon dupreanum (assembly GCA_028627145.1). Classification (NCBI taxonomy): domain Eukaryota; kingdom Metazoa; phylum Chordata; class Mammalia; order Chiroptera; family Pteropodidae; genus Eidolon; species Eidolon dupreanum. The sequence goes on along the minus strand of CM053509.1, from coordinate 160,762,919 downwards.
TGGCTAGACGCGAGGAGGGACACAGCCCCCACCCGAGACTGACCGCAGCTGCTGCAGAGGACAGGGCCGCCCACTGGGGCTCCCACGGGCCATCGCTGTTCCCTGACCTTGAGAGGTCCCCTGGCTTCTGCCTGCGATTGGACGCGGGAGGAAGTGGATGGCGGGTGCGGGTGCTGATTCGGCACTTTCTGGGGAGGGCCCTCTGTCCCTCCATCTGCAGCGGCCTCCTCTGTTTCTCCCCTCGGTGTCACTTGGAAAGGGTCCTCTGCGCCAGCCCCCAGCCCCCACCCCCGGAAGGCCCTGCGCCTCGAGCCCTGGGAGGCTGTGCAGGTGCTCAGGGGCCACTTTCCAGAGCCGCCCCCGCAGGCTGGCCCAGCTCCCCCAGAGCCCCGCAAGAGGAGCGCCCCACCTCACTAGCATCCTCGCCCGGGAGGGGACAGGGACATGCAGGGACACACGGGTGCCGCTGATTCAGCAGCTCCGGCTGCGCCCCTCCCCCAGCCGGGCCGGGCAGCGTGCCCAGGCTGGCTGGCAGCTGTGTCACACGGGGCCTCTGGCAGGGCTGCTGTGGCTCTGGGTGTGTGGCCCGCACTGCGCCTGGGGGTGGCGGGCTGGTGCGGGGGGCAGGGCTGCTGCAGGCTTCTGCCAGGTGCCCCGAGGGGGCGGGAGGGGGCGGGCCCGCAGCAGGCGGCCCTGGCTGAGCTCAGGAAGCCGGCCAGGAAGCGAGTGCGTCCTCAGCCAGAGATGGCTGGTACTGCCTCTCGGCCGGCCAGGCTGCGTGCCCTCTCCCGGGAGCCCAGGTTGGGGGCAGAGCTCCTCTGTCCCTGGCCATCTAACCTGGTCACCTGCCACCGGACCTGGGGCACGGACAGGCCAAAGGGATGAGGACCAGCCAGCCGATGGGAGCAGCCTGGGCCAAGGGCCCCGCCTGGCTTTGGTTTGCCCGACTGCAGCAGGAAGCCCAGACGGCCGGCGGCCTGGGTGACCTCGGGCAGGAAGGGGCTGCTGCTGCTGTGAACTTGGTCCTGTGACAGGCCTGAGTGGCAGCCTTCCTCAGTGTCCCAGCACAGAGAGGGCGTGGGCTGACCCTGGGGAGGGGTGGGGAGCAGTGTAAGCCTGGGGCCCAGGGAGAGCGGGGGGAGGAGGGGCGATGGGCACCCCACCCGACAGTTCGCCCCACTGGAGGTGACAGTCCTGCGCCTACCCTCCCGCGGTGGCCAGTCGGACACTGTCTCAGGTCCTCAGACGAAGGCCCGGAGGCCGACGTGTGTGCCTGAAAGGTCAGCTGCATGGTGACCACGCTCGCTCCGCAGGGCGCTGACGCCTCCTGGCCCGGATGCTGCGTGAAGCCTCGGGGCGAAACCAATCAGTCCGGCCTGAGGGCGAGGTGCCGATGTCACAGAGAGAGGCCTTTGGGGGAGGTGTGTCCCCCGTTCTGTGGGGGGCTGGGCTCTGGACTGTCCGGAACAGGTGACATTATTTGGGAGCCTGTGAGCTAGGCGGGGCTGTGGACCCTGCCCAGGTGGACCCAGAAGCTGGCTGCTCCTCCTCAGACAGGCAGGAAGTGGTGACATTCCTGCCCTCACTGGGGAGGGGAGACTGGGACACGGGGAGGTGGCCAGTCTGGGCCCCGGGGCCAGGCACAGCCAGGCGTGCGGGCTGGCGTGCCGGTCATTCTGGGAGGCCCATGTACAAGCCCGGCTCGGAGCTTCCCAGCCCCGGCCCCCGCGCCCCCACTGGTAGGAATGTTTCTGCCACTCTGACCACTGGAAGCTCTGGAGAAGGGACCATGTGACAGCATGCACGTCCAGCTGTCTTCAGTGGCACCCGTGGGCACTGCACCCCATCGCTGCATGCCACCTCGGCCGACTGCACTGGCCCTGCTCTGGCCCCAGGACCCAGCTGGTGCCCCTGCGCCCCCTTTCTCCCAAGGGACCCTGGGGACAGGCACTCTGCCCCGCTGCTCGGCTCTAGCTCTCCAGGGCCAGACAGGCTGCCCTGTTGTCCCCCCGAGCAGCGTGCTGTTTGGAACCTGGGGCTCTGCACCCTGCCACCAGGGCAGGGGGTGCAGGAGGCGGGGGCGCGGGGGGAGACAGCCCTCGGGCGACGTGAAGCTGGCTGAAGTGTGAATTCATTACGTAGAAAAGCACCGTGACGGACGTGTGGTTACATGGATTATCTGTTTCAAATTGCCTTGCGATAATCCCACGTGTTTTCCTAGCTCCCTCCACGCACAGAAGTCCCCAGTGAGCTCGATTCTCCGCCATAATGTCCCGCCTGGGTCCGACTCAGCCCGCACTCGGCATCCATCTGTGTCCTGACCAGGTGCCCGCCCGAGAGGCCTATTTCAGAGCAGGCGCTGTTCTGTTTGAACCCACCACCCTCCTCCCGCCTGCGGCTGAGGTGTGTGTGTGCTTGTGCTCATGCCTGCGTGCACACTCCTGGCTGTGCACATGCACATGTGTGCACATACCTGTGTGCATGCTCCTGTGTGCACGTGCCTGTGTGCACACTCCTGTCTGTGCACATGCCTGTGTGTGCACGCTCCTGTGTGTGCGCGTGTGTAAGCCTGTATGCACACGTGTGCATGTGCACGCACACACCTGTGTATTGGTGCACATGCCTGTGTGTGCGTGTGTGTGTTTTCCTCTGTCCTCAGTGCCCAGTCCTGGCTCCATCCACCAGCGTCGGGCCGGGTGGTGTGGACAGGTCCTGGCCCCGCCCTCTGAGCTCAGTGCTCCAGGTGCTGTGGCGAGAACGGAGGGGCCCTCGCGACAGGGACGTCCCCGGTAGCCATGGTCCCCACCTCCTTGCCGAGAAAGCAGCCTGCGGAAAAGGCACGGGCGCAGCCCTGTCTGCCCTGCGGGGCTTGACGTCGGGCCAGGGGTTCGGGGGCCCAGCTGCCTCGCACGAAGCAGGCCCTTGCTCCGGCCACCATGCCGTGTGTGCGGTGCCTGTCCTCCACACCGGCTCTTCCTGTGAGATAAGGGAGAGGAAGTCGGGGGCAGCTGGACTCGCAGCCCAGAGGGGCAGGGCTGCTGGACACGGCTCTTCCGAGAACGGGAGGGCAGAGGGCAGCCAAGGCCAGCACTTCCCCCCGGGGGTGGGAGCCGCAGAGGGGTGTGGGCTGCCCCATGACCGCAGCTCTTGCTGGCCCGCTTCTCAGGGGAAGGTGCTGGAGGCCAGGGGTCAAGGCAGAAAGGCCCTCAGCGGCCCACACGCATTCCCCGGCCTTGACCTCAGGGAGACCTCCTGCAGGTCAGTCTGCGGAAGGACGCCGGACCTTCCCACGGAGCACCACATGCTCTCCACAGCTGTCGAGCGAGTGACCAAATGAGCCAGCGGGGTCGTCCTGTCTCCGTCCTCTGGGCTGCTGTGACAAACGCCACACTGGGGGGCTCTCGGGGGGCTCTCGGACAGCGGACATTTGCTTCTCGCCATGTCGAGGCTGCAAGTCCAAGACCCTGGAGCCGGCGGCTTTGCTGTGTGGGGAGGGCCCGCTTCCTGCTTCGCGGCTGGCCGGCTGTCTTCTTGCCGCGTCCTCACGGAGCGGAAGGGACACGAATGCCATTCATGGGGGCCCCACACTCGCGACCCGATCACCTCCCAAAGGCCCCACCTCCTAACGCCTTCCCGGGAGTTAGGGTTCAGCATAGGAATTGGGGGGGGGGTACACGCACTCAGATGGCAGCACGGGCCTGGTCTGCGGGGCCCAGCGCTCGCAGGCTGTCTGAAGGACCGTGCCCACGGTGGCCCAGCGCTGTGAGCTGGGGCTCACGGGCGTGCCGTCTCCCCGAGACGTGTCCGCAGCAACGGGCGCTCGCTTCCGCCGGCGTCCTGGACGCGCGGCCCCGGAAGCGCCTTCCGGTCGCGTCTCCTGAGTGTGTCCCCAGCGGCTGCCGCCGAAGCCTTTCCTGAGCGCTTTCCGGTCCCCTCTGCGGGGAATGTGCGCCCGGCTCTCCCCGCACCCCGCGGCGGGCATGGCCGCCCCCGAGATGTCATGCCCGCCTGGCGTGCCCCGGCCATAGGTCCCTCTCGGGAGTGGGTGATCACTGCAGCCGCCCACCCTCAGCCTCCTCTGGAGCAGGAGGCAGCGTTAGAGACGGAGACGGGACAAGAAGGGGGAGGCTGGAGGGTGCCGTCTACTCGGGGGTGCACAGAAGGCAGTGCGCTGCAAGCCATGGGCAGGACCCCAAATACCCACCCAGTGTCCTTCCGTGCGGGGGCTCCGAACCCACCTCGCAGGGGCCCGCGGCTGTCTGAGCTGACCCCGTGGGCCGCAGGTAGACGCCACGCTCCCCCTGGCCAGGGCATCCGCCCGCAGGCCAGGCAGGGTGGTTTCTGCTGCCCGTGCAGGTGGCTCCCGCCCTGCTTGCCCTCACCGCGGCCTAGGCCGCCCAGCCCACGGCCGTGCAGGGCCTGGGGACAGAGCTGGGTGCTCCGGGAGCAGGCTCGCCTGGGGGGTCAGCTCCAGGTGACCAGGGGGCTGCAGGGGGTGGCCCGGCGGAAGGCACATCTTCCCGTGCAGAGCAGCCTCTGCACACTTCCAGCTGCTAGATGAGGCCATGCTCTGGGTGTAGCCCCGGGGCTGAGGCTGGAGCTGGGATGGGGGACCTCTGCCCGCTCCCCCCACAGGCCTAGCGCCGAACTGCAGGCTCCCCCAAACCCTGGCATAGAGGTGCCCGCTCTGCGCCCCTCACGGGGCCCTGGCTCAGCCGCCGCTGGAGCAGGGTCTGTGTGCTGCCAGAAGTCAGCGCTGGAGAAGCCGGGGGACCGAGTCCCGGACGGGGCGGGGGGGG
>CM053509.1:160739993-160757620 GCA_028627145.1 Eidolon dupreanum | reverse complement strand
CCGGAAGTGGGCTCGCTGAGGCACGGGGTCGTCCTGTGTCCATTCCACTGGTGACGCATGAGGTCCCGTCTCTGCAGCCCACCAGCGCTGGTCTTTGTCTGTGTGCTCCCAGCCGACCCATGGGGAGGCGTGTCGCATTCTGTGCTCAGCACCTTTTGGTCTGTGACGCTTTTCAGGTGTGTTTTTAACCACCTGTCTCCCCGACTCAGAAGCCCCAGGAGAGCAGCCGGGGCCCTGGTTCCCGTCTCACCCCGTGGCCGGCACCCTGCTGAGCAGCACTGGCCGGCGTTCTGCCCCCACCGGAGGCAGGTGTGCGGGCTGCTCGCCCCAGCCATGGGGGAAGCCTCCCTGCTGCCCTCCCGGACGCCCCTCTTCATCCTAGGGGTGATTAAACCAGCAGACGCCCGGGGGGGAGAGCCAGCTGGGGCTCGGTGGCTTCCCCCAGACCCCGGCCTGCCACCTGGACTGAAGGATGAACTGATGGGCGTTTGCTCTCTAACACAGCGAGAAGAGATGTCGCAGGCGGAGGAGATGCAAGCGGAAAGGCTTGGGGGCAGCGGGCAGGGGCGGGGTGGGGGGGCGGCCAGCAGGACAGGCATCGAGAGCCACTGGAGAGGGGAGGACCGAGGCTGGGGAGTGGCAGAGGCCAGCCTCTCAGGCCTGGCGGCGAGTCCCTGAGTGTGGAAGGGACCAGGCCCCGCCAGCCCTTCTCTCCACTTCGGCTGCCCCTCCCCGTCTCCCTCCCTGCACCTGTCCTTGGACACCGGCCTTGACCCTAGCCCCCGGGTCTGCAAGACCAGCAGACCTTCCCATCAGAAACACAAGCCTAAGATCCCCTTCTCATACGGGGTCCAGTCACCCACTCCAACATCTGCAGGGGACCCCAGACTCCGTCACCAGAGCCACGGCAGGACAAGCCAGATCCTTGGTCCAGCGTGGGCTAATGCCCCACCCCGGGCAGGCCTCGTGGGGGGACTAGGCGGCCGGCTTGCATGCTGCTCAGGGTGAGCACAGCAGTGACACCAAAAAGAGCCAGCAGCGGCCGCAGACGTCCCGAGTTCAAGGCCACAGAAGTCCCCTGCTTCTCACCGATTCTCTGGGATCACAACACAAGAATGGAAACGGCAGTGGGAGGGTCCCCAAGTGGCCGGTGCGGGGGGGTGTGGGGGGGACCTGCCTCCAGGAAGCTGGGCTGCCTGCCCAGCCTGTTGTTGTTGGCGGGTCTTCAGGAAGGGGGAGGGGCGGGCCGCTCCGCCACACACGGCCAGCACCTTCCCATCGTCCCTCCCCTTGAGCGGGAATCCCCACACAATGCCACCGCGGCGGGGGCCTCCGCCGGCCACCCAGACACCTGCCTGGCCCAGGAGCGCGCTGGGCAGGTCAAGGGCAGATGGATGGCCCGTGCGGCCTGCCGGTGTCCTGGGTCTTTGTGGCCCACAGTGGCCTGAGTCATGAGTAGCCCTTGCCCCCTCGACCCAGGGTTCAGCCCATGCTCCCCTCAAAGGCTCAGCAGGTGCTACCCCGAGGTCCTGGCAGACTTGGGGGGGGAAGACCACTGCCTGCCCAGGGTTGGCCACAGGGTCGGATAGGGACACTTTAGTATTAAAAGGGGTGGTGGCCTCAGTTTAAACCCTCAGCTTGGGTTGGGGCAGGCAAACGCCCCACTGCTAAGCAGGGGGCCTCTCGCCGTGGTCCCAGAGTCCAGGGCGGGGCTGGGGCCGCCCGAACCCCGATCTCCAGGGCACGGCCCGGGTTGCTAGCCCCCCTGTCCTGCCTGGTTGGCACGGAGCAGGGGCCTAACAAAGGGATGCTTTGTGGGCTGCTGGCATGTGGCCCCAAACCTCGCGGCCGGGCCCATCCCGAGGTCCGCTGGGGCGGGAGATGGAGCCGCACGGGGTGGGGGTGAGACAGAGCTTCGCCACCCCTGTACCGTGTTGGGTTTTCCGGACCCTTGCTCCTGACGCCTGCAGGGGAGACCCCTCCCCACGAGGGCCGAGGAGGCCCCTGGCAGCTTCCGAGGGACCCGAAGTCTGCGGGGGCTAAAACATGAATGCTTTCCCTGCGACCTCCAAGTTCGTCTGGCTGGGCCAATAGTCAAAGTAACAGAGACAGGTTATCAGGATGGAACTGAGCTTTCATGCTTGTGCACGGGGAACTCACGTAGGCAGGACGAGGCGGAGACAGCCAGGCGACTCTGGGTCTGTGACATCTTGGACGAAGGAGGAAAGCGGGGGATGGGGCCTTAGGTTTCGGAAGCAAGATGGGCGACTTACAGGTGGCTGAGGCAGAGGGGACTTGCCCGGCAATTGGGACTCTGGGCGTCTGGCTTCCTGGCCCCGCCCTGGAGCCCTGGGGCTCACACAGAACTCAAAGGGGCCGCCAAGGAGAACATCCGCCCTTACTGCTCCTAACTGAAGCCCTCCGGCAGGAACTGGGGGAGGGGATGGGGAGAGGGAGGGGAGGGTCAAAGGCTCTTTCCCATCTTGTCTCCTAATAAACAGCAGAAAATCGATTTTCCGGCAGGTGGCTTCAGGCGGCCAGACTTTGGTCCCCTATGGTCGATGGTTCCTTTTGCCCCAGTGAGGAGCTCGGGGGCAGATAGCAGGCCCCTGAATGTAGAGGCTGGCCATGTCCCCAAAGGCTCCCTGTGACAGGGGAGGAAAGCAGGGGGCGGATGAACCTGGCCCGCCCCCTGGACGGGGGAGGGGGGAGGCCCTGGCGCAGGTGGAGGTGCCACACGGCACAGGCCTGCGGGGCGCCGTGGGGGCCTCGCGGGGGCTGCAGTCCCGCCTGCCGCTCCCCTCCCTGGACCAGGTATCCTGGCAGGAGGGAGGCCCCAGGACTCAGGCCGGGGGCTCGGGCCCCTCGTCGGCGAGGACACAGCACCCTTAGGCTCCCGCGCTCTGCGGCTGTGCCACACACTCCGTGTGGCCCGGGCCAGGGCAGTGGGTAAGACAGGGCCTGCCCCTGCGGGGGCCCCTGGTGTCAGAGCGGGCGCGTGCCAGGGTTGGGTCAGGGAGGGCCGAGGCAGTGGCCCAGTCTGGAAGGCCCACGGTCCAGGGGCGTCTGGGCAGAAGCCCCGAGGGAATGAGAGAGGAGGCTCAGAGGCACAGGTAGGGAATGGCAGGTACAGGCCGGGGACGGGAGGGCCCTGCAGAGGGCCCGGCAGGGGGGCGACTACGGGCAGCAACCAGGTCCTGGCCACCGCGGAGACTTGGGCTTTTGTTCTGAGAAGTGAGACGGAGCCCACGGAGGAGTCCCCGGGGGGAGGGACATGCTCTCTGGGCCACTGTGTGGGTAGGCCTGGGCAGAGCGGGGGTCTGGGGGTGGGGCTGGGGGAACCAGTTTTGGGGCTGCTGTGGTAGCCTGAGGAGACGGGGGTTTGGACTGGGAGGGGTGAGATGTGGCCCGATTCCTGATACAGCTTTACGGGGGAGCTCTCAGGCTGGGGGACAGACTGGATCTGGGGTGTGAGGAAGGTGACAGGAAGCCCAAGGTGGCTGGCTGGGGGATGCTTCCGAGGGGTGGGCCGCCGTTCGCTGCCCTGGAGGTGGGGAGAGCCGGTCTGGGCTCTGGCCATGTCACGTCCAAGACGGCCGTCAGCCACCCCCGTGGACGGGTCGAGGGAGCAGCTGGCTGAGTCCTCACAGGCCTTAATCCCTCTCTGAGATGAGCCTTGGATGGAGGGAGCAAGCCTCTCGCCAGGACCGACGCGGCCGGCCGTGCACACAGACCGCCCACCGCATTCAGCGTGGGGCGCACGCAGCCTGAGGTCCACGCATGCAGCCCTGGGGCCCACGGCCTGCACGTGGGAGCCCCTGGACCACGTGGCGCCCCAGGAAACAGGAGCGGAGCCGGCAGAGTTGAGCCGGTGGCCGGGACAGCCTCGGTTGACTGACCAGGAGCCCCGGAGGACAGAGGTGTTCCCCCAGCTCCCCGCTGGATGGGACCCCAGCTCCCTCTCGCCACCTCTCCGACACTCGGCCACCTGCGGGACCACAGTAGCGGCACCTGGCAGGCTACCAAAGGTTTCCACCACCCAGGGCAGGACAGACCAGGCCAAAGCATGGCTCCCAGTGCACCCAAAGCCCCCACCCGACACCCCACTGTGGTGGCTCGTCAATTTGCATATTCATCTGTTTATCTCTGTGACCCTGCTCTTCCCCCAGCCTGACTTTCTCTCACTAAAACAAGGGACATCAAACCTCAGGCCAGGAGAGCTCAGGACCAGAGGCCAGGCTGGGCCTCCCTGAGCAGAGAGAACCCTTGTTGGCATCTCAGAGGGGCTGCGATGCTATCAGACCTCTCAAGAGGGCACCGTGACCATCGACCTGCGTATCAGCCAGCAGCAGGCGGGCTGGTCCCAACGTCTAAATAATCACAATGAGCAAGAGCCGGGCGGCCCCGCCCACTGTGGGTCCAGGCCCTGCCGCGCCCCGCCTGCTGGGGAACCCGAGCGAGTGGGCCCCACACTAGCCGAGTTTTCTTCCTAAGCTGCATCTTTCTCCAGTGAAACAGGCAAAGAGAGAGCAGAGCGCTAACCCACGGCATCACTGCGAGCATTAAGCCGACGGCGCGCTTACAACACGCAGGGGCGTTCACCGTGTGCGGGCGTGGGGGCCCGGCGCAGACATGCCCGCACACTGCACCCCACCCCGTTAGCCCCAGGGACAGGCTTCCGGTTATCTTTAGAAAGCCTTCTAGAAACTTTCAGTGTTTTCCAAATGTCCTTCATTAAGGAATAAAGAATTTCATTACTATTTAGAAAAAAAAGTGATGGCGGTAATCAGAAAACCCGAATGCGTGAGCCAGCGCCCAGGTGGGCAGCTCCCCCCAGGCCTGTGCAGAACGGCCACTGCCTCGCCCTGCCCTCACCTGGTGCTAGTGAGGCAGTCACATCCGCAGACCGTGCCCGGGTCCCCCACGCACCGTGCCTCAGCCTGGCCAGGGGAGGGGCTCGGGGCCTAGTGGAGGGCTTCTTGTGGCTGGAAGCAGCTGCAAACACCTGTTTCTGCTCACAGGTGTCATTTGTAGAAACCGCTTCCCAGGGGCGCGGGAGACTGTGTTCCCCTGAGACCCTAAATAGCACTGAGGAGCTGGCCAGAGCCCCGGCCCCCTGCAGAGCAGGCTGCCTAGGCATGCCAGTTTCCCTCTCACCTTTGACCTCTCACCTCCTGGGACAGAACCACATGTCCAGCCACCTGCTGGTGTCTCTAGCAGACCAAGTGCCCTGAGGTCTTAGAAGCGGCAGTGGGCTGGGCCTGTGGTGTGGGACCGGGGACCGCGTTTGGGTGTCCGTGGCTTCTGGGGGCACTCCCAGAGTCCTTGAGCTCATGCTCGCCCCCCCAGAAGGCAAGGCACAGGTGGGCTGGTGGGGAGTGTTTTCTGTGCGGACCCTCAAGCAGGAGCTGGGGAGAGTCCGCGACCAAGGTCGAGGCCGAGTGCGAGGCTAGGGCCTGGGACTGGTACTAGGTGCAGCTTCGGACTTTGTCCTGCAAATGACCTTGGCTAACTGTCCTGCCGGGCTTTACACTCCCACCCCCCAGGGGCCCAGAATGTGCTCTGGGATGGTGGGCTGGCATGTTGCTCTTTACCGGAACCCCTCCTCCCAGTGACCCCAATGCTCAGGATCGCTGTCCTGGTGTCACCCCATTTTTCTGAGAGGACCCTCGTGAGGGTGCCCTGAGCCAGGCTGCCTCTAGCCTGGGGGACCACTGTCCTAAGTCCAGGCCTCAGAGGAGGGTGAGGGCCACGGAGGTGGGGGCGTTTGTGGGTCCCTTCGGGTGCGCGGCCGGTTTTATTTCTGTGTCCTCGTTTTAAAACTCCCTCTGTCCACAGTGACTCCTGAGCCAGTGCGCCCGGATCACGCGGGGCCCGAAAGCAGACCCCGGCCGCGCCTCGTAGTTCCCGGCCCTGCGCAGGAGGCGCCGGCGCCCGGTGGTTCGCCCGAGGACGCTCCCGCACTCCGCTTTCCAAGGCCAGCCCCGGCGTCGGTGGCGGCGGGCAGCCCCACTTGGCGCCGCATCCCTGAGGCTGCTCGGTGCAGATGCGGCCGCCGCGGGGAGGGGCGCCCCAGGGCCAGAGCGGGCGGGCGTGGGGGGTGGCGCACGGGCGTTGCGGGGCCGTGCGGGGGCAGGAGGGCCGGGGAGGCTGTGGGTCGGCGCCGCGGCGCTCATCTGCCCGGCCCTCTGCGGGGAGGAATCGGGTCGCGGCCCCGTGCCCCGCGCAGGGTCGGGCGCCGGGAGCCGGAGAAGGCGGCGCGCAGCGGGGGCGGGGAGCGGCCACCGCGCACTCGGCCCGGGGTCCCCGCTTCCGGGACCCCCCGGCCCGACCTCCGCCGTCGCCTCCCCGGAATCCCAGCTCCACGGGACGCCCCCCGCGGGCGCCCACCTGGCGGCGAGTGCGCGCGCGCCCGGCGCGCTGTCTCTTTAACCGGCCGGCGGCGCCTCCCCCGCGCGCCCCGCCCCGCGGTGCGGCCGGTGCTGGGCGAGGCCGGAGAAAGTCCATGTGAGCGGAGCGCGCGGACGCCGGAGCACTTCCTGCCGCTGCGGCCGCCGCTGCCGCAGGCCGGACCGGGCCGGGCGCCCGCAGGTACGCCCCGCTTGGCGCCGCGCGCGGGGGCGCCGCCGCACTTCCCCAAACTCCGCGGCGCGGCCGCCCTGGCTGCCGCAGCGCCGCCGCCGGCCCGCAGCCCAAGTTCGCGCCGCGCGTCGGCCGGCGGACGCAGCCGCGGGGCCCGGGACCGGGGGGGGGGCGCCCCGAACCGAGCCGGGCCGCACCCCGGTCCCACCGAGCGGGGATCCCGGGCAGCGCGCCGCGGGCAGACCCCAGCCCTGGGCGTCTCCCCTCCCGCCGGGCTTCTCCCGACTCTCGCCCCCTCCCCCCCACCGGGCTGCCCGAGCCCATCCCTGGGGGGTGGGGAGGCCCGGGAGTGTTTGGCCCCGGGCCAGGGCCCAGGGGACACACCCCTCCCTCCCGGGCCGGGGTCCGAGGCCGGCCGCGCGGCTGCACCACATCGAGCCTGGAGCCTCTCCCTCCGGGCCCCCTTGGGCCCCCTCCGCGGGCATCACTGTCCCGGTCCCCTTCGCGCGGACCCCAGCTCGGGCGAACCCGGGGACGGGCCGCAGCGGGGCGGTCCCCCCACCTGGGTTCCGCTGCTGCGTCCCTGCCGCGCGCGGGGCTCCGGGCCCGAGCCCCTTCCCCAGGAAGCTCAGGTGCGCCGGGGCCCGCTGCCCACCCCCCGCGGCGCCAGCAGGGCACCCGAGCTGGTCGGTGGTGTGGGGGGTCATGAGGTCAGAGGTCACCTCCGGGTCTTCTCTTTCGGGCTCCTGAGAAGTTTGGTCATGGGGCTGGCGTTGCCAACTCTCTCCTGGCGCCCTTTAAACCTGTGGGCTTGCCGCCGTCCTCGCCTCCCCGGAGCCCGGCTCAGGCCCTTCCCGCAGCCGCCGGCGCCCTCCCCGGGGCCTCGCACCGGAGACGTTCGCTCACGTGGGCATCTGCCTCCATTCTAGTGTTTCTTGGGACCCGTTGCGCACCGGAGTCGGTCCTGTGGGGTTCTGGGGGCGTAGGCGCCAGGCAGCCACTCTTCCTGCCCTCTGTGCTCGCGTCTGGGGGAGCCTGCCCTCCTGCTCACCCTGCAAGCGCTCGCGGGGAGGAGGGGGGCAGCAGCTCCCCCTTGCTTCCTGTGGCCGTCTGCCCTGCCCTCGCCGTCCCGCTTGCTCAGACGATGACCGTGAGAGAGGTGGTTCTCAGCGCAGGTGATGCAGCGGGCGGTGGTGGTGAGGCGCGCAGGACCCCAGGAGCGGCAGCTTCCACGAGCCACCCCATTTTGCAGACAGGAAACGAGGCTTGGCAGGAAGGACTAGGTGAGGGGTCAGGCCGCCGCCGGCCCTTCCATCTTCCAGGGAACCACTTCCCCTTCTCGCCGAGGCCCACCGCGTGCGGCCCGTCTCCCCAGAGGGCCCGGCGGTGTTTTCCCTGTGGGTCACCCCGCTGCTGGGTGGCGCCTCGGCTGGAGCCTGAGCCAAGGAAATAGGAGGCGAGCCCCAAGGTGGCCGGCCCCCCGCGGTTTCAGTGAGCGCTGGAAGGAGCACAGATAGCACTTGTCACCTCCCGGTGGCCAGAGATCTGTTGTCGTGGTCACACCCAGGGCGGGGATGGTGCTGACTGACGGCTCTGTCCACCCTCTGCTGTGTGAGGAGAAAGTGTGCGGGTCGGGAACCAAGGTGGGGACCGCAGGCCGCCACCTGTCTGCGGGGGACGCCTCCAGCCTCCGTGTCACAGCCCCAGGGGGTGCTTGGGGCGCTCTCTGGGGGGTGGCCCCGGGGCGATGGTTCACAGAATCCTTCCAGCTTCTCCCCGTTTTCCAGTTAAAGCGTGAGCACGCATCGTGCACGTACGGGGGACGATGATGACGTGTGCGCCGAGCTCACCTTCGGGGTCCCTCGTCGCCTCTACTGTCCTGCTCCCTGGCCTCCGTGGTGGGTGGGGGAGGGCCGCCCAGTAGCAGTCCAGGGACGAAGCAAGCACGGTGGCATTGAGCCTTTCGGGGATGATCCCAGGGCTCCACCCCGCCCCTTTCCTGAGGCCCCTGCACCCGCAGAATGCAGAGCCGGGGCAGGCTGCACAGGACGTGAGTGGGGCCAGACCCCAGCCACTGGCCTGTTCCCCGCGGCCCACGTCAGCGGGTCCCGTCTGCGCCTGCCGCACCCGGAAATGCCCCTCCGTCTCCGGGGCTCTGCTTCATCCTGCTCCCTCCTGGCTCGTGCCATCCCAGGCCGTGGGCCGCCGTGGCCGGGGGCCGTGTGGCGGGTGTCCGCGGTCGCTCCAGGACACCAGCATGGACTAGGGCCGCCTCTGCCCCCCAGCAGACGAGGCAGGTCCGGGCCGGGCTCATTCCTGAGGCCAGAGTCCCCAAGGGGTACCCAGGGCCGAGGCATCTGGGGCTGGCCTTCCAAGCCTGCTCTTTTGATGGGGAACAAAGCCCTGTAGTGTGGTGCCATTGGGAGGTGTTTCCAAGGCAGGGACAGGTGCCAGCAGCTCCTGGCTAGACCTGGAGCGGCTCCTGGGGCAGGGGCTGCCCAGAGCCTGCCCCACCGTGGGTGCTGGTGAGGTCTGGGTGGGTCTGGGGTCTGACTGGCGGCTGGCACGGGCAGTGGGACCTGTTTAGGGCTGGCTCACTTGGGCCTTGAGCCGTCCCAGCCGGGGCGCCTGGGACCGTGTGTGTGCCGGGCCCTTGTTAGGCACCCCTTTCCCATGTGGCGTGCTTTTCCAACCCCCCTAGCCTTCCCTGAGGTGAGCACTGGCCCTCGGGGAACAGTGGTTAGAGCCAGGGCCTTCGTTCCCGTCTGCACCCCAATTCCGAGATGTGTGTAGCCCCCATCACGACCCCTGGGTGAGGCCTGTGCTTCTCCCTCCTGCCCACCTGGCTGCCTCCTCCTCTGAGTCCAGAGCCACCCAGGTATGTCTGCAAGGTCATGCCCTCCGGCCCTTCCTGGCCTTGGGCTCCAAGGTGCTGCCTGGGAAAAGCACTTAACAGGGCCCGAGGCGCCGCTCACCTCCGGGCGCTGCTGTTTCTGTTTTAGCGAATCTGCGAATGGCTCCCCAGGCCTGGCTTGGATGAGGTCATTAGCAAAACATGCTGTGGGGCTGGCCGCAGGCTCCCTCACCATGTCACCTGCAGCTGCTTGATGGCTGGGAGCCGGGCCTCCTCCTCGGCTCGGCCTCTGGCCTTTGTCTTTAAAGTTCAAGTTCTGGAAGTGGGTGGCCTGGGACGAGGACGCTGTAAGGGCCGGCGGGGTGGGCACACAGGGGTCTGAATGTCTGGGATGCGAACTTTGGAGCAGGGCTCTCTGGTGGCCTGTGGTTGGCACCCTCGGAGCGGGGGGCAGCACCCAGGACGAGCACAGTGGGCACCCATCAAGGCCTGGGCGCTCCTCTGAGCAGGGGAAGGGAGGGGGAGGGAGTGGGGCTCTCTGGGCCCGGCCCCACCCCCACCCCAGCCGCTGCCGGCTGGGCCGGTGTCCAGGCAGGACGCAGTCCTGTGGGAGCTCCGCAGTCTCCCCCAGGTCACGTCCAGCCCAAGGCCGTGAGTCTGGGTGGGTGATGGCCCCCTCTGCGCCTGGCCTGCCCTGCACCTTGGGATGCTACTTAGTAGCTTCCATATTCGGTGCTGGGAGGCTGATGGTGAGCGGCCCAGCCCGGGGCCTCGGTGCAGGATGGGCTTGGCCTGAGGGCCTCTCGCATTGCCCCCCCCCCCCGCCCCAACAAGCAAGCCAGAGCCTGCACGGGCGGGCGCCCCTTTAAGGAGAGGCTGCTCCTCGTCTCCAGGGAAGATGGAGGCATACTTTGCTCCAGGCCGCCTCTCTGGCCCCGTGGGGAGCAGAGGCTGGCTCTGGGTCTCTCTGAAGGAATCCTGCCCCTCCCCCTCGGCCCCGGGCTCTGCAGTCAGGAGGGCGTTTGGCCATGGATGGGCTGGGAGCTCCTGGGCCCCGCCCAGTGCCTGCCCCTGCTCCTGGGAAGCAGGCAGGGCCGGGGCGGGGCGGCAGGGGCCTGAAAGTGTCCATATATAGTCACTGGGGTGAGCAATGAGCTGGGCTGTGGGGCTCTGTCCCCTGCCCAGGGTAGGCCGGCCCACTGTTTCAGCCACTGGGTCCATGAGGGTGGCCTGGACCTAGGAGGTAGGTGCTAAGGGTGCTGGATTTGCCGAGAAGCATCAGATACAGCAGTAGGCCCAGGCTGGGTGCTCTAGGAGTGTTTGTTGATTGAAAATAAAAATTTCCTGGGTCCTTGGCATCGGAGCCAAGTGTTTTTCTGGAGACACATCTTTGAAAATTGGAGGCAGTAACGTGTGGCTGTACGGCCCAGAGCTGCCGGGGGCCCCTCACTGTAGGCATTGGGGTGGAATGCCTGCTTGTCCACAGCCCCCGCCCCTTGCCCCACAAAATCCCCCCCTAGTTATAGTGGCTCCCCTAGTTATAGAGGAGATGTCCCCTCCCCATCCCCACAGTCCCAGGGGCTTCCGGCCCAGTGGCTGGTATTTTCTGAAGACTGGTATTTCCTGGAGTCTGGCCAGTAGGGAGCAGGCGGGGCTGCTGGGGTGTCCGGAGGAAAACCCCCCGACCCCAGCTGGAGCAGAAGGAATTGGGTCTGGGCCGTTCTCCCCTCTGGGGTCCCTGGCCCTTAGCAGCCACTCCAGGTCCCGTCTTCGCCTGTCCCTGTCTCTGTGCCAAGGAGGGAGAAGTGACCGCCTTTGCTGCATTCTGGACTTTTGTGCTCTTTAAAAAATCACAATGTTAACACAGTTTTGCTCATTTAATTTAGTTTCCGTTGCACTGCTAAGCGCCTTTGTTAAATTTTGTATATTGATACTTTTTGTTGTTGTCAGCAGTTTTTTCTTCCCCCTTTTTTTTTTTTTTTGGATATAAAGCCATTAGGGTGAGAGAAGATTAAAAAGATACATTACAATTAAAATGTTAATGAAATCTGCATCATACAACTTTTGAAACCCTTTAGGCATTAATCTTGCCTGTGTCCTGTCCATTAACTTGGCTTTTCTTATTCCACACTGACCCCTGCTGAGAGATTTGTGCTATAATTGGATTTTTTTTAATAAAAAAAAAAAAGAAAAAAAAAGCTTTTAAGAAAATAGAGGTTGAGTGGTGGCCTTGGCTTCTAGACAGAGGAAGGGGAGGAGAGGGGACGGGAGCCTCCGTGGTCACCACCCAGCTGAGCGGGCGCTGGGCCCTCCGCAGCCCTGGCCTGTGCTGGGCCACCGGCCCCCAGAGCTCCTGGCCTGTCCCCTCTTCTTCTGCACGGTGCCACGCGGGCCCTGTCCCCGCTGTCACCCCAGGGGTGACCCTGAGCGTGAACTTGTGCTTAGCGCGGTGTATGTATTCCGGGTCCCGTCACCGCCTTCCAGGGGTCCGGCTCCCAGGCTGTGGGATGAGCCACCGGCCACAGTCGGGCAGGAAGCGCCAGAGTCGGGGGTGCAGCCACGATCCGGGGGAGAGGATGTCGAGGCGTGACGTGCCGAGGGGTGACAGGAGTGCCCCTGGCCAGGCCCACGGTGCTGTGCGGAAGCCTGGCCTCGTGGGTGCTGGGGTCTCCGGTGTGGGGCTGGGGGGGGAGCCCCAGGAACGCCTCCGCACACACTTGCCCTTGACTGTGGCCGGAGCCAGTGGTGGTTCAGACCTGGGTGGCGCCCCTGCTGGCAAGAGCCCCCTGGCCCGGGCCAGGCTCGGGCAGGGCGGGGGCACGGCGGGGGCCTGTGGCCTGTTGTCGTCCCGTGCGGCGGCCGGCCGGCTTTTGCGGGCCCCAGGGCTGCAGTCACAAACGTCGGGCTGGGAAGCTGGTCAGGTGGTTGGCAGTGGGGCTGCAACAGACAGATTTCATGTCTGTGTGTTTTTGCAACACCTTTCTATAAAGGGAAACATAATTTAAAATATGATTACTTAGTGTTGTAACAGCCGCCTCAGCGCTCCACGCTATGTCGAGATCATTATCAGAGGCTGATATTAACTTGCAAAGAATATTATGCAAATTGCCCGCTGGAAGCCTCCCAGGATGCGAGTGGGGTGGGTGGGGTGGGTCCCTCCGGAGGCGACGCCGTCCCCGGCTCACCAAACAGCAGCCCCTGGGCTGTGTCTCAGGACACTGAGAGGAGTCTGTCCCCTCGCTCCTCGCCTCTTTTCCGTGGCAGGGGGGACACGGGAGGGATGGGGGAGGCGTGGGGACATCTGAACGGGATAGACGCAGACGGGGCTCCAGAGCAGGGTGGGAGCTGGGTGCCCAGTGCTCTCGCCTCCGGCCTGCCACCAGGTCCCTGAAGCTTCCTGAGTGAGCGTCGGCTCCGTGCGGGGACCTGGCAGGCGGGCGTGGGCCTTAGCTGAGGCCACTCGTGGTTCACAGTGACAGGCTCTGGCAGTAACTGGACCTGGGGACTCATGAGCTCCCAGCGCTTGCTTGTCAGTCCCTGAGGACCTCCACGGTCCTATTGACCGACTTAACACCTGGCTTTGCAGCTTCTGGGGCTGCGGGGGGCAGGGCTGAGTCTCAAGGCGGCCCCCTTCTTTACCAAGAGAGGTGCCCCCATCAGCTCCCCAGCTGGGTCTGCTTGGAGGGGGCTGCAGTTGACCAGCTTTAAGGTTCTTTCCGACTGAATGCACTGTCTCCCTGTAGTGGAGAAGTCGGACAGGGCTAGTTTTGGGTAACGACGTCCCCGACCCCACGCAGTGGGAGGACCGTTCATGGGCACTCAGAGACGCTGTCCACTGGCAGCCACAGAGGCCGAGTGCTACCCTCGACGGCCACCCCCGTGCCGGCCGCCCTCGGTCCTTGTGTCGCACGCCTGCACTTACAGCTAAAGTGAATGGCGAAGTCGGGGAGCAGGGCGCCTGGCGTGGGTCATCACCCCCACCCCCCCGGGCAGAGGGAAGGCTCTCTCTCACTCCCTTGGGGCCGCTCAGAGGGGCAGGCAGGGCCCTGCAGGCAGCGGGAACTAGACGGGGCCTGGACAGTTCCTGGGACCATCCAGAGCCGTCCTCAGCCGAGCGGCCGCCGCCCACAAAGCCAGGGTTTGGGGGGACCATTGTCTTGTGACTTGAACCGCACTCCTTGTGGCACTGCTGTGGGACCCTGGGCCAACACTGTGGCCTCCCGGAGCCTCGGTATCCCCACAGGTGACGTGGGGGAAGCAGACTGAGCTTCGAAGGAGAAGCGAGTGGGGTGCATCCCACGTCTCATCACCAGAGTGGCCCCAGAAAGGCCACCTCGTGGGCTCTGTGTTCAGACGTCGAGGGCAGAGAGGGGGTGCACCCGCTTCGCTTTTCTCTTTCCTGCCAAGCCCGTGCCCCCCGCCCTGGGTGTGGCTTTGCAACTGCTGTTCTTGGGGTCCCTGTGGATCTGTCAGCTCCAGGAGGGCAGCAGGGTTGGTTTCCCCGTTGGGAGGGGACAGGCTGGAAGGAGGGTGTGGGTCTGTGAGCACCCTGCAGCTTTGAGGGGCAGTATCAGTGTCCCGGGCCTGTGTTACAGTAAATCTGGGGCTTGAAGCAACACACTTACTCCCGCCCAGGCCCGGAGGCCACCAGTCCACAGTCAAGGTGTGGGCGGGGCCGGCCCCTTCTCAGGGTCTCAGGGAGACCTTGCCTCTTCCAGCTTCTGGCACTGCTGGCCACCTTGGTGTCCCTTGGCTTGTAGACACATCATTCCCATCTCTGTGTCCCTTGTCACATGCGTCTTCCCTCTGTATGTCCAAACCTCCCTCTTCTTATTAGGACACCAGTCATTGGGTGTAGGGCCCTCCCTAACCCAGGGCCTTCTCATTCTGAGGCCCTTAACTGATTCCGTCTGAAAGGCCCTATGTTTACTTAAGTTCCCATACTGAGGTTCTGGGTGGCCCGGGGGAGGAGTGCATGTAGAAATGCTTTAGTGCCTGGAGGGGCCGGGGGGGGGGGCTGTCTCGGACGTGGGGGGCAGGCCTTGCTGAGACAGCCATCTGGCTCCACCCTGTGCTGCCCAGAGGGTGGGTGTCGAGGGCCAGCGCAGGCCGTGGAGTCTGGAAGCAGCTTTGTTGGCAGGAGCAGAGCCGGGGTGCAGGGCAGCAAACGGGGACGATGATGGCGGAGTGTCTTCCTGAGACAGTGTCTGCCGTTATGTAAGTTTGGGGACAGGAGGCAGAATTTGTGTTAATTGTCATAACCCAGTTTAGTCGGCCGCCCGTGTCACGCGAAGGGGCCTGCAGAGGCCAGGCGCTTGGCCGCAGCGGAGGCCCGGGCTGGGCCCGGCTGCGTGGGCCCTCGATTCTTCCCGTCCTGTCTCTTCCATCCCCCAAGAAGAAAAGTCAGACCATGAAATTTGGGGAAATAATGAAGAAATCAGGCAGAGAGAAAAGCAGGTGGCCCTAATGCAGGAAGGGGCCCCAGGCCACGGGGTCGGGGTGCCGAGGAGCAGTGCTGTCTTTGGGGTCCAAACTAGCCCAGATCTAGGGGGGCCCTGCTGCTCACCGCGGACTGACCGTGAGAAGCAGGTGGCCCCAGTGGGCCTGAGTGGATGCCAGCGAGGGGCTGGGTCTGGTGGGCGGGGCAGAGGCCTCCCCGGGGGGTGGAGTTCCCTGGGTCCCCCGCCCGGCCCTCCAAGCCGAGCAGAACAAGCTTCTGCACCCGACCAGCGCAGTGACCACCGGGCCGGGCCACAGAGGTCGTGGGGGCCGCCCCATGGGGGTGCCCTGGGCCTCTGCTCAGAGCCCTGATCACCCAGCAGAATGGAGGGCCCCCGCCAAGCACCCTGGAGTCGGTCCCTGCCTCCGCTTGGGGGCCTCTGGGTGTTCGGGGTGTCCCCCGTCCCCTGTCCCGCTGCTGACACGAGGCCTCTCCTGCTCAAACCCAGAAGGCCGGCCACGCTCGGGGGTGCGCTCCCGAAGATTCCGACGTCCGGCCGGGGGTTGGGACGGCTACCAGGGGGCAGGCAGCCCCCTTCCGGGGCGGGGGGCACAGTGACAGTGTGCTCCAGCCCGAGGCTCCCGGAAGGCGGCCTCCGGGGCAGGCATTGCGTCCAGCACGGGCAGCGGGGGACGCTGGCTCTGGTGTCCAGGGAAACGTGGCGGACGGACTTTAAACTTAGAGAAACCGCGTACCGAACCAAGACCTTCGTCCAGAGCCATCTGGGAGTGAGTGAGTCCTGCAAACCCCTGGTGTCCCACTGAAGTGAGGGCCGCCCGCTGTCCACCCCACAGCCTAGCGGTCACCGAGAGCCGGACAGCCTGGCTGACCGCCCACCGCCCAGCCAGCTGTCACCCGGACGAACCTGACAGCTAGCCGGTCGGGTGGACCCACCTTCCAGGCACCTGTGAGGTCTGCTTTTAAAACATAAATTTAAAAAATTCTGGTTACTTATACAGAAAATCGACCACCTCCACCAGGGTGAGCGCACAGCTCGGTGGCATCCGCAACAGTCACCCTGTGTGTGGCCGTCACCACCACCCTCTCCAGAACTTTCCATCTTCCCAAACGGAACTCTGTCCCCGTTAAACTCTCCCTCCCGGCCCCTCCCCCAGTCCCAGCCCCACCACCCACTTCCTGTCTCTGTGGCTCTGACCCCTCTGGGGACCTCCCGTGAGCGGGGTCCCAGGGGACATGTCCTTCTGTGACTGGCTCGCTTCCCTGAGCGCCGTGTCCTCCAGGTCCATCCACACCGTGGCCGGTGTCAGGACTTCCTTTTAAGGCTGAGTGACAGTCCTCCCTGTGGCTGGGTCACATTTGGCTTGTCCCTCCCTCTGCTGATGGCCCGTGAGCTGTGTCCCTCTTTGTTCCTGTGGATGTGGATATGCTCGGATTCGAGTCTCGTTGTGTCTCCTGGGTTCCTTCCATCTGGAAGGTTCCGTGGTCTTTCCCTGCCTCTCGTGACCTCGACTCCAGTTTTGCAGAATGTCCCCCAGTCTGGGTCGGTCTGAGGCTGCTTGGTGACGCACGGCAGTGTGTCTTGGGCAGCCATGTCACAGCCGTGCGACTGTCCTGTTATGGACTTTGTATCCGGCCACTCTAGGGGATTTTTGCCTGACGCTTGTGTTTCGTAAATAGCTGGTACCAGCCGGGCCCGTGGTCACGGTGAGGGGCGTGCGTGCGGCCAGGACAGGACAGGGCGCTGGGGAGGGGGCGGGGAGCAGGTGGGCCGCACCAGACCCTGTGTGCATGCGAGGCCTTGGGCCTTGGGCCTAGGAGCGAGGACTGTGGAGTGCCCAGTGACGAGGGACGTGAACAAGTGACGTTGGAGACATACCACATCAGAACCAGCCGCTCCTAGAAGGCTGGTCTCATCCTGGCTGGACAGCGGCCATGCCCATCCAGCGTCCTGAGTCCAGAGGCTCTGAGCTCAGTGCTGGGCTGCGTAGGGGGAGGTAACAGGGGCCGTGCCCGATCCGGTGTCCCCTCCTGCCCCTGGGGTTGGGGGAGTGGCTTCCGCAGCACCCCAGCTGCACCAGGGCCATCCAGGTTCTCAGTGGACGGACGTCGTTTGAGCCCGAGCAGACCTGTCCGAAGCCAGCGTGTCCTTTCCCACAGAGGTGGGGTCAAGGTCAGAGTTGGTGGGGTGGGGGTTGTGTGTTTCCTGGGTGCTGAAAAAAGCCACAAACCGGGCAGTCTAGAGAGTAGGAATTTGCGCTGTCCTGGTTGAAGTCCCACGCCAGGATGTCACAGGGCCATCCTCCCTGCGGAGGTGCTCGGGAACGGTCCCTCCCGCCTCTCCCGGCCACACCGCTCCCACCTCTGCCTTCTCCGTGTGTCCCTCCCAGGAGGACAGTAGTCGCTGTCTTTAGCACTCGCCCTCAATTGCACAAGACCTCATTCTGACCAACGCCATCGGCCAAGACCTTAGTTTCGTGTAACGTTCAGAGGTCCTGGGTGGACGTGGATTTTGGGGGGACCTAGTCAACCCAGTACAGGGCGAAGGCCACATTGACCCCCTGCCCTGTCCCGTTCCTCTGTGACCGCGCCCCGGTCCCAGAAGGGGCAGCAGTGCCGTCTCCCCGAGCAGCGAGCCGTCCTGTGTCCCCGTCTCCCGTTGGGCCCCCAGCCCTGACCTCCTGTCCGTCTGTCTGCTGGGGCTGCAGGAGGGCTGGCAGGCTGGCTCCGTTG